>VZZY01017174.1:267948-297080 GCA_013400335.1 Eurystomus gularis
GACTCATTCATAGGTCATCTCCAACTTGGGGCCCACAACTCAGGCCCCAGCACTTCAGAGCATCAAAGTGATAACGTACCTGGAAAGCTCACTGATGGCATCCCAGAAGATGGAGCCATTACAGCAGAAGGACTTAAGGACTCTATGCCCTACGAGAGCTTGGCATCCTTATGAGACATGTGAGAATACTTTACTACCTCACAGCCAGGAAAAACTCAGGTTCTTTATTGTAAGGAGAATTTTCAAGTCTTCATGGAAAATAAAATAACAGTAAGAATTTTAAGGAGAAAAACCTTTCATGTTTTATGAATGTGTCTTTTGTTTTATATGCAATCTTCCTGGCTCCTCACTACATGGACCCTCCAGATATGAGGGCTGAATCATAGTTCAGATTGATCAGGATTGCTTTTGGTGAACACAAAGAAATAGGGGACAGCAAAACAGTGTGGTAAGTACTCTCTGAGGCGATGCTGACCTTATTTCCTAATGGGCTGAAAAGAGACAGGCAAAGGAAATTTTATATTAGCTGCTTACTTGAAGCCTTTCCGGACTGAAGGTGAAAACCAGGCATCCATGGTTCTAGTCTTGGGTAAATGTAAATGGTGCCTTGTGGAAAAGTCATTCAGTTCTACAGGTTGAATTTGGTTAATTAAAGGATTCTGGGGGCATATTTCTTTAACATATGACCCTTTGTGTGAGAGGAACACACTCAGAAACCCTGGTACACCAGAGTAAATGTGGATGCCAGGTACATCCCAAACCTGAGAACCAGAGTCTCCAATGCATTACCTTGTTCCTTAGGACTTCTATTCCTTAAGGCTTCTATTCTGCTTCCAATATTATATTTATACTTTTTTTTAAGATGCATATGAAAGTGAGGGGATGTTAGTGAATGTTGCCCAGCAGGAGTCATTCTAAGCTACTGTTAGGAGTGTTTTGCAGAGGCCAGACAGAGTAGCAAGGGTGAGCATATATTGAGGGATTCACATGGCAGATTTTGAAGATTTTAACCTGTCTTTGAAGATACAAGCTTATTGTGATGATTGGCTGCAGTAAGTTTCCCAAGATAAAGTCTCCCACATGGTCTCCACCATTAAGTGCACTGCACTCAAAGTCACAAGTAAGGTGGGAGATATAAAGGCAAACTTTAACATGTACTGCCCAGGCAAAAGGAACTTGTCATAGATCCAGAATTAGAGCCCAGTGTAAAGCCCAGTACTGCAGTGGCAAGCCCCTATCATGCTAAACGTCATGAACTTCTAAGCAATGCACGTAGATGTAGCCAAAGTTTCTGTGCAATATTCAGTTGTTATTTCTGTCCTGAGATATATTGCAGGAAGGACATTATCACAGCTTGCAAGACCACCGATGTGAGGTATGCGGTACATGCGAGACCATGTAAGAAAAGGATTCTCCCTGGTTATCAGATGCCTGAGAGAATTTGTGTCATGCTGATACTAAGAGTGATAAAGTGATAAGTCAATGGAAAGCAAAGCCTGTAGGTTGACAGTGGCTCAAAAAATACTTGGCCCAAAATGTTCATTTCCCCTCCCATCATCACCTCTGGGTTGTTTAATATTGTTTGCTTTTCATTTTTGTTTAAACCTCCTTTAGCTCTGGCAGGTGAGGCCCTTCAAAAACAACTTGCTTACCTCTTGCCTCAACTCCTATATCCCAAAGTGTAAGACATCTTTCAGGGGAAAAAGAAAAATGTACTGCATTGCTTTATTAAGAGACTCTGTGGATCTGCAGTGCTCTAGTGAAAAAGTAAAAGGCAAAGTTCAGCAGTGGAGGAGGGCTGGTGGGCTTGCAGGAGGTCGTGGGAAGGCTCTATAGCAAAGGCGACCAACTTTCATCTCTCCTCTCCTTTGTTTTAGCCATATCACTCTCTAAATGTGTGTTGCGATCTCTGTCCTGAGAAGCTTACAGTTCATCTTACAGGCAGCTATGATACAGTACTCAAATATTAAAGTGGTTGTGTGACAGTGATAACGTGGCTCAGTGTTGGAAGGCTCTCAGTGGAGAAATGGATATTTGGAGTACAGGGGCAGGAGAGATAAAAGGTTGTGAATGTTGAAGTAGAAATGTCTATTAGTATGAAAACATGATAAAATAATGTAATTGTCATTGAGCAAAGTAACACAAGGATCCATCTGAAACCTCTCTTCACTCCTCTCAAGTTCAAAAGTATTAGATGAGTAATTTTATTTCCCTGTCAGAGCTCATTATGAAAGGACATGGCATGCTCTGCATCCTCTCTGTTTCTAAGGCTGGTCTTTATCTCAGTGTTCTGTATGTGAAAGTATCCTGTTCTTTGATTGACATTAGACCTCCCCAAATAAAGTTACAGTAATTTCACTGGATATTACCTCCATAGAACACAAGATTAGGAGCAGAAGGTCAATTTAAGGGGCATTGACAGAGCTGGATGCTGAGCTGTGTCTGAGGAGTACTCCAGACAAGAGCAACACGCAGTTCCAGTGCTATACTTCAAGTCATTCTGCTCTCTGTGGTGACTAATATTACATTGATCCGGTGTGATAACATAAAGTATCAGATGAAAATAGTCTTTCAAGTACAATTTTCTACCAATCAGGTTACAACTGGGGTGAGAAGCTTGAAAGAAACATTGATTCATCAAGATGAAGCTGTTTGGGGTTTGCTCAAAACTTTCTTTAAAAACAAAAACTGCGCTAAGAGTCCACAGATCTTTAATAATATGCCCCAAATTCAGAAAGAATCTAACCCAGAGATGTAGGCTCTGCTATGGCAGGATTTCTTGTCTAAGCACGTATCATCGCTACTCAGCAGACAGATGTGCCTGTGGTCCTTCGGTGCCAGCCCGTGTGCTGACTCTCCTGTCCTACTCTGAATAACGTAATGCTGCCCAGTGCCTCAAATGATGCTGTCAGGGACATGGCGAGAGGTAAGTGTGATGACTTACTCCCCTGGTCTATTAAAGAGGCACATAAATATTACGCCGCTTGTCTTGATTCTAAAAGAAAAAGAAAAGAAGAGATTTTAGAGTTTCTGAAGACAGTACATGGCAGAGCCACAGGCAGAATGCATTGCATTCCTGTGAACTGGCAGGAACTGGCAGTTTCTCTTTTTTTGTGGGAGATATTTTTCATTCCTTTTACCAAGACAGGGGGGAGCTGTCTTCCTGTCCACTTCCCATTCTGTCTCCCACAAAAATTTTTCACTAGAACTTTTCTGATTGTGCCAAAACCTGATACATAGCATATAAAATACAGCACTATCAGAATGTGAATCAGCCACAAAGCACCTCACTCCTATTGAGGTGTAGCACAGGTTAAAAACCAGACTGGGGAATTCCTGATGGATTTTGTGGAGAGCCTTAGCCTCCCAGCCTCTTTTACTGTTATATATAAAACAAGGAACATTTTTGTTTGTGGAATGTATCAACTTGCTTAAAACAATACAAGGAAATGAAAACACAGCCCTGCCTCCTTCTTTTAGTAAGTTTGCAAACCAGCATGGTCTAACCATTCATCCAAGAAAATTCAGAAGAATCTGACACTCATTCCCTTGGCAACAGGATGGAGGACTGAATTAAATGGGAAAGCCAGCTCTTGACAGCAGAGAAGTTCCTTTCCTAGGTGGTATCACACATATAGGTTCACGCCCTCAGAGGTTAAAACAGAGATGTATACTATACCAGGAACCACCTCTTTCTTTCTCAGGTTGTCTCCAATAGGGAAGATGAAAGGAGAAAACATTGAGGAGGAGCCAAGATATTAAAAAAGTTAATATTTTTAGCACTGACCTATGACCAATTTGGACAAATAAACTCCTGTCATCAGATGTCCTGATTATCTAAAGGTGCCATATGCCAATGAAAAACCCCTGGCATTGGGCATTGGAGTCATTTGTAATGGGGAGGCACAGCATGTCACCCAAGAAACCCTGAGCACCCATAAACCACGGCCCTCAGCTGCTTTCTCCTTCAGACTGCTAGATGAGCGCTGTTCTGATCAAATGTGAGGCTCTATTCCTCAGTTACATCAAATAATACTAATTGCATGTAGTGTATCTGGAAAGGTACAGGTAGAAGTACTGGCAGTAAAAATGCAGCAAAGTCTCTGCAGGAGCCTGTGGGCAGTACGGGTAAACCATGGACCTGGCATGCTGCCACCAGCAACTGCCACATTGTTGGGGTGAGACTGGCCGCTGAACTTGTCTGAGCAGCACTGATGGTTAGTCATTGCCGCCGTTAATGGCAGATGTGTAGCTAAACTTCTTGTAAAACATCAGTCCCACTTGCAGTCTCCTCTCCTCTCTGAGAGCTCACTCATGGATGACCCAGTGGATGGCAGCCTTCACACCAGGGATCCTTACCCTTATTCACTCTTACTCAGTAAAAAAGGATTGATTTCCATCTGATGACTTAAGGAGTAGTTGCTATACTCAGATTGCCTCAGACAGTATATTTTGTCTATTTATATCCTCGCAAAGGAGAAATAAGTACATGTAGATGACATGGGAAAGTGCCCTGAACCAAGCAGAACGCTTTAGGGATAGCAGTTTTCTCACATTTATTCCAGAAGATGCTTTAATATTGGAGAAAATGGTAGAACAGAAGTGAGAAGAAGTGTAAACAATTTGTATCATTATGGATGAACTATAAACCATGACAACAGGGTTGTTCTAGCCTGAATAAGAAAACTCACCCCCCTAATTGGTTTCAATTACACTCAATAGTTAAAAACTGATGATGGTGGGAAAATTTTACCTCTAGACAGAATAAAGCATGCCCCAGCTGCACTACATCATTTATTTTCCTGTCTGTGTGCACAGCATGCACTCTATGTAATGAAGGATAATTATGTCAGTACATAATTAGAGATAAAAAAGCTGGCAAGTGAGATGCCAGTGATGAGATCAGTACGGCAGTCCTTCCTAAGAGATAGATATCTACTTCCCACATGGTTTTAGGCCATGTCTAAGCACTAGACAAGAAACTACTTCTCTAACTGGACTGAGGAAAGCATTTAACTTTTCTTTGTCCCATTTCCCATGTTGTACAAATTAAAGATGATTGTTCAGATGAATGTCACCTCTCTGTAGAGGACCCAGGAAAAACTGAGGCAGTATTTGAATCTTTTAAAGGTTCTTCCCAAAATGTGCCATAGCAAAGTTCACAGAGCAGCCCAAAGGCTGGAAGACTTAAAAAAATTAGTTTAAAGGGATTTTTTATGAATTAGCTAAGCATTGATTAATGGACAGTGTATAAAGGCAGCCAGGAGGCATGTCTACTATTTTTATACTGTTAAAGTGCCGGAGCATTGTGAACAATAATAAAAATAATAGAAAGAAACTATCAGGAGGCCATCCAGTGTCTTCACCAGCCATCCCAGTGCTTGTTGTTGCTCTGCATCAGCCTTCAACATGACATTTTGGAGATACACTTCTCAGAAGCTGGCAGCTAAGCTGAGACTTGGAGTCTCAGCATCTGTAGGAAAGGGAACTCGTTTTCCATTTCATGATCCAGCACTTTGAATTCCCTTTTAAAACACACTGTCAACAATGGATTTGTAGTGACAAGTGTGAACAGCGGGGTCTAATATAGACGATAAGCCCTAATCAGGACTGTAATCAAGAATTAGCTGAAAACTTTGAGTTTTACCATAAGTCATCATTCAAAAAATGAAACAAAAACCCCAAAGAAGTTACAACTTACTGCTTCTGACATGGATTTTGTTCTTATTTTAAGAATATTCAGAAAGATGGGACTCAACCTATCTGCTCAGGACAGGACTTGGGAGACCTGAGACCTGCTCAGGAGAGGACTCCAGGTGAAAATAGCCTCAGCAGCTGCTTCAAGAGCAGATTTCTATTAATAAGACAGTCCCATGCAAACCCTGTTCTTCTCCCTCCTTGGGTCAGTCTCAGAACAGATCCTCTTTTTCTGAGATGCAGACCCGACACCTCTCCCACTCAATAGCTGATGGGTAAGGAAGAAGAAGGAATGGGCAGTTAGTGAAGGCATCAGCTATACTCTTTCAGGTCCAGCTGTAGACACAATGATTCAGATGAGTCTAAACTGTGCCGTAAATTGTGGTGCTGAACACAAGATCTTATTTTAGAGGCACAGTGGAGGAAGGGATTAAGGTAGGGAGAGAGATATGGGAAGAAAATAGGATGAGGTGGAGGAAAGAGGGACTGAAGAAGGCAAAAGGAGCCAGGAAGGGTTAGACAACAGAGCTGGAGTTGTGAGAGGCTATCCTAGACATCAAGGACAGTGGAAACCTGTTCAACCATGCCTAGGAGGTGGTGGGAGTTCAGCAGTGAGACCTGAGCATGGCTGGGATGCTGCCTCCATGACTGAAGTGAGAATGAAACATTTGATCTAGGCAGTACCTGGAAAAACTAGTCTGGATCTAACCCCCCCCATACTGTTGGAAAGGTGGCTCTGAGTGCCAGGTGAGGATCATTAGTCCTGGAACCCCAGATGAAGGGCCCTGTTTAAAGTGCAAGAGGTCCCATGATTAGCAACATCAAGAGGAGGAGGCTGAGGAAGAAGTTCATCATGCCATGATGTGAGCAGAAGTGCACTGGCTTGTGAGGGAGTGTGCTCAGCCACACAGCTGAACGGGGAGAAAACAGGGGCATTGTTAAGAACCATTCCTTTGGGGGACATTCCTTTGTGTTTACTTCTCCACAACGCTTTTAAAGGCCATTCATATGATGCTGGAACAAGAATGGGAAATGCCTTGTCTCAGACTTCCTCTTGTCAAAGCAAAAAAATAATCCAATATCCTCCTGTGCAGGTGCTGGCGTGGGCCGAAAATGCACTTTATTGGAGAGCAGGGCCGCAGGGCTGGCACGGCACGGCACGGCACGGCATGGCATGGCATGGCACAGCACGGATGGGAGCACTCCCTCTGCCGATGGGCACCACGCCTGCTCTTCTAGGTCATATTTTATTTTTAATTCAGCTAGTCAGAGAGATGGAGAGAGGAAGAGGCGGGTGCTGCCCTGGGTCGAAGTCCAAAGAGCGTTGTTTTCTCATTATGAGCATTGTTTGCCATCACAGATAACTACAATCTTACATCTCAATTCATTTTTTTTTAACAAAGCGCACAAAGGCAATGAAACCAGAGACTCCTTAGTGACAACCCAGGAGATGTTCATTGTTCTTCCTGACTGTATTTTATCTTACGGGGATTCTAGGGTATTGCTGTGAAAATGCCAAATATTAAAACATCACTGTACTTCTGTTTGCAAAACAGATCTTAATCATTGGCCATCCTCAACAATTACCCTGGCAGGCAAGTTCTGGAAAAATTAACAGCCAAAAAGGATGAAAAATCTTTTCTGTTGCTTTGTCGAAGCAGCAAAATCTGTATGGAAATTCACTTAGTCAGCCAAGACACCCTGCTAACACAGCCCTATTCCCAAGGAGGCACTTTTCCAATTTTCTAAAGTGAAGCTACTTGTGTCTTCTACACCTTATTCTAAATATAGCTATAGTATAAAGTTAAATGTTTTTCTGCAACCTGTACCAGCATATAGAGCTTTGATACAAAGTAGAGAGAGATGCACGCACTCCATCCTTACCCTCAGTTGCCTTTCCTGTATAAATCACATGTGAAGTGAGAAGTGCAAAGCCTCGCTGATCCCGGGTGGGCAACATTCGAGATTCAGTGCAAAAGCATCTTGACGTTAACAGTTAGCAAGGCAACACTGACAATTTCTGCTGTCTTCTTGTCCAACAGAAAAAAAATCTCATGCACTTTGGCTGGAGCTACTGAGTGAGTCTCACTTCCAAAACTGATAGTGTTAATGTGGTAGAACTACCATGGATTTGCTGCCAAAAAGTAGTGATGTCTAATAGAATCGTCTCAGTTTCATGTGGATCCCAGTCCTGGTAATTTATGTCCTTGTGTGAGTCTGAATTCCTTGGGGTCTCTGTTACATCAATCACAGGTCTCCTAATTGTCAGAAGATTAACTTATTTTGCTGTTTCCCTCCCTGCAGAGAGGGAGGGAAAGAGACTCTAGAGAAAGGACTTCTAAAAAGCTGGAACTAAATGGTCTGTGTGCTGCTGCTCCCAGCCAGTGCTTGGGCATCAGCTAATTCCTGAGATTAGCAGTAGAGTTCCCCTCCAGGCCACCTCATCCAGCATGAGAAAAGGCCATGCTGGAGTGGATAGGTAGACTAAGCACACTAGCTTAATGGTGGTCCAAATGAGCCCCTAAGTGCACAGCTGGCCAGCTGGGTCCTTAGATCTGTCTGCCCAGAGCCCACTCCCCAAAGACTCCCCAGAGCCCGCTGCCTCCTCCAGCAGCACCAGGCAGCAGTGTTCTGCAGCGAGGTACGTGCATCTAATATAGCATCTGAAATACCTAGAAACTAAGAGTACAGGACCGCCCGTAGGTCTGTGAGAGACAGTGGATGCGAGTGAATTACTGGGGGTAGTCTCGGTTTAGTGACATTTACGTATTGTATTTTAAGACTAATAATGGGATGATGTGAGGGATGGTGATGTAATTCTCCTATGTAAGATGGTTTCTGGCCTTGCCACTCCAACAGCTCGACACGGCACTGACTTCAACGAATTAGGAGATTTATGAGAGATCACTGCTCTCCTTCAGTGGCTGTAATTTTCTAAAAATGCCAAAAGATAAATGAACATTACGAATTGCTTAATTCCATGTTTCGTGTCTCAGCTCTCAGTGGCCAATAGATGTTTATTTACCTATTTCATGAAAGTTTAATACTTGAATGGAAAGTTGAGTGCAGGTTTGAGTGTTCCAAGCACAGAGCCAACAACTCTGTGATTGCTAAAGCCCCTCAGCAGGAAAACCCTGGCAGAGCAGCCCCAGGGCCACGTTCAGCAGGGCTCTGGGAGCTGGAAGCAGATACTGTCTGCCTTGATCTGAGAGCCCTGGGCTCTGCTCAGGGCAGGGATTTAATGATAATCTGACCTAATGGCTGTGATTTCCAAAGCACTCAGCGTTATTGTGCATACCCTTTCAATCTTCTTTCTTCCTTAAATACACATGCTGCGTTTTGCATTTGTTTCCCTGGCTAATCACATAGTCCCTGAAGCGGTCCAGGAAACCAGGCTGGGTTTAAGGAGGAGGCTTGGCGGAGTCACTTGGGACGAGAAGTCAGAGCCGGGCAGGGCCGGGCTCAGCCCTGCCACCACCTTTGCAGCCGCCGGGACAGCCCTTATCTCCTCCCCTTCGTGTCTCGATTTTTCAGCCCCTGAAAGGGAACTGACAGTAGTACTTGGTCTTAATGAGTCTGTGAAGCAGCTTTGCAAGGAAACTGGATGGCACATTATCTGAACTGAATGGATATTTTCAGATGAAATGCAAAATCTCAGTGTGTGACAAGACTTTGCAATTTGTTTGAAACTAAAGGTATTGGAAGTCAGTGGGTTAAGAGTCGTTGAAATGGATGTAACTGAAAAAAAATCCGTTCCCTCTAACAGGCAAGCAGAGTGGAGTTTTATGCGAAAGATTAGCATTTAGGTCTTTGAAAATTATTTTTTCCCAGAAAGCATAACTCATCCACTGGTTATCCCAGGAACATCTGCTTTAGAAGCCTTTCCAATGGCATTGGTGACTCAGAAGTGTAGTTTAGTTTTCTTATTTCATTTGAAAGCCATAGTTGTGAAGCTATTGTTGAGACCTTTCCCACTCCTTTTCAGCCCAAGGGATATCCTCTGTTGTAGCCGGACAGCGCTGTGCTCAGCCCGACCAGGGCTGTCCTTGCAGCTCCGGGAGCAGCTGGCTGGGCAGCCAGCAGCCGGCTACGGCAGCCGGCCCTGGGCCAGACCCGGTTCTCCACTGCCCGTCCATGCATGGACCTCGCTGGCACTCAGCGTCACTGGTGTAAAGGGACTTTCTGGGGTGCTGCGACCATGACGGAGTGGCTTTCATCAGAACATCACAATAACTCTGCTATCTTAAACCTGCTCTTAAAGCTAGGCAGCAGCATCGAGGTGTGATGATGGATAGTCTCTGCACTCTTCTGTTCCTACAAAGCCCCTGGCATGTGGGATACAGCCACCGCCACCCTGACCCAGCTTGGTCTCCAGTATCAGTCTGCTCTTCTCTTCCCCTTCATTGCACAGAGCAGGGAGAGGACCAGCTCCCTGCTTCCCTCCAAAGTGGTGCCAGTGCTGAGCGGCCAAACACCAGGCAGAGCCTTTCCCCAGACCCCTGGCTACCATGGCTGTGCTCCCTGGATCCCCCAGCTGAATCCCGACCTGAAAGGCTTTAACTCTGTAGTGAGGTTTCTCCAAGGTGAGACCAGTGGATGCAGGAAGTGGGACCTCCTCTGAACTGCTGAATTCATCTTAAATTTGCAAAACCCACTTTGATGTTAAACAGAGCCAAGCTTTGTAAGGGCCATCTCTGCTCCCACTTCTGGAGAGAAGAAAGTTTGTTTTGGCCACAGGCAATGGCACCGATACAAACAGGTAGTGTGCACAATGACAAACACTCTGTATCTTGGCGCCTTCATACTTCAAGAGTCACCAAGAGGGATTTAAACACATCTGAGTGCTCAGCAGGAACTGGGAAGGACGGAAGATTGGGTTTAAACCTTTGCAGCCTTGCCCTAACAAGGATGGCTGGCAATCAGGAGTCAGCCTGCAAGGCCGGTACCAGGTGTTGTACGCACGTCCCCTTTGCTACATGAGGATTCTAGGCAAAGAAATGTTGCTTTATGTAAAAGGGGGGACTGTCAGTGCCAGTCAGAGCAGACGGCGGCGGGATGCTGCACTCTGCCGCACGGACACGCAGACACCCATCTCGGGTACAAAGTGAACCACGGCCCGTCTTTGCAGAAGCTAAAGATAGTGCTCGTTGGGATTTGCAGAGCTAAAGCAGTAAATAAAAGGTTTAAGTCCGAAGGGGAGCTCTTGTAAAGAAAAGGTGGATTTTGTGTGCCCCTGATGGGGAAGCCGGCCGGGGGGAGGGCAGCGGCTTGCCCCACACCCATGAGCGAGATGGGTGGGAGATGTCTGCTTATCAGCCTGCATTCCTGGGCTCTGCCAGCTCCCCCTTATCTTTCGATCTTAATGGTAGCAGCAGCCAACGATTTGTACCCGAAGTAGGCTGGCAGGCGAGAAAGGTCTTTCAGGTGTACAAGCTCCTACAGCACTGCCAGTTCTTAATTACTATATGAGGCATTTCAAAATATTTTGTGTGCTTGGAGTTTTTTGTTATTTTTTTTTTAAGCTCCACATGCTGGAATCTTGTCAGTGTGTGAGAATTTCAGCCTAGATTTCTCTTTTCTTCGGGAAGCTCAGTGATTCTAGAGGCAGTGCTCAGACAAAAGCACTCCTGGTCACGGGCCGAGCCGGGGATCTGCTCCCAGGATGAGCTTGCCCAAAGAGCAGCTTCCCCACAACCACTCCCTGGAAAGCAGGGGGATGAGGTGGGCATACATAAGGCACCACAACCCTTGGAGAGCAGGAAGGGCCAAGGCAGAGCCCTCCTGAGCAAAGCCACGCACTCGAACGGGCAGCAGCGGGAGGCCTCCCCATCTTCTCCATGTGCAGAGTGAGGATGATGATGGCAAGAGCTGTCAGTTCAATTTTCCTTGCAGCAGCATCGTGACACCTTGAGAAAAGTATTCGGAAAAACCTTTGTATTTTGGCACCATCTCGCAGAAATGGCGCTGCCAGCACGCCTGTCAGCGCAGGGATGCAGACGAGTCAGCGTACGGGAGACCAGTGTTGGAAATGAAGAGAGGAGCAGAAGCTGCAGCACGAAATAAGACGCAGAAAAAAATGTGGGCCAGAACTTGTGCTAAAGATTTGTCCACAACCACAAGGGCCAGGGAATGGGCGAGCGCCGTTCTTCTGCAGTAACTGCGGTGTCAGGAAGGGACATTTCCCTCTGCCCCACAGGGCACAAGTAGTAATGATGCTGCTGATCAGGTTCTGAGGTGCAGCCAGTCCCGTTCCCTCTCCCTGCCAAAGCCTCATTACCAGCCAGCGGGCAGGGGCTGGATGGCCCTTCAGGTAACCCGGGGCAGTGGTGCAGAAACTGGGCGATATTTCAGGATTTCTCTCTTCATAGGATTTCTCTAATTCACTCCTTACATAAGTCACGTTATTTTTAACTCCAAAAGGCTTTTCCTTCATGGAAACAAACACTCTTAAACAGATTCTCAACGTTAGCGTTATGTTAGTGTTTAATAATCTTCTAAGGTAAATTGAAATTTCCCACTTAAAACAGCAGGTAGAATGGAAATGGATGGTTTCTACTAGGGGAGAATGTTTCCTATGAAATTCTGCCGATGTGTACCGTGTAGTTAGTGCTCCAGTCACATTTATGATTCATTATTCATTTTCTTACTTTGAAGTGCCTGGGGTGATGGTGTAATAACCCACGCAGTGCTAGGCAGAACTTATTTGGGAGGAAAAGTTATTTGGTGGAATTTCTAAATATATATTGGGTCGATTTTAAAATAAAATATTAAAAAAAGAAAACCTGAAAGGTCAGCACGTGGAAGCCTGTAGGGAAGCGTGACCACCCTTCTCCTCCCCTGGAGGTGGGTATGCAGGTAAAGAAACGAGGAGATCTGTTTTAGTGTAAAGTTAGAAGAAATCATTTCAGAATCACCAGAGAAACCCTCTTTCCACACACAGCGTTTGACTCCAGCGCTTGCTCTCCTCACCTGGGGAAGCCCGGGATTCCCAGCTTGGGAGCCTGGGTTGGACGCAGAGGTGGCTGCAGCAGCGGGCAGGAGCAGGCAGCAGCGGGCAGGAGCAGGCAGCAGCGGGCAGAAACAGGCAGCAGCGGGCAGGAGCAGGCAGCAGCGGGCAGGAGCAGGCAGCAGGGGACAGCGGAGGACAGCAGCAGGCAGCAGCGGGCAGGAACAGGCAGCAGGGGACAGCAGGGGACAGCAGAGGACAGCAGGGGACAGCAGAGGACAGCAGAGGACAGCAGACTCCCGCCCAGGTCCAGCTCCGGGGCTCCCCCGGTATTTCGCTCCCTTGCCCTCCCCAGGCTCGCAGGGCTGGGTGAGCCCCTGGGGAAGTTTCTCTCAGGCTGGGGAGAGCCAAAACTGGTTTAGAAACTATTAATAGAGACGATTTCTGTGGCAGCAGGGAGAGTACAAGGGAAGGTTTAAGAATCAACGTGCACGGGCTGGGTAAGCGTGTGTGGATAAGGACCACCCGGTGTTTTTAGGGACTGCACATCCCCAGTATGGATGTAGGGAATCCCAGCTGGGAATTTTCCCACAAAATTGCGAGTGATATAAACAGACATGAGTCAAGGAACCATAGGCATCTAAATTCATAAAGGGTAAAAAACATACTCTCAGAAAGCCACTGGCTTGGCTGTTACAGGCAGGCAGGCGGGGACAGGAGAAGAGCCAGCAGTGCCCTTCCAGCTCTCTCAGCAGCACTGACCAGTGCCACCACAGCTGCCTACTCCCAGGTGCCCGAAAGACACACCATTGCCTTTGACTTTGCAAAGCAGCGCTGATAACAACGGCTGGATGAAAAGGCATTAAAGTAAGTCCCTCCACTTTGGGGAGGGACTTTTTACAAGGGCTTGTAGTGATAGGACAAGGGGTAATGGCTTTAAACTGGAGAAGGGGAGATTTGGATTAGATGTAAGGAAGAAGTTCTTCACTATGAGGGTGGTGAGACACTGGAACAGGTTGCCCAGGGAGGTTGTGGATGCTCCATCCCTGGAAGTGTTCAAGGCCAGATTGGCTGGGGCTTTGAGCAACCTGGTCTCGTGGGAGGAGGCCCTGCCCATGACAGGAACCAGATGATCTTTAAGGTCCCTTCCAACCCAAACCATTCTATGACTTCATGTTTCTATGATAAAGTCAGACTTGCAGAACTAGCAACCATGTATGTGTGCTTAAAAAGCTCTCGCATGCATGTTACCAGTCCCCTGTAATTCAGCTTCGCAACACAAGCACATACATGATCAGTGGAATTGTTTTCTTTCCATCGCTTGTATGTGCAACAGTTGGAATTAATTTCCTTCCTTCAGTTCCCTATAAGTAGCCAGAGTGCTCCAGGACCCAGCGAGAGCTCAGCTCTCACATATTTTTATCCATCCAGAAAACTGCCTTCAAAGATTAAAAAACAATCAGCAATTTTTAAGCTGGTGGAATAATTCTTTGTTCATTGTACCAGTGTGCCCAGGAGCACGGTCTGAGCCAGCAACACATCACAGCTATTCTGTCACTAATCGAATCAGGCATGCTCAGGTGGTGCCAGTACGCTGCACCATGTAGCCACGTGTGCATCTTGGTAAACATCAGTAAAGCATAACATTAACAATTTACATGGGCCTGAGTCTTCTCTGGCTTCACAATAACCTCCCTTAGAGCAGAAGGTGTCTGTATCTCGAGGTTTTCATTCAAAGCTAGTGATACTGGCTGGGCCACAAGACATGTTTTCAAGAAGCTTGGCTCCCTGTGAGCATCCAGGTGTGCTTCCGAAACACGGACAGCAGATTTCTGTCTGTGCAAGGCTGGCTGGCAGACAGCTGAGCGACAGAGTCCTGATCAGCACAGTGCTGCAGGCAGAGCCCACGCTGCAGGTCTGCAGGCTAACAGCAGCAGAGTGAGCCTCTACCCATCACCCTGCCCCGGGGCTGTCACCGGAGTGCTCAGTGATTTTTATATAGGTCAAGTAATCTTTGAACATCGTGTCTCACATCAGACCTTGCTGTGCAGGAGATTTTATTTATAGATATAGACACAGATACAGGGATACAGACTTCAGCTTTCACGGGGAGTGGTTGTTCCTCATTAGACCCTTGGACCCAATTTCCTTTGGGATGTGTCATCTTAAAGCATTGCCAGAGACTGCTGTATTGTATCCAGATAGAAAGTGACAAGCACCATATAGCGAAATTATAAAATTAATCAAGTCATTTGGTATTTGAAAGAAAAAACGCTTCTCCCAGAGCTCATCATTTATTAAAACCTGAAATCAAGAGCTGAATATTTATAGTTTACTTTTGTTCCTCTTTCTGGAGCTCTCTAGACAGACATTTTGTTCAGTTGGCCTAAAAAATTAGATCTGCATTCAGAAAGAAGAAATTCAAAATGCTTTCCCAGATTGCCTAGATGTTAAGAGTTTTGCCTAGTTAAGTGCATGACGTTTCCCAGCTAACTGTCCCTGTGGCCTTTAGTAACTCTGGGTTTGTCTCATGTCACACAACATGGTGAGATCGGAGCCCCTGTGGACACTCAGCGCGTCCCGTCCCTGGGGCTGTCACACTCTAGTCCAGGGCTTCTCGGTCACAAATACATGTGCACAAAGCACAGAGTAGCTCCTGTCCTGCAGAGCCCGTGCACACCTGGAGATGCGGTGCAGCACAGAGCAGTTTGCAGCTGGGTCACTTCAGAGCATGTGTTTGAACCCAGCACAAGCAGGAAACCACTGCTCTTGCGTCTGGAAGAGTCAGGGCTCAGGTTAGCCCAAGGCCTTGTATAGTCTGGAGTCTTTTCATGTTTGCCAAGTTTTCCTCCAAGTCTTGGCTCTGTCAGCTGCAGAGCCCATCAAATTCACTGTCAGAAGGAGCGGTGGGAAGTTGGCACTTCCCTGGGAGCAGTCACTGAGCCCACCAGGTGGATTGCAAACTGCCCAGGGCATGCATTTATTCACAACATACTGTCTAAAGCACAGCTCAAACTGTCATGCTGGAGTCATGGCTGTTTTAAACTGCAGTGGTACAAAGACTAATTACTTACAGATTGCCACCTAAACTGGCATCTGTCTAAGAAACTAGCTTATTTGTTTAAAAATCTGTTTCAGGAGTTTTTTCCAAAATCGTATACAATAGTTCAACATCCACAACAGAAACAGATCGCTTACAACCATAAGCATACCTGGGCTTATTATTAAAGGCTGCTTAATTAAATTAAGCTCATGAGTAGTTCCTTGAAGAAAACGGACTGAGATTAAATTGAGGTAAGATAAGAACTGCTGCAGCAGTTCAAACTTCTTGTCTTTGTGCTAGTGATCAAAGGAGAGTTCAAAATGGTTTCTAGAGCCGATTAACTTGTATATCCATAGAAACTGTACACACGCTGCAGGCGTTTAAAATGCTTGCCCTCTCCCCATAGCCATTCAGCATGCACCCAGAAATGTGGCCTTTGCAGGATCCCATCGCGCCGGAGCAGCCAGACCCATTCTGCACATGCTCCAGCTCCTTTCTGTCCCTGCCAGGCTCAACCCCTTCTTCAAGCCTGATTGACACACGTGTGAAATGACCACTGTGGCTGTCCAATATAAACAGATTACACACACGCATGGATCCCGCGGCGCTTTCAAAAGGAGAGCAGCTACATAAAGACCCCATGGAGGATTTCCCATTCACCGGGGGAACAAAGCTCGGCAGTGAACCTGCCGTAGGCTCCCAGCGCTGCCGCCGCAGAGGACACCGCGGTGATGGGCACTCCAGCGCACGGGGCGAGAGACACACGGCCTCTTCTCAAAGTGTAAGAGCAAGATTCAAAAGGCAGGCAGGAAGTTTTAATAAAACTGGTGTGTTAAAGGAAGAAAAGGCCAAATCAGTAAGAATTCATCTCCTCAACATGGGCCAGTCCTTGGACCAGGTCCTACAGCCTTTCTTCAACAGTAAATACCTCTGCGCTTTTAGTTACATGTCAAAGCCCCCTGATTCATGCAGTAAAGATTGAAAACAAGGACTCTGCATAAAGGCACCTGCTTAGGAGAAAAACTCGTGGCAAAAGTGACAGATGAACTTGTTCTTCTCTACACTGCTGCAGCCGGTGAATTCTAGTGCAAACATTAAAAACAAAGTTGTTTTATTTACATAGGCAGAGGGACAAAGCGCTGGCCGGAGCTGTGTATGGTGTACTTCAGGGGTCAGGAAATCAGAGAAGGCATCAGCCCACAAGTCAGAGGTGGCAGAAGGAGAGACAAGGCATATGGGATGCTGGCTTTTGAGTGAGATCCAGTGACGGGTTTCCTCCCTGTCGTACACTGTCATAGTTCAGAAGGGCTCAGTACTGTGTGATAGATAAAGAGACATCCTCAGTCCTAGCCTTCCAGCTGGACGTGAGGACTATAGAGGGCTGACAATACACATGCGAGTCTTGCACTCCTTCTCTGGGACAAAGATACCTCCAGTGGCAAGGTCTCAGTCTTGATGGAAACATGCTTGAAGTGTGATATTTTTTTCCTGCTGCTGAGATGGAAGTTACTCACTGACAGATTTTTCTCTGCTTAAATAATAATTTCAAGTCAGAAGACACCACTAGGAAAATCTGCTTAGTGCACAGCAGTGAACTTCTACCACTGAATTTTATACAAGGAAGCGTAAAGTGCCCAGTAACACAGTTTTAACGGGGATCCACACTTACACTTCAGTGTAACAGGATTTTCCTCCCAGCACTAAAAAGATCATTTGTTCATGTGCTATTCATCAGGGAGCAAGCAAGTGGCCTGCCATACGCTTCCTGCAACACAGGCAATTATACAATACCGCAGTGCTTTGCAATTACACAGCCTCTTTCATTCGAATGCCACAAATCATTTTGCAAGCATTCATTAAATAACTTGCACAACATCCTTGCTGATAAAGTACACATGCTAATAATGTCTCAGCATCACAGGCTGAGGCACAGAAAGATTCAGGGACTCACTAAGGGTCACGCTTTGAGGATCAGTAGGAATCACTGGCATCTTCCCTCTCATTACCTAATGGCAGTTCCTATATGCAACTTCCTCTGTTCAGATTTTAAACGTAGATGACTGATGCCATCTTTCTATTCCTGTTAGAAGGAATCTATGTGTCAAATCTGAGTGTGAAAAGACCATCCTTTGATACAAATGTATGCTATAAAAGGAGGTTATGGTAGTAGAGCTTGCAAATTCATAGCCCTTGAGGTCCTGAAGCATCTCAAAGAGCTCTTCCCTGAGTATTTATATGATTTTCACTTTACCACCTCTCAAGTGGAACATAATATTCCCTTAATAGCACACAGCAATACACAGCGTAGAAAGTGAGGAACCATATGCAAGGATGGGTCTGAGAATGAGAAGGGATTTAAAGCCAGAAATAGGGTAGTGCTTCAACAAAAGGCTTGATCTAGAATTCCAATTTATTTTTCCCTGCTTACCTGAAACACGATTATGAAGATCTTACTAATTTTCTGCATATCACAAAGCGGAGAATTTCAGCCACAAGGTTTTATACCAGGGAGTGTCACGTGTCTGGCAGGGCAGAGTCCGCACGCTTACACCTCGGTACAACAGTATCCTTCTGCATCACCAAAGTGTCGCTCACTCCTGGGCCAGGCAGAAGGAAAAAAGCTACTTACAGTCTAGTTTGCTGAAAACAATCCCATAGTCTATAATGTCCCAACAGCTCTCTTTTTATTTATAAAGAGACAGATCAGCAGTATTAATCAACAGATAGATAGTTATTACTGGAAATGGATGAAACCTTGGACCCAGAAAGTCTGTAAGCCACTGCTTTGTGAGTGTGCTGTGGGGAAGAGCTGCTCTGGACTTGCCTCACTGCTTGAGACAGCTGTCCCCTCCTTCGCCCTGCTCAGGCAGGCTTTGTAGTGGGAACTTTGGGAATCCCTAAGTCAGAACTGTCCAGACCACTGTAATGCTGGTAATGAATCCATTAGTTTCTTTAATCTTTTTATTTCGGTTCTTTTTATTCACAACGAGATTCTTTGCTGTTTCTGTCTCCTTTGAATGCTCAGGTGCATTTTTTCTCATGTGCAAACATCGACTGCCCAGAAGGCGGCTGCAGGCTCCAGCCAGAGGACGCAGCCCCACAGCAGCATCGCAGGAATGGACTCAGCAGATGCTCCTGATCTGCTCCAGTGCCAGGTTCACTGTCCCAGCTTCTGTCCCCTATGGATGCCACATAAATTCAACGCTCTGCCTTTTTATGTGTGGATGGGTGAAGGATACGAACACTCAGAGAACAGGTGGGTTGGGTAAGGTGTGAGACAACATCTCAGGCTGCCTCAGCAGTTTCTGGAGGGAATTCCTAAAGAGAGTTAACTGCTCTGCGGCCACGGGGCTTGCATCTGGTTTATACCATTGTTCCCGAATCTGTTGGAGAAATATAATACGAGGTTAAAGCTGGTTCAAATGCAGTGCAGCACAAATCCCTGCTGTCAGTGGCTACGCATTAAGAATCCCTTTACTGTAAACTTTATAACTTACACCATGTAAAGCAAAGACACTGAATTTTAAAGAACAAAGGTCATTGTGAGGGGTAACCATCATTTTATCTAGACTTGAGCCTTCTGTCTGAGACACTGGAGGGGAACACTAACAGGCACTGTGGCATCCATTTCCTTCTTTCCCTTTGTTGGGGAAGAACTTGTGGTTCTTCCCCAACCTTTTTGATATACTACCTTCCTGGCCTTCCTGATGAGCCACCTCTTACACAGAGGAGCTTTAAGGGTGGAGAGGAGCTGCTCACAGAGACCTTTCCCCTTTCACCTGCTACTTGTATGGCTGCACCTGCCATCCAAAGGTCTGATGAAGATAACTGCTCGGCATGTTCTCTGCTCCAGGAGCGTAGCCACAGGAGGAGGCATCGCTGCTCCAATCTCCCCTCCCACACATGGTTTGTATAGATGTGGAGTGTCTGTTCTGTTTTAATTTGGTGTCCTCCCATGAATGCCACCAGGGGTAGAAATTCAAGAAAACAAGTTCTAAATGTTTGGATGTTCAGATCCTGTTAATCAAGGCTGGAGTTTCTTAATGAAGGAAGTTAAGAGTAGCACTTTCATTTCGTTTTCATTTCTGTGCAGAGAAGAGAACTCTAGAAGTTAAGTGCTAATTTTATTAAATTATTATCCATTGAAATGCACCCAGATTGGTGCAATAACTCAGCTAATGGTATCTGTAATTATTTGATTACAGTTGCTGAACTATGGATCTCTGAATATTAAAAATATTATACACTAGTATAAAGCCAAGGGATAATCTAACTGCCATGAATTCAGATAAGATAGCTGTTAAAAAAAAGATATTTGTATGTGCAGTATTAAGCCCTCAAAGTGAAAACCAGCAATACATCTCTTCCGTTCCCAGCTCTAACTCAATGTGATATGTCTAGGCTATATAGAGAAACATATTACTACTTAGACCAGATTAACTATCTCTTTTTCCAAATATTTCAGTATCTATATACTGAGACATATCTTCTCCACTATCCTCACTCCCAACATCCCTAGAGCTACCAGCTGTCGCACACCATGAGCCAAGACACTAAGCCTGCTCCAGACAAGGAAATTTAGATGTTCCTTACCCCATATGTAGTTTCACAACGCGTTTCCACTGATTCACAGGTAGGACATGGCATGCTGATCTTTAGACAACAGAAATAAATACAAACACACCTTTTTAAAGAGATACATGACGGTAATTCTCCCCAACATGAAGAAAACATAATGTAGAGAACATGATGCCATATGAACTAGAACAATTCAGGTTTTGAAAAAAAGAAAAAAAAAAGAGGTGACAGCAGCAAAACATGTTTTCATAAAAAGAATAGTAAGAATTCATGAGAAGCAGGGAAATGGATCAAATAGCTGATCACACTGCTGCCTCTCTGTGATGATTTATAGGGGTGCAGGGTATAGGAAAACCCCAAATCTGAAAGTAGTTTACAAAATATCTAACAAGACCAAACTGGTGCCCCTGAAAACATGTCACAGGTACCTTCTAGTCATGTTTTACTCATCGTAAACATTAAGCTACCAAACTTGTCCTGCCAGGAGTGGTCAAGCAGTCTTTTCAAACCTCTGATGGAGCTAAGCCCACAAAGAAAACCAAACCAACCCTCCAGACTATAATGAAGCCCAGAAATTCCCAGCATGAGCAGCCCCTCTGGGTCCCACAGGCTATTGGGCATTAGACATCCAGCACCTACCTGCAGACCAGATGCCTCATGTTCTGTTTTGCACAAGGGAATTTTAATAAAGGTAAGTAACTGACTGGATGGCACTGGCAATATTCCCTGAGGCTGGCAGACCGTACACTGACACAGCCTACTAAAGCTGTGCACCTACCTGGGGCACATTTAGCATGCCTTATTTGTTCAAGAGGTTGTACTGGAATGTTTATGATTTTTCCTCATCATCTGAGCATATATTTTCTTCTTAGGGAAGGCCAATGTCTACAAAACCCTCCTTCCCTTATCTTCTTCCTTCCTGTTTCCTTCCCAACAGACAATTTAAAGGTGAAGCTGTTAGGCAGCTAATATTTCACCTACAGAAAAGAGGAATGACTTAAAACACAATATTTAGCTGTTGTTGCTTGATGACTTTATATTGATTCAAGTCTGCTCTGTCACTAGAATGTGTCTCACCATCTCTTCACCACATGAGGCCAATGAGCCAGCTCAGGGAACTGGTTTGACTGAAAACTAGTATTTTTTCAAATACAATACTATTAAGAAAAATTGTTTTCAATCTGATCTGGTTTAGCATGTGGTACACAAAAGAAATTGAGGGGAAAAATCTAGCTGGGGAGGAACTTTTGGTGAGTGCCCATACTTTGCCTGATGCTCGTTCTGGTTGACACTGCTCTCATGTCCCAGCAAATGAAATGAGGGAGAGCTGGGGCAGTAGCAGTCAGCTGAGATGACCTGAACTGCCTCGAGCTGCAAGGCCAGAACCAGAGCTGAAGTAAAAGGCAAAGAAAATACAGAAAAAAATAAGTTTTTTAAAGAAAGGAAGCTTATCCCATTTCCATGCTTATTGGACTTAAGGGTCTGTTTCTGTTCTATTCCCAAGAGTAAGATACAGGAAGAGTTGTTGACAACAACTGACTATAGCAATGGGGGGAGAAAAATATGCTCTGGAGTAAGTGCTCCAGCATCCTCATAAATCTGCACTGGAACAGACTCTAGCCATTGTATTTCTAAGGCTGTTACAACAGAGCACAGCGGGACATACTCTCACCATAGCAACCCAGAAAACTGCCCCATCGGAGTACGTTTCCACTCTCTGCAACACCAATCTTTCCCCGTCCTTGCTTCTCAAAGGAAATGGATATATTCAGCTCTTGAAGTAGCACTCAAAGCCCAAGTCCCAGCTCCAGCGCCACTTACATTTTCCTGTACTCCGTCCAACAGCAGCAACAGGAAACATTAGTAGCATCTCTCTTATGCTGCTGCTGGGAAAGAGTCTTTCCAATTCCTTCAATACACAGCAATCTTTTGGGGCCCAGCACTCACTCTTTATGGTGCGTATCGGAGAGATTTAATGATCTGAGATGAGGTTCTAGCTGTGTTCTTCACAGTACCCTCCTCCAGTGTACAACTAACCCTCACCATGAAGAAGGGAGCTCGGTGCACAGGCTGAGCCCTCACAAAAGTGATTTCAGACCAAGTAGCTGGGCTGCACTGTGGGAACTGATGCTGAGACTCACGTACAGCCCTGCTACTCCTGCCTCCGTGGCTGTGGCTTCTGGCACATGCCAGCCACGCAGCTAGAGGTGATAATGTCAGATTACATCTACTAATCCCGAAGTTGTCTGTTAAACAGGTAAACAGTATCCTTTAGTATTTTCATCATGTTTCATTTTAAGTATTTTATTAACACTTCATGATAAAAATCTGTTCTTATGCAATCTTCCTGGTGAAAGAAGGTTGTTCATTAAGCGCTTATGGAGTCAATAGGACATCAGCTGTCTTTTCCTTGAACTAGAAAACCAGGTATTCCATAAAAGAAACCACATATATTATCCACTGAGAACTCTATTATCATCCCCAGTTTACTACCTGTCCTGTTTGCTCAGGACAAATTGTTAGGAAGATTTTAAAGAACTGACACTATGGGGATCCCTGCAGGGCAGGTATGAATTCCATACTTCTTATGGAATAGAAGTGTATGATCTCCTTTATAAAGGTGGAGAATTAATCAGACAAGCTACAGGACCCATTTTGGAGAGTGCTGTGCATCCTACTCCCACACAAACTAAATGAAGTCTTCCCTGGCCAGGGTCCCAAGAGATTACTGGTATTCAAACAGCTATTGAATCCTCCAGTAGCTGAGCTGCAGAACTGCAAATATTATATTTAGCACTTGAAATGCTTTAAACTCGAACAGTCAGTCCTTACAACATGGGAGTAGGTGGTTTGATTTTTTTTTTCCCACTCAACTGATTAGAAGAGTATGGGGAGAGATGTACTTTTTGAAATAAATAATTTGGTCAAGAACAGAAAGGACATTGCTATTGAAGCTGGAATCTGAGATCTGATGTCTACCCTCTGTTCATATTACTACTTACCTCTATGCACAGCTGTGCACAATATGCCCACTTGCTCTTTTAAAGAAGTTCCGATTCAGTTGTCCTTGAACAAGCAAACTACTCAGTAGCTTCAGTGGGGGTTCTGCTGAGCCTCAAAGGTTTGATCAGGGAGTCTGCTTTTCATGGCTTATTCAGCCATCTAATCCTGCTAAAAACATTTCCTACAGAGCTCTGAAGGCACAACTGAATCAGACCCTCCTGCACTCCTCCTCATGTGCAGCTAGTCCAGGTGTGAGTACTGTCAGTGCGGCTGAGACAGGCTCAGCTGTAGGACTGATGTGTGCTACTAGATAAAAGGAGGACATCTATTCTCATTTGCAACAGTTAGGTATAAAAAGATAATGGGATCCCTGCACTTCAAAGCTAACTCCAGCTGTATAAAGTGAGTGTTCTCATGACCGTACCCAACAAGGCTATGTGGTAAACTAATACTCTACCTACGATGCTGTTTCTTGATTTCAGAAGCAGAGGGTTATGTGACATTACCAGCTGTACGGAGGTAAGCTGAGAACTCAAAAATAAAGCTATTGGAATGGGACTTTCTGCCTAGAAACTAAAAAACCATTTCTGAGTATAGGGTTAACTTAAGAAACACTCTTGCTATCTATGATTCCAAAACACTCTGCAAAGAGGGATACAGCAAGCTACTTTTTCTTTTATAGTCTATAGTGATAGTCTAAATAAAGAGGGGAGCTAAATGCTGAAGTGATTCTTAACTGCCTTTGGGAGCATGCAGACAACCTGCTTTAGACCTTTGGCAACCTGCTGCTCCTTCAACTAATAGATGGCAGTATGGTAGGGAAGCACCTCCCAGCCACAGCAATTTGCATAGTGTCAAATATCCCAACATCACACCACAAGATCACATGGGAACTTCAACTTTCATTTATATTCTATCAAGGATTTTTAAAAGCCTTGGCTTCCTGTCTCATGAAGGCACTGGAGCAAGTGATCTACTCAGCAAGAAAAGGAAACTCCACTTAGATGACCCCCACAATGTTTTTTCCTCCCCCAATCTTTCATTTACTCTGTAGCCTTTTTGTTTTATAGACCAGTCATATATTTGCAATAAGTGATTATGATGCTTTACAGTTAAACTTTGACCTGCAGTAGTCAGAGATTATGAGATATTGTTTCTCCTGCAGTGCTGGATGTGGCTTAGGGATCGAATTTTGGGTAAAAATTTCCATATTGGGCCAACATTTACACTAACCATAGCACAAGCTCCCAAACTGAATTCAGCTTCGAGATCTGCCTTCCTACTGACAACAGAAATACCAGCTTATGCACAGACTAATGAGGTTGTATTATTAGAAGGAATAGTCATCTGTTCATTCATTGTATATCATGAAAATATGACGTGTGCTTTTTTCTTCCTTAGTGTTTCAGTTGCTAGTCCTTCATCTCTTTCATTTGTATACAGCCCATGGCAATAGGAACTTGTTCACAATTCTTACTTTATGTGGTATGTAGAAACTGTTTTTATTTTGGATGATGCACTAGAAATTTGAATCTGGAGAGGAAAAAAAAAAGCTGTTCAGAGAGGTTTTATGGACAAGCAGAGTTCTCCTTTCAGAGCAGTTCTTAAGGCATGAAGAAAGATTAGACTGCTCTGAAGTACTGAGCAGGAGGACAACAGCATATTCACCATGTGCTTTATCCTCTTATGAAAGAAATACCATTTATTTCAGTGGAACCAAATATATAGTAAGGTGCTACTCAGTAAAACCAAAAACTATGTCTTCTGCTCTTCTCAGTAGAGTTTGAATTCATATGTAAGTGATCCATACCTCGGTGTGGTCATGTAGTCTTTCTCACAAAAGGGGAGTCTTGCTCCTTGTCTGGATTGTTTAATGATTTTGATATCAGAGCCCTGACGTGAGGTTTTGAGTTCTCACCCAGTCAAATTGCTTTCCTTCTAACACAGAGCACAGCTTTGGGGGCAAAAAGCCTCTGGATCTCTAAGTCAAAAATAAATTGACCAAGCTTTAATCACATAGTTTCAAGCTGCTTTTATGTGACAGCATTTTGATCAGGGTCTTAGAAGTGCTGCTACTAAAGTGCTCCCAGGAAATTACAGGAAGGATGCAGACATTGCTGCAATATTCATTTTTTATTTACGTTGAACAACATTTCAAAATTCAAAACACCATTCAGATAGCCCTTTTGCAGTGCTTTTCTAACTATGGTTTTTGGAACATACCATTACCTAGGAGCACATACTGGAAAAGAAATCCTTTTGTACTGTTTCCTTGCTTTTCTATTTCCCATGACTCCAAAACAGGAGAATATCTCGTGACTATAATGAACCCTCATACACTGATGCTATTGACCCCTGTCAATCCGTTTCTGTTTCAGACTGTCCAAGTGTTTCCACTGAAGGTGCTCTATCTTCAGGTTTTTCAGTGGGGAATGGCAGTAACAAGCCAGTATACATAAAAGCCCAGCTGATCGCATCAGTAACAGGTTAAACTGTCTCGATTATGTGATCTGCAACAGCCAGTGCACTGCTGTTCTCTGTAAACCAGGCTTCTCACAGATACCTGCTGCTTGCTTGCTCAGACATACTGCTTCAGTTAGTCGGGCTGAAAACTTGCCTGAGAAACATTACAATTTCCAGCTGAGTAATGTCCTCCCCTGCTGACCTGTTTTTTTGAAGGACAGTCTCATTCCAAAGGACAAAACTGTGAAGAGAAATGAAAATATTGTCACTCAGACATGTTTTTTTTGCCTTTGGTGAAATGAATACATGCTCCCTTCAGTTCCTCCAGTATCTTCAACTGTCATGAAAGTTCTCTTGTACAAGTATCCACACATTTGGCTGCAGCACTGTGAAAACATTTCCATGTCTATATTCAGCCATCTCTATATTCAGCCATTTTAAAATGTGAGTGTTCACTTAGAACAGATTGCATTATCAATAAACCCAATTTCATATTTAAAAAATGTTTTCCTTTATTTATCATTAAATTCAGCTCCCAGTAAAAGTCTGCAGAAGGGGATCAAACAAGTCTTCAGAGCCTTCTACAATTAGCATACCCTCATCATGCTCCAGTAATTACCTCCCCTGAGACCTCAGTTGGGATGCCACACTGCTGTCATCACTACAGTGCTCCCGTGAGGAAAATTAGGAGGCAAAACACCAAGATTACTCAGATGCCACATTCACCATGTGTATGCTGTGGATCTCCCAGGCTTTCTGTGTTTGACTCTAGCCAACAAATTGCTTACCGGCAACTAAAACCTGCACCGCCATGTTTGTTCCAGGCCACCCATGGCAGGTCAAAATGGATTAGCATGAGACTTGTTCTTTATTTAGAGAAAGGAAAAATTCTTTGGTGTGTCAGTATTGCTTAGAGGATACAGGCACTAAGCTTCTTAGGAGGCATCAGGGAGAAGAGTGTTTGGGTGCGTCAAGGGGGTTTTGCACATGGTGCTTTTGTTCCTTTTTTCTTCTCTCTTTTGCTGCCTCCTCCACAATTTGCCCATCAATATTGTCAATCAATAATGTCTTCATTCTCCATTTAATGTTACTTCACTACCTGCAGGACTTCCTTGGTACATTATGCTTCTACTCCCAGGAAATGCTTGACTCCTTTCTCGGATTCATAACACTCTTTTTTCTACGGACAAAAAAGTCTGTAGACTGAGTTAAAGTTCTTCAATCCATTCTATCAAAAAATGATGTTAAGTTTTCTAATTTTAAAGTTCAGTATCCCAGTTCTCGCTGTGCTACACTTCTCCACACTATTATCCCAGAAATTGCCAATGGCCACTTCAGAAACTGTAAGAGCAATTGATACAACTCCAATGTTACCCTCCCCACTTGGCGTAATGCGCGGAGAAAGGAAGAGAGCCCTCTTAAAATCCCAACCGTTTCTATCAGCTGTAGATATTTCTGAGAACTGTGTGCAGCCAGGTTTCTCTAACCTAAACCAGGAAATTTGGGTGCCTACGCTTTTACCCAGGGCTACCCAGCAATGCATTACAACTCCCTGCTCGATTTATACTGAATGGGCACCAGTCACAGCCAAATTCGAGGACGGTATGCCTGATAAATCATGACTAACACTACATTGTATTGCAGTAACCGACTGTTTATTTCACAGTTGCCAACATTATTCAACTCTTTAGAAATATTCAGAGAAACAGATGTGTGGTACACAAAATCCAGGATAGTCATGTCCCCTGTGTGCAAGCTCCATGCAGTGTCTTCTGACCTCAGATCTTACAGAGAGCATCTGCAAAGCCCACTGAAGTTGACAGGGGCATTTCTGCTCACCTTTGGATGAGGGAGGTGGATTTAAATGCTCTGTGTATTGGAGAAGTACTTGAGCACAATCCCATCACACATTCCAATTTGATGCCTTTCAATATTTAAACAATTTAAGAGCAAACAATTCCAAGCTGTAGGTAGTTTATAAGAAATCCTGTTCAAAGGAGAAGTTTGTTTCCTCTTCCATCCTTTTTTTTTTTCCTTAAAACTGTTGCATAGGAGAGAAATCCATGTTCCACCACAATGTGTACTTACTGGCCTAGTGATCAATATACGATGTACAAAATCAATTCTCTTTTATTGTCAACATTTTTTTTTATGTATTCCTTTTTTTCCTATGCTACCTCTGTACATTCATAAAAGCCCAATAGCTTATACCTGGGACTACAACTAAACCCGCTCAAATTCATCATCCCAAACCAGGACTGGACAGAGCTTTACCTTGAAGGAACAGACAATCCATGCCTCTATGTATGTGCGTGAGTGTTATG
The DNA here is from genome assembly GCA_013400335.1 of Eurystomus gularis. Taxonomy (NCBI): domain Eukaryota; kingdom Metazoa; phylum Chordata; class Aves; order Coraciiformes; family Coraciidae; genus Eurystomus; species Eurystomus gularis. The sequence continues at coordinate 296,003 of VZZY01017174.1, forward strand.
AAATATATATATCTATAAAATCCAATGCCACAACTTCAGTTTAAGAACATGTGCACGGAGGTACAGACACACTCATCCTTTCTACTCACAGGGAGTACCACAGCACAACCCACAAGCAGGAGGTTACTAGTAGTTACTCAGTGGTCTAGGAAATACAGTAGTTTTCAGTTGTCCTTAGAGATAAAAAGCCCCAACAGTTCTCATTATTTCCTTATACCATCTGCTTCCCCACTACATATGATTTAGGCTTGCATTCCTGTATGCTTTAGGAAGCTGTATGAATATCCAAGTTCAAAACAGGAACAAGTACGGACTGAATAAAACCGACTGTCAGAGGTGGAAACAGCCCATAGAGCTCGTTCCTAACATCCAGTGGGTTTGAGTGCGATGGGTCCACCAGGCTACCAGTTTATGTGCAATACCACGTTAATAGTCGTATGGGAGAGCTGATCTGAATTCCGGCTGTGCACATTCAGCAGTGGCATTGCAGACTCACGGCAGTGGATGGAAAGCCAGCTGCAGAGACGGCCACTCTTTGCGCTAGACCAACAGACCACAGAAGACGAGAGTATCTTACAGAGGACGGAGGGGGAAACTGGAGGTGCTTGCCTGCTGATGGGTATTTTTAGACCCATGGCTTGGCTCACATGGTGGCTCGGGTGGGAATTTGCGTTGACTGTAAGGAGTAGGATGGCTGGAATGGTTTGGAAGGCGATTTTCACAGCAGCATTTTGAAGAGATCATGAGGGCTTTAAACATGTGCAAAGCAGCTGCGATTTCTGTCTTGCTGTCTGTTGGAATGCTGCCAGGTACAGCGCAGCTACACACGGAACGGTACGTCATGGTCATGGACGGGTGAAGGGGCAGCAGAGGGATCACATGGGCTGGAATCCTGAGAGCAGAGCTCCTGGCCAACACCTTCACCTCGCAGGCGCTGGAGCGGGGCTTGGCCGTGCAATAGGGCTCAGCACCAGCTCTCCGCGGCAGCCATCTTCCCCGGGGCCGGGCCCCGGCCTCGGCCGCAGGAAGCCACGTCCGGACGAGGATGTGCCCCTGCGGCGGGCGGCCGTCACCTCAC
>VZZY01017174.1:298503-335987 GCA_013400335.1 Eurystomus gularis
GGGAGCCCAGCCGCCGTGCCCGCTGCCCGGGACCGGGCCGCCGCCGGCCCGCTCTTCTCGGCCCTGGTCCCGAGTTGCCTTCGGAAGGTGGAACAAAATGGCGAAACCTAACATGGCCGTTCGGAGTTGGTGACTCCAAAATAAACAGCGTGTGTCCTTCCCTCCCTGCAGACCGGGTGTGCCAGCAGCCGGGGCTCTCCCTCTGGGTCCCCTTCCAGAACGCCGCCACTGCGGTCACCAACCTCTACAAAGGTAAGGGGCTGCCCCCCCGCTGCCCCGGCGGCCCTCCCCGCCGAGCCGGGCCCCGCTCTGCCTCCTGCCCCGGCTTACTCATAAGCAGGGCCTGTTAATGTCTCTTATTCACCCTGATAAAATCTAACCCAAGACTGCTTCCTGAATCTTACAAGTTTTTCCCTGGGCCACTTTAGCTGACGGTAGCTGAATCTTTTCTGTTGCCTCATGTCGGTGACTAATGACTTAAAAGCTGTTTTACTTAGAGACCCTTGAAAAAGATGGTTTTAACGTGTGACTCTGTCATGAATTCAAGGAGAGAGTGCAATAGTTTATTAAAGAGTACTTAGATTTCCTCGGTTTTGTATGGTGTATTATTATTTCATGGGATTGCAGTATAGGACATATAAATTTGTGGTGAACCATAGGTTAGGCTCAATATTTGTAAAATTCTGTGTAGATGTTATGTGACAAAGTTTTATCTTCCTCTGACAGTGAGGTTTCTTAAGTAAGCCTTCCAGTTTATTTTAAGCACTAGAATGTCATTATGGCTGTGTCCAGGGTAGCTGTAAGAAAGCAGTGTTAGCCAAAAATTTGAGTGCACTCTACATGTGGCGGTGCATTTGTGCTCTTCTGCTGTGTGTTCTGTTACTGAACTCTACTGTTCTTTGGGTTGTCACAAGAATTCTTGTCTGCAGAAGAATCGAGTGGTTTCTAGTTTGTTTAAAGGACCGAACAGAAGTGATACCCATGTCAGTGGAGGCTTTAATTGGCACAGTGTGATTCCCATTGTTGCTGTCTTCCATTCCTAGGAAGGAGGAAGCTTTAAAGTTTCAAAGTGTTGTTTTTCTGACTTGCAGCTTGGCTTCTTTTTGAGTTGTGGGGTGTGTTGGTTTGTTCCTTGGCCTGTACGCCGTTATCTGTAGTTCTGTCTGCACATTCTTTCCTTTGTCTCCAGTTTTCCCATCTTGCATTTAGTTTAAGCAATTGACATGAACATATTTGTGATGGCTGATCACGTTTCTGACAGATATGGAGGAAACATCGGTGCATAACCCTCACTGCCAGAGGCTTGACTCTTGCAGAAAGTGCCTCTGAATCTTGTGTATGTGTCATAGGTCATATAAAGGGGCAGCACATCACATAGCAGGGTACATGTTGGCCCGAGGGAGTGGGTCACTAGGACATGGCCTGGGACACTACTCACTTGAGCATGATGCTAGAGTAGCAGCAGGTAGTGTTAATAATTACAGCCTTTTTTCACAAATGGCATTGCTCTCCCTTACAGCATCTTTACTGCAAAGACTTAGGTTGTTTATTTTTGGCTAAATCATTTGATTAGTTGTGCTACAGGCAAAACAAGCTCTATTTTTCTGCAATAATGTGATTACAGAAGAGATACGTGTGGTGATCAGGGAAATTAGAATTTAAGTAGGAAGCTGTATTTAGTGAGGAGTAATGTATTACTTCAAATGCAGCACCTGAAACAAATCTTTCCTTCAAACAGATCTGTAAGTGCTGAAGTACCTCAGTTACTCAAGACTGCCATATTTCAATTTTAATTTAACTCCGAAGTGGGTAGAAATTTGTCAAGAACGCTGGTAGAACCAGCTAGACACAGGCATACTAGGCAAGTCAGTCTCTTAAAGTGAATTTGCCTTCCCTAATGATGAACATGGCTCTTTAAAAATCTCCTGTTGTTTCTCCAATACTCAGTAATGTTTGTGTTTTGAAGGACTCTGTCAAAACACTGGAGAAGTACTTGGTGTGGTAAACTGAACACCACAAACTGCTTCTTGCCCTGTCAGCTGGTTTCTAATCTGATACATGTTTGGATTTTTGAAGCATCAATTCTTTTCAACGAGAGCTTCATGAGAGCTAGTACATAAGGAGAATGCTATGATGTATTGAATGTCAGCACTTCTCTGAAAATGGGTTAGAAGTCAAATATCACACCACACTGAGGGTCTTGGATCATGAAATTCTGATTGGTGCTGGTGATAGAGGCTACATTTAAAGACATTTGATTATCTTCCAGATTGCACTGTAGAAGTGAAAGCATGGCTTATAATGCAGGATTTAGAACTTAAGGCCACTGTAGAAAGTTTTAGGTATATATTGGAATAAGACTTCTGAGCCTACAATTTACCTTGTTTTTATTAAAAAAACCCCATGAGTGCTTGCTAATGTTAGCTTTGATTTAGTAATTTCAAAATGTATGCAACTTGACTGCTTATTTTTTGCCAGTTTAACTTCGTAAACAAAGTAATGGTGCTTGAAATCTGTCCAGACTACATCAGCAGTAAGTGTTTGACCTCATGACTACTTCATAGTCCTCTGTAAAGCATTCTCATATACAAGGAAAGCAGGTTATTGACATAAATAATATGAAGAACTCAGAAGAACTTTCTCCTGGTATTTCTGGAAGCGATTAAAGGAATATTAAGTTTCCAAATTGACTACAAAGTGTTTGGGTAGCTTTTAAACGTGAGTGCATCAGAGTCTAAGCTGCTGTGGAGTGTAAAATGGCTGGAGGAATAATCTGTTGTGTTGCCCTTGTGTTAATGGGAATTAGCATTTGTAAATCTTCTTGCCTTTTGATTACAAAAATATTTCTAGAGTGCCTAAAAGTAATGAGCTTGCTAAGTGTACTCTATGTATACTTGTATAGCTTATATTCTAAAAGCCCCAATTTAAGTATAATCAGTTTGAGATGTTTTTGGTAGGTTGTTTGAGGTGCTGCCCTTTGGTAGTATAGTTTTTAGTGCTGTCTTTTGTGGATCATGCAGTGGAGCCTTGGAGTACAAGTCTAGGAATAGCATTTAGGAGTGGTTCTTGTTTTTTGAGTATGAGAAAGCTAGATTAGATGTGTATGTCACTGAGTACCTATAAATCAGTATCTTGGACAGCTGTTCTTAAATCTCTTAATATTGTTCTGGGCAAATGGCTTTTATGTTGGACTTGATTAATAGAGCAAGAATATAAAAAGCTGTTTTAATCAGCTCTGCCAGATTTTAAAAATCTATGGAAATCAAGTAAATGAAATTGGAGTGGATATGTTGCTGTCTTTTAATGGAGCAAGAGCACCATAGCAGTAATTTTCATGGAACTGAAATAGCTGTTGGCAAAGCTCTGGTAACAAATCTATGACAAACAAGATGGGCATAATTGTGTAGAGAATAGGATTTGTCCTACCAGTTACTGTTGTCTGAAACTTACTCAGATTAGTAGCCAGAAATGTACTTGCTGAATTTTGAAAGCAATGTCAGGTATTTAAGAGTGTTTCTTACAGGCAGGGTTGTAACTGATGTGTGGTGTGACCGGTTACATCAATGAAGAATGAAATTGCATTTTGTAGTAGGATTAATTGCAAATAATGTTTAAAGCTTTTCTGTATCAAGTTGGTGATGGGATCTTAAATGGGGAAGGAAATTTTCTTAAGAGTTCCTTTGTCAATGGTGTGTTGCCTAACTGAAAGGCACTGAAGATGCTTGTGTTCTAACTAGTCTCAAAACTACCACCTCATGTGAATTGCCTTTGCAACAAATTTCAGTGAAACTTAAGGACTCTAAAGAAATCAGTTTTCTGAAAAATCCCTACCTATCAGAATCAAGAAAAAGTTATTTCTTTTTATGTGTGATTTCCTGACTGTACTGATACATTTTAAGTGTCTCTTAAAGTGCATTGTCTGATTTAAGTACCTTCCTCAGACTGACAATCTCAACGTGTGTTTTTAATGTTAATACAATGTGATTTTGTAAACAGTGCTGTAGTGTTGACCTGAAGTATAATAAATGCTGTTTAGGTGGTGCTTGAGTTGCTGTTGACTTTGGCTTGTAAAGGCGGTGGAACTTCTAAAGCTAATACTGTCTTTGGGTTTAATAGGACTCATCTTCAAGGATAGTTAATTTGTTACAGCTAACTTGGTACAACCTTACAGTAACCTGTAGAAGATCTGCCTTCCCATGGTTGACCGGAAGCTGCATCAGTGACGTACTCTGCCTGTAACACTAAAAGCTTTTTTCTGTCTTCTTGCAGAAAGTGTGGATGCCCATCAGCGAAGCTTTGATGTAGGAATTCAGATTGGCTATCAGGGTCGGAATAAGGATGTGTTAGCTTGGGTTAAAAAACGCAGAAGAACTATTCGTAGAGAAGACTTGATCAGCTTCTTATGTGGAAAAGTTCCTCCTCCAAGAAATTCTAGAGCTCCCCCAAGACTGACTGTAGTATCCCCTAACCGAGCTACTTCAACAGAAACTAGCTCGTCTGTAGAGACTGATTTGCAACCCTTCCGTGAAGCCATAGCTCTGCATGGTAACAGTAATTTTTTCAATACTACTTGGTTAAAATTGGGTGGGGATTCTTAAGCATGTCTGGCTCTTGGCCGTTGTTGTTGGTGTTACAATATGTCATGTACCTGATGTTCCAGCTGAAGGTATCTCCTCCATTCTCTAAGGGAGTTTTTGCATGTATAGGGCATGTTAGCTACTAAAGTTGCGTAGTCAAATATTTTGAATGAGGAAAAGGTATTGTATAAAAGCGTGGTTTGGATCTGTACTATTCTACAACTTTGAACTCAACAGTTTGTAGTGGTTTTGAAGCATGAAAAAACTTGGCTTTCGTACAAATGCTAAAGTAAACAGAGTAATACTTTGATAATACTATGACAATAGTATATAGTATGATAATACTATGCTAGCAACTAGTTAAATATTAAGATTCAGCTAGTAGCAAATAACTAGCAAACTCTTGTGGGGTTAGGGAGGGAATTTTAATGCCTGAAGCTTCTTTCTGGGGCACTGTGCCTAACTCCAGTACCCTCGTTATGTGCTGGGTGATATGGTTTAGCATTCTACCTGAAGTATTGTGGAGAGGGTACTTCACTGCACATCACTGCAATAATTGAGCCCTCTTCAGAACTCTGGTCTAGTTCACACTCAGACTTGACTGTCTTCCAGTGTCCTACTGAATTTTCTTCCTTGCCATAACCAACAATGTTGGTGGTTTCTTCTTTTCACATATGAATACTCAGTAGCTTATTCTGTACTGAGCTATTATATAGCAAGTGATAAAGAAAAAAGTGGTTTAAACTGCTCCTGAGGTGAAATGAAGCAGTTCACTTGTAGGTTTTATGCCTTTTAAAATGCTAAAGGATAGCAGGTATCTTCAGGTATAAGTAGTAGACCAGGCTAAAAGTAAAAATCAAGCTAAGTAGAAGTAGAACCTGTGAAACTTAAATGAAATTTTTACTGTCTTGATAAGACAAGTAAGGAGTAGAATTAATGAGTTAATTAGATGAGTGGGTTCCTGAAAATGCAATCCTTGCTCCTGCTGTGGTGGCTTTTCAAGATACATGAGCCAGACAATGTTACCGTGTAGGTGACAGCCTAATTCTGGTGGTTTGCTGCTCTGTTACCATTTAAATGAAACATGCTTCAACCCAGTCATGTAGTTTTTAGCAGTTTTCCTTCTCATATTGGAAGCTGCCTAGAGAATTCTGTGCACTAGTACTGCTTATTCAGTAGATAAAGCTAATTTCATGAGAAATGCAGAAGCTGTCTCTCACCTGATATGGTGTGATAAACACTCTGTTAAGAAGTTTTCTTTTCTGAAAGTATAGGTGAATCCAGCATGCAGTTGGCCTTCACTCTGAAGGCTTACCATCAGGTGACTAAGCTAGGTACGCTCACTTCAGAACAGTGAGCTCTTACACACAGTAAACTTGAGGCATTTCTATTGGTAATATGGCTCTTTTACTGTCCTTGCATTGTCAGCATCTGCTTTGTATAGAAGTGGTTTATGGAAACCTCTTCTCTATAGCATGAGAATCTGAACCATGAGGTATCAAGTTTTCTTTCCTGTTCCATAACCTAACATAGGGCTGAGGGCCGTAGGAAGTTCTCTGCTCAGTACTTGCACTTCAGGGGCTAGAAGTGCACTTTTCCCCTTCATCAGCTGGGTGACAAGATTACATGTCAGTCACCTTCTGGACTGGGTTCTCCCGATATCAGTTTCAATCTGGTCTTTGACACAAATGCTTTTGTGCTAATCCTTTAGTGACTAGGCTTGTATTTGGCCTCATAACTGTTCTTAGGTTATTGCCTACAATGTCTGCATTCCTCCTGCTTCTCCTCCCCTTTTCTTTAACATTAAGGAGGTTGTGATTAAACAATCTCCCAAGCTATTTTTCTATTTGTCATAGAGCTCCTCAGAACTACATTTTGATTTTGAAACCTGTGTGGGATATTCAAGTGTGTGTAAATGTAAAGTGATGTCCTCTGTAGGGCTATACTTCATTTTGGCAGGCTGTTTAAAAGTGATTTGCTGCTTCTAAGTATTGTAAGAACACAGGAGAAAACCTGATGATAGTGAGTAGCAGTCCCAGCCTGTGCTTGGGACTAAGACTTTTAAGGGGGATTTTTGATGGGCATGTAAGGGAGTGAGGCTTTGTTTTGTGCTTGTACACTTCCTGTGGAAACTGAGTATTTCTCTGTTGGCAATGTGGATAGGCTGAATTAGATTTGAGGGGTAATGCTGAAACTTTGCTGCTCTAAGCAAGACCTTTTAGTGAAGCAGGGGTACATGTGAATGTGACACCACATAAAGCTCTGTGGAAGCTGGGTGGGTTTATTGACATCTCAGAAAGGGGTACTAGTATATCTAAAGATGATGTGCTATAACTTGGTGATCTTGCTCTGTAATGGGAGAAGTACCTGTATTTTGATCATGTAACTTTTGAATGCTTCATAATTATATCAGAAAACTTTGACAGAAGCTGTAGTAACAAAGCAGCTAACTTTTCCTAAACATCTAACAAGTCTAGGTATATGCCCTAGACTAAAACATTAAAGAAGAGTATCTTTAGATATAGGTGCAATCTTAACTCCATGCTGCATCTGAAAATATATCTGTTAAAATTGGGCTTTTAGCCTTATGTCCTCTCTCAAACCTTTTTATGTCTTACGTGTATTGTAGCTCTGAAGGTAGTTGACTGTTGCCTTGACAAGCTAGGTATTTTGAATCCAAAATTTCATCTTGTGATATTACTTATCACTAGTCTTTGTGCTATAAGGAAACTTGTTTTTCTCTATTGTTCTGCTTTCAAGACTTGTTACAGTCCCTAAAAGCAAAATGATCGTGACAATTATACTGACCTAAGACTGTTTAAGGTGTACTACCTTTTCTTTTAACTCTATGGCATGGTGCAGCTGTTATTGAAATCTTAAGTGTTGAGAATGAGTAACCTCTTGAGAGAGTAAAAGTCTGGTATATAATATTTACCCTTAATATTAACTTTCCATTATTATGTTGATGTGTAATCTTAGAAATAAAACCGGGCTGGAAACTTTAGCTTTGAATAACTGAAACTAAAGCCTTCAAGAGAAGCCGATTAGTAAGCTCAAGGTGATATATGCTATTTTGCTCCTGAAGTTCAAGTGAATTTTTCTGAAACTTCAAGAACTGTGCATCTGATGAAGATGCTTAGTGTTTTAAGATGTGATAGAAGATAAGTACTTTTTGTTCATCATCACACGTATAGCCAAGTTTTTAACTTCTACTAGTCCCTAAAATGCCACTCCAGTTAGCATTGGCGTGGATGTATCTTCCCCTGCTTTCTGGACATGTGTTGCCATATCAAAATCTGTAGGAGAAGTTTCAAATGACAGAATTACATTAAACTGAGCTAATAGTCACGAGATTCCCAAAAGCTGACACGCACCAGGTCATTTTCTGCCTGGCTGTAGCTAGCACACCAAGCCTTGCAGTGCTGATGGTTCTGCGTGTCCATGTTTGAAGTAATACTTTGGTCTTTTAATTGTGGGGATGTGCTTCATGCTTTACAAACCAGTCCCCCAGCATAATGGGAGAAAATGGTGTGATTTGGAGGGGGAAGAAGCAAGCTCAGGGAGGTAATGCTGAACTGTGTTAGACATGAGCATTCTTAACTGAAAATGATGTGGATGGGCAACAGCACAGTGAGGGAGTTCTAGTTCTTTTGCTCCTTAGCTTTAATGTTGATATATATATATTAATAATGTTATTCAGTCTCTTGGAGGGCAGTGTGGGGAGAAGCTTTGCTCTTGCGTGGCCTCCTTAAAGAGCCTAAATTTCTGTTAGGCCTCATTATCTTAAAATATTATACTGGTGATATAAAACATGAGCAGTTTTCAGAGTGGAGAAGCAGCAGTTAGTAGAAGAGGGGATGGGAGAGCAGAGTTCAGATAAGTTTGAAAGTTTAATTTAAAGGTTGTGTGTGTATATGTAGCTATCAAGAGTTGTGTATCGGTATCTACTGCTAAAACTTGCACTTTGCAAGGGTCACTATGACAGAGGAGTGACAAGGATCTATCTGCATGCTTTTTGTGTTTATCTGTGGGTATTAACTAATTCCTGCTTTAGGCGCACTTATCTAAGCATGAATGTTTTTTATACTTCCTGATTAAAACTGGAAAACAATAGTTAATACTGTTACTGTACTGAGCAGTAGTTATCCAATATATTATGCTGCGGTAGTGACTTGAATAACTCATATGGACATGGTTATAGTACAGGTAAAACAGCGTTTACAGTTTGTTAGGCCAGTGTTGATAAAGTTAGTTTTACTTAGCTTAAGTATTTAGTGCTCCAAAGAATGCTTTCAGCCAAGCATTCTTCTAATTGCTTAATAGTTTTGAAGAGGACTTGGTTATTAGCTAGTAGTGGTCACAGTTGTTTTTTTTTACTGCAGCTTTTTCTCATAGTACTATACATGTTTTAGAATGAAGCTTCAATAAAAGCAGGGTGGGTTTTTTTTGGTGAAGTTACTGCCTATGAAATGCCATATTGTTTGACTGAAAGGGATGGTAGGAATGAGAATCTAGTAAGTACTGGGGAGTATTTCAGATATGCCCTCCACTTCAATCCTTTCAAGTGTAAAAAGGGAGAAGGAGCCATGTATCCTTCCTTAAAGGCCTCCAGTAAAAAAGGAACTGTTTCCTGTAGAAAGCAGTGGGAGTCTTCACAGGTGGTCAAGAGATTGTGAATGAAGTAAAGACACTAGCAGCTGTTTGAGTCTCTACCCTGTTGTGTAGACAAAACTGATGTGTCTGTGGTTAGGTCATGTTGATCATGTTTAGAAATTTGAGGTTGTGAAATGGTGCTGCTAACAGTCATGTCATCTGACTGATTTCTAGTATCTTACTGCTTGAAATAGTTAAATGCTTTGGGAAGAGGTCTCTGAGTCCACTGAAAACAAACTCAGAATAATGTACAATAAATGGATTTTCTGAGATTTCCTCTTTGCATTACAACAACTTTCCCAGAAGAAATGAGCTGTGGATCACAGCTCCTGAAACATGCTGACACCAAAGGTCTTTTTGCATTGCTGATTGTGTTCAAAGGTGTTGCTTCCATGAAATGGCAACTTAATATTTCAGTGCATGCCTTGAATTTTCTTTGACTCTTCCATGTTAGCTCGATTACACAATCCTACAGTGCAATCTAAATGTTTTGTTTGATGGTTCTGCTCTCTTGGATTGATGTGTAGTCCTATGTGTATGGTTGACTGCCAGTTACTGACACCAGACTGTCAATCTGTTGGCATACTCAGTGATGACTGTTGCCCACTAGTTCGGTATTAAATACCTGTATGAGATGCAAGATTAAACTGCAACCAGAAGTCCATAAGATGCAATATCCTTGTACTTCTATCTTTGTAGAAATTAATTCAGAACTACTCTCCTGCCTTTGACACCAGGTTTGGCTGAAGATTTTAACTTCTTCATTAACACTTGAAGGTTGTTTCTTGTATTTAAATGCACAGTGATTCAGTATTACCTAAATATTGGGAAGTCAATGCCTGCTTGAAAGTCAATGTTGCTTGCAAACCTTGGCAGTCTGGTTTATAATACACTGCAGCATATTACAGATGCATCTTTTAATTCTGATTTTTGTATCTACTATTATAAGAAATGCTTGTTACTTGAGAAGGCTCTACTTAAAAAAACATAGTTTGAGTGATGCCAAAAAATGTGTTCTCGCATCACAGGTCAGTTTAGGGGTTTATTTAGAATAACTTCTCACCTTACTTGCACAGTAGATGTAAAAAAAAGCAATGGTACAACTGAATTGGTATATTGGCCATTTGGTTATGGGCTGTATAATATAGGAGTAAATCACTAAGTGGTGTATACTGTCTCAGTGGAAGGGAACTTGTGTGTTCAGAGCAGTTTTGCTTGGAATAGTGATGTGGGGGGAAGTCTCTGCAAGCAATTTGGATTTGAAACAATGTCACCTGTGCACTGTCAAATATTTTCCAGTTTAAATGTACAGGATGAATCGATGCTTTTTCTAATGTATGTCCTGCCAGTTGAAATTAAACTTGCTGTTATCTTCTGAATTGTGAAGTGATTTGTTACCTGCCCAAGTTTTGCATGTTGGTGTAACCAAGTTACGGTATCTGAACTGGCTTTTTGCTTGTACATTTAAAGTCAGGAATTAGCTGCTTTACTTTCTTTGGTAGATGTATAGGAACCTCTTTGTAATGGTTTTGAATTTAAGCTTGACCTTAATCCTGGGAGTACTATAACAAACCTTGTTTCTGAATTATCTTTTCGGTAAAGCAGCTTCTGCTGTTGAAATACTTTCTGCCCTGCGAATGAAAGATGTTTTTAACATTAATAAAACTTGCAGGGTCTCTATCAGACCTCACCTGGGCTTCTTGGTCATATGGGAACACCAGTAAGAGCTGTAAGCAAAAGCTCTAAGAAAGCATCAGTGATTAGTAGTTGTTTCTGCAGGTTGTTGCATAATGCCCAATCTGTGTAAAAGTATATCCTGTGCTGTTACATGATCAAAGCTTCAAATGTGCATTCAACAGTAATATACAATAGTGTGAAATTGGTTGACTTTAGAATTTATTTTCTAATTCAGGTTTCTGGCCACTGATCTAGTAGCTCTAGCAGTCTTCTCACAGTCTCTGAAGTTCTTGTTCTGCTGTTCCTCATCTTCCTTCATGGCTCTTGATTTGGTAGCTTTATTTCTAGGGCCAACAGATGGTTTTATACTTTAATACTCACATTTTAAGCAGTCAAAGTAGCAAAGATGTTTCTTATCTCTGAGCTCCTGTGTGTACAAATACAACCAGAATTCCAAATTGAGAATTGTTAGGCTTTCATGTACTAGCCCTTACTATACTTATGTTTTGGAATGCCCTGCTTTTGCAAAGTTGTAATTACTGAAGGCAAAAAGTTTAAATTCATATGAAGTTCAAGGCTTTTCTGGTTTAGGGCCTTGTTTCTCCAAGAAATCTTCTATTTAAGTATTTTATTAATAATCTGAACACAAACTGAAGTAATTGTAAGGTACGTGTGACTGTTTTTGGATCAGAACTGTCAGTAGCAGATTTGGGGGGACTGTAATGTGGTCTTGCTTGGCTTCTCTGTTACTTTTAAGTACTTTTCTGAATTCTGGTAATAATGTGTTGGCTAATAGCGGCAGCCGTGAAATAAAGCTTTATTTGAAAACTAGCTGTGGTATACAACTGAGATCTGCTGTCACACTGTAGTTTATATACTGCAGTTTTAGAACACCCTGGTGTCCGGGAGTGAAAGGGGGCAGGGTGATGGTGTTTGAAACAAGACCAGGTCAACCTGGAAAGCCCTCGGTAGGGGATTTTCTGTAACTGTTGCTCTAGTGTGAAGCCTTTATATTGGAATAGTCTACTCCTGGGGGTGTATGTGTATTTTGAAGAGCGTGTCATGCTCATGGTGCTAGCATTTGCCATAGTGTGCTGTTACAGCCTGGTGTGTAAGCTCACTTTTGATGTCATAAAAAGCAATTTGGTAATCGCTAGATTCTTACGTGGACTAAAGGTTGGGAAGGTGTGGTCCGGTCTTCAAATAAGTGTGGTATAAATAATAGGGTGAAGTGCCTTTTAATGTATCACTAAGTCAGATAAGCATCATCCTTTCTGCCAGATGTGGGAAATCAACTTTCTTTACTGTTTAACCTAAATCCTTTTTCTTTTTTTTCCCCCAGGTCTTAGTGGTGCAATGGCTAGTATAAGTGTTCGCTCGAGTACCCCAGGCTCGCCCACTCACGTGAGCAGTGGCTCCAATGCTAGTCGAAGGAGAAATGGACTCCATGATGTTGATTTGAACACTTTCATATCAGAAGAAATGGCACTCCACTTGGACAATGGTGGAACTAGAAAGCGTACCTCAGCCCAGTGTGGCGATGTCATTACAGACTCACCAACTCATAAACGCAACAGAATGATCTAAACTGCAAAAATTTCAAACCCACCATGCTGCTTGAAAGCCACTTGATCCTCAGAGTACTATTGAAAAGGAAACATGAGGCCATCTTTCCATATTCACTGTTTAAGACAAATTCAATAATTGCCATAAAGGAAATTTTAGATATTACATTAGATGCCTCTTGTAACTGCGGCTTTCTTAAACTATATTCTTAGCAGAGGACATCAGATATTGTGTAGTAGTTAGCAAGATCATCATAGGCGAACATGTATCCGTTCCAAGGCTAAAAGTGACCTTACTTGTATTAAAGGGAAAGGAAATTTCAGATGTTTATTTGGTTATAGAATGCTTTTTTTTGTCCTTTATTTCCTGCTGTGTTGAGTATTTGCTTAAACAGTATTGCCAGTTCGACGGAAATTGTCTACAACATGACTTGGCATCTTTGTCAAAACTGCAGGCTTCCATTTTTGCAGCACTGTACCATGCACCTAGTTTCTATATAGTAACAGTGTGCAAGTTATAAATATTGGACTGTACCCTTTTTAGTTTTAAAAGCAGTTGATAATTCTGGTGATTGTGTGATAATGTAAAGAGGTGCTATGATGGTCATGCAATTAATACTTAATATTGAATCAATACAAGGATCTTTATTGGATTCACTTTGTGTGTTTTAGTGCTCTGAAGTAGCAATATTAAACTTTTCCCCGATTAACTTCATAGGCTTTTAAATCGGTTTGAGAAAATATATGTACTTATTGGTATTATCCTTGTGGTAATCATACACAGTGCAGACTGCACCAGTGCTGACCTAAATTTAGAGAAAGATGTCCTGTAATTGGGAAATAGGCTTTTCTGTTCAGTATTAGTGAAGGGGTAGGTTTTGTGTACACCCATATCCCATTTTACATTTCTTGTGAAGTAATTGCCCATTGCCGGGGAGGGGTGGGAGGAGAGGGAATGAGGGGGAATAGTTGGAAAAGGGGTGTGTTCTAACAAGTAAGACTTCTAGTCACATGTGGAAACTTGGATTAACTCAAACGAGATTCTGTGTGATGCCGTCTCCTTCAGAAGGGAGTGACATGCAGGTTCTGTGGAGTGCTAAGAAAATAATTTAAAACTGGAAGTTGGTTATAAAGCTCTTGATAAACATGCTGTAAGGATGAACTGAAAAGGATAAATGGCTTTCTTTTTGTGTTGAGCTTACATTCATAGGATTAAACTCTGGCTGCCATAACTTAAGCATAATTTAAAACTGAACTAAAGATCAAGACTGATTTGCTGCAAATCAGCTTCTGAACAGGGAAGGATGTGCATCAGTCTGGGTGTCCTAAGTGTTTTTACAGGTAGATGCAGCAAGTCTTTGGTGGAGAACTCTGGCTTTTATGGCCTACGAATCTCTGCCTAAGAAAGGGATATTACAGGAGGAGTGGGAAGATTAAGAGCTCCAAACCTGCAAGTTGGGAAGGGGTGTTTAGTGAGGTCATGTGCATGCTTTAACTGGAAGCATAGGCTGATCTGTGGATGGAATGCAGCTATGCTAGATTCACAATACTGAAAAGTTGTGGTGTTCTAGCTAAGTTAAGGCACTTTGAGCCCAATGTTAATACACAGCTCTTCAAGACTTGCTTATGTGCTTGTAGAGTCAGATTTTTTTTTATCTTCCCTGTTTGAAGCAGACTTCATTGTAGATTTGCTCTTTTTTTTTTTACCCTGGTGTCCTCTCACTGGTGTTCTGTAGTCAAGGCAAGACGGCAAGGATGTGATGAATTCTCAGACTTCAAGACTCTTAATAAAGAGCATGATTTTCTTGCTTTGTGGTGCTTCCATCAAATTTCTTTACATTGCAGAGCTCTTAAAGATGTCAACAGCTGTACAGTACTGTAGCTAGAGGTTCTGTAGTTTATGGGACAAGTGTAAGAACTGTCCAAAGCAAGATGGTAAGAACTGTTTGAAATCCCCACCCGAGTTACACAGCTGAACTTGCACATCACCTGAAGACTCAGTATACATTAATTTCAGTTACTGCTATTAACTATGATTCATAAGACTTACTTTATGTAAAATACTAATACTGCATAAAGCTAGTTTTCATTTGGAGACTGCAATTTCAACAAAGATTTTGAAGATAGTATCTAAATATCTGTTAGTATTTATTAGGCTGTTGGCAGAGGGATTCTTCTGTTCCAGAAGAAACATCTGGAGTCCTGAACAGAAAGGATGTGTGAGAACCATTCTTCAGCTCTTCTGTTTATTCATTAATGGGCTTGTACAACTAAGATTCTTACAGTCTGCAACTTCTAATACACTTTACTATTACATGTGGTAAAGGTAACATCATACCGGTATCAGTTCTGCATATAGGGACTGAGCTATGGAAGTGCTTCTGGTCTAGCCCAAATATGCAGAGCCTGTTCAAATTACTTCTCCCTTCCTTGCAGTGAAATAAATCCTTATAATGCTTTGAAGCATTAATTCAGTCTAGTACCATCTAAAACTAAACTTGTATGGCTTTTTATTTAATTTGTGCCATTTTTTTTTAAAGAAAGCAGGCTTAGATATTAAATTGGTTGCATTTTTTTTTTGCTTGTACCTTAAATATTTGCAACTTTTTGATTGTGGTTCTTTTTGTTTGGGCCCAACTGTTGTTTGCTCTTTGTTAACCTCTGCCAGAATGATAAAAAAAATGCATGTATTCACCTGGTAAACACAAGGAGAATAGGTTGTCTCTTAAAAAAATTTAAAAGAGTCCAGTATCATGTTGCTTTGAAGACTACTTATTGTGCCAGGGTAGAAAATTGATGTTGTAGAAATAGCTTTCAGCTATTATCCAAACTGTAGCTCCTGGAGCCAGAAGTGAGTTAATTTTTTTCTGTAAGAAACACTGAATTGAGAACTGTTTAGTTTGGTAAAAATGGTGCTTAATTTTGCTTTCTCCTATGAATCGTATAGTTGACCGGTCTCTTCTCCATGTACATCAAATCTAACATGAATGTGCGGCAAGTTACATAAAGTACATCCTGCACTGAAGCTACTGAGCTTGGCTTGCTTATTAATGAAGTAAGTTTTAAATGTTAAATTTAAATCTATATTACAATAAAGTAATGCAAAAATGATTTTGGCTGAAACCGAAGTCCTGCAGTTAAACTTACTTTCAAATGTGGTTTACCCAGCTGGAGTAATAGAAACTCT
Organism: Eurystomus gularis; assembly: GCA_013400335.1. Lineage (NCBI taxonomy): Eukaryota > Metazoa > Chordata > Aves > Coraciiformes > Coraciidae > Eurystomus > Eurystomus gularis. Next base: position 314,163 of record VZZY01017174.1, read on the forward strand.
AAGTCATAATAAACCTAATAAAAAAAATTAAATACAACTAATCAGGCTGCCTTGTAGTTCTTTAAGTTTCTGAATGATGCAGTCCATCAGTAAACCCAAACCAGGATACAGTTAGTGTTTGGTTGACAGGCTCCTTTGGTTCTACAGAGTAGGATTTGTCTTCAGGAAAGCAGTTTGATGGTAGCTGTTCAGTCTAGCTGCACTTCAGAGGCTTTCCTTTCTGTATTTGGACTAATGAAGACATTAAGAACTGGGACATACTGTGACATTTGTACAAGAAGTTCTGCAGAGTTTAACATCACTAATACTTTGGAGAAGCATCTTAAACTATGCCACTTCAAACCTCTTTAGAAAAGTTACATGGGATTGACTTCAATAGCAGAGCTTTCCAGTCTCCTGCAAAAGGCTCTTTGGACTTCAGTGAAATGAGGTGCTTCAATTAGCAGCTTTTCCTGCTTTATGTGGGTGTCTCTAAACCTGCTGGCTATTTTCCACTTACTTGCTCTATCAGCAGGACTTTGAATTTCATTATGAATGAAGGCTTTATTTCACAGGAGCTTTTAAGTTAATGTCTTTTTAAATTAATACATTTTTTCACTTGTAGCCAGTGAAATGGTTCTGGTGGGGATGTTAGCCTAGAGCTAGTACAGCTTTGGCAGAAGTGAGGAATGCACACCTGAGCTGTTCTGTGGAGTTCACCCTGCCAGGTGGGGCTGCTGTGGTTGTCCAGGGCAGCCACAGGGCACTGTGGCTCCCTCCTTCCAGAGCCCTGGCATGTTTACGGTGATGAGGAAGGCACGGGCCCTTAGCAGTAACTGTGCCTGCTCCAAAGCTTGCCTTGTCTGCTTGTGTAACTCCTGTGGGTAGTGTGAGGCTGGTAAACTTTCTGAGAGCTCATGAAATGGCTCTGTAGTCAACACTGGTGCTTTCTGCTGTCATTCTCTCACTGGGCCCCTTTCAGACCATCTCGAAAGGAAAGCTAAATGTTTCTCAAGCTCACAAGGGTAGTATTGAATAAACTGACCAAATTCACTTCTGCGTAATGGAAGCATCACCTAGCTCTAGGTGAAGTTCTAGGACAGACTTGGAAGCTAAGTATTTCTCAGTGGGTAATGAGTGATTCTGGCATTTTTTTATGTGACTTTGTTTCTAATGGTGATGCTGCTCTTGTTATTGCATCTGTCTGGGTTTCTCGAACACTAGAACTGTTAAAAACCCCCTTTTTATTGGCCAAGATGGTATGTGGTGGGTGATGCATAAGAATATGACCTTGTTGGAATCTGCTATGAGCCCATTGAGCCCATGGTTTGTAGAAAATCTTGAATTTCAGTATTAAAAGTACGGATCAGTTTGTTAAGATGGCATCTAAGACCACTCTTAATCATGCTTTGTAATACTTCACCAGTTTTATGTCAAGGTAAAGTTGATTCTGGATGCCACGTAGCAAAACAGCAAGCTATGCGTGAAAGGAAATACTGGTCCTCGTGTATCATCATGGTGTAACAGTACCTTACATCTTTGTCAGAGAGAAACTCATGATGCTTCTCTAGCTCTGAAACTCAAGCCACGAGAATTCTTCTGGTGTTTTGTACAAAGCATCAAAGGAGAGGATACAAAAGGTTTGCGTTTAAGCTGGATACACTAAGAATCTTGTTCGAAGCCTCCACTGGAGTTTTGATGGGGTTGCTTCTTCCATCCATCTGTGTACCTCTGCTCACAGAATTTGGTCAGTGCTGAAAAGTCCTGAGGTTAGCGTTTGTTGCTTTACTAATACATAGTTACCAATATAAAACCAAAAATGTTTGGACCCAACTTCCTCATTTTGAAGTGACTTCTTGGAGTCTTGCTTACCTATAATGCAGAATGCAAGACAAAAGAGTAAGATGGGAAGAAAATACCACTTGTTCTCCTCTTTGAGTGATTACTTGAGATCATACACAACTGCAGTTGTGTATAGCACTGCCTCTCTGCAAATCGATGATCCTTAGACCACTTTCAAACCACAAAAATATTTGCATTTTTTGAGTGCTTTTGGCTAGGCTTGTAGCTGTTTGGTAGTTTGTTTGTTTTTTTTTTTAAATACCTACTGTGCTTTTTTGAATGTAATTAAAACTAAAGCTCTGAAGAGAGTTTTGCCACAAGTTGGCTCTCTGTTTATTGCCTGATGTCTATTTCATGAATCACAGCTGAAGAGAACTAACAAGTTTCCAAACTCTGTTTTCCTGTTGTCTCTAAAAGCACCAACAAAAAGAAATGTGCTTAGAGGAGAGTGGATGTCTCGGCTGAGGTGGACCATCTTCTAGAGACTTGCATTGAATATCCTGCTAATAATCCAAGTCCTCATCATACTGAGGGAACCACAGTTTGTGCTATTTCTTTCATCTCTAAGCCTTTTCCACTCGAAAAGCGCACACAGTTAAGTCTGTTTTTTGGGTATGTTTAAATGACTTTCTGTGGAAGAGTATCTGTGATCTCCTGTGGCAGACAGGCTTTTGTCCTCTGGAGATACTGTGGTCGTTAACGTGAATCGCTGAAGGTGCGTTTCTATCTGTTGTAGTAAATTTTAGAGTCTTTGAGTAAAACAATTGTAGTTTTTAGATTAGAGAACTGCTGAACATGCCCTGAATAGTGTAGCTGTAGAGGCTTGTGTGCTGCCAGATGACAGTGCAGTGGTGCAGCTCATTTGGAGTCTTAGATTATTTATTAAAAACTGATTTGTCTGCCTCTGCTTACTTTTAACACCTTTGCATGTGGTCTTGCCAAAATTCAGATTTCCTTAGGCCTAGATGCATTTCCCAAAATCAAGGCAATTACTCTCCCATGTAGAAATTTCTCAGGGAACTGGGTTCAACATTTTAAAATCCTGATAGTTGGGGTCTTTATTAGTGTTAACACAAGGCCTAAGAGTTCCTTCAGAGTTTTCAGGTTGATTTTGTCTTTCCTAAAGCATGTGCCCCCAGGCCATGCCTGCATCTTTCTCCTGTTTGTGACCATGGCCCATCTTTTACACAAGGAGCATCTCCCTGGGCTGGAAGCAATGTATTCGAACACTGAGATATTTCTGGTAAGTGCTTGTACGTGGTGTGTGTTGGGTTTCTTTTAAATGAACATAATGTTGGGTTGCCCACAGGCTGTGGGGTCTACATTGCTGGAGATACTCAGGGCAAATGGATACAGCCCAGAGCATCCTGCTTTGAGCAGAAATTAGACCAGGTGATGTCTTGGGCTCCCTTTCCACTTGAAGTAGTCTAGGGTTCACCATGTACTGTCCTCCTCAATGTAATTGTGTTAGGGAGGTAAAAGACACTGGTGTCCTTGCTGCCAAGTAGCACCTGCTGTTAAATAACCGACTGCTGGGGGTAACTTGGGAATGGAGCCAAGTTATTTTCCTTTCCTATGAGGCACATACTCCTCTGGAAACTTAAAGGTTGTTCTATCAAAATTGTTACTGTAACCTCCTAAGGATATGCAGCCCTGCAAAGTAGAAACTGGTCCCAAATTCAACGACTACAATTTTTTGGCTGTGTCGAATGTTTCATGGGCTTTGAAGTAACAACAGAGTTGTTTCTGGCTGAATTGTGAAGCTGCTGCTGTGGTGGATTGCACTACATCGGCTCAGCTGATGGAAACATCACCTCCAAAGGGATTGGAAAGTGTCTGCCAGAGCTTGGCTTTGGTAAGTCATAAAAATGCCATTTTCCAAGAGGTGAAATTCCAATTAGGAGTAGCTGAGTGCTTCTGTGTCAAGCCCAAGGCCCCTCATTAATGTTCTGGCAGACTAGTAAGTGGTATTACAAAATTTGGAGTGAAACTTTGTATGTTAGCTTCTGTTGGTGTATGTTTTGATGTGATCTGATACAGGGGAAATGGTAAAAAAACCAAAACAATAAAAACCAGTGGTCTTGTCTAGGTGAAACTGTCAACACAGATGAGATGTATAGTCGGTTAAAGCTCCAATTGTCATGACTTCTGTTTCTCATAACTTATTGCAGACAAATGGTAAAATCATGTAAATTACAAAGGTCTGAAACTTTCCACTTCCTGCACACTGTTAAAATTCCAAAAAGCACAAGGTGGACTAATGATGGCTTGAAAGTTTTTCACAAACCTGGGATATTGCCTGAAGTGTAGCACATGGATTAGAGTTACTCTATTCCAGTCTTAAGATCTCCAGAAATGAAGCGTTTTGAACTTATTCCAGTGCCTGAGCTTGCTTGCTCTGAAGTGGAACTGCATTGCTTTAATTTTCTGTTTCCTGAAATAGTCAGACTTCTGCGCATTCCACTGAAGCAGCACGTCCCAGCTAAGCTTCCTTCCTTTCAAGGATGCTTCAAACTCACAATGGATACATAGCAAATGTAGAAAATTTAATACTGAATGTATATTGAATATTCTGGCTTGGCAGGAACCTAGATACTGCCTGTTGGCCACAGGCTCTTGCAGGTGCGTACTGCAGTGGTTGTTTTTCTTGTACTTGGACTCCCAGGTTATGATGTCATTGTGACAATACTGGAATACTATACCAACAGCTCCTTGCATTTCCAGAAGGTGGGCTGGACACATCAGAGAGATGTCACTGGAGCGTGCCGGAAATGAGGACAGACTTGAGAAGGTTGAGTAGCTTTGGTACCTGTCAGTATGTCAGAGGCTCATCTGACACGCTTGGAGTAAATAGGTGTGCATCAATTTGATCATACTCAGTTCTGCAGTTATGTTTCATTAGTTCTAAATGTTTATACAGATGTAAAGATGCATGAGCTCTTGGTGCCCAAGTGTTGGTTGCAGGGGCAGGTGCAGGTGCAGTCTACAATCGTTTTCTGCAAAGGCTGATGTTTGGTAACAAATCTGAGTATGGAGGGAGAACGGGGTGTAATTTGTCTGAAGCAAAAACCAGATTCTTTGATACTGTTTTCTACCATTTGTTTTGCTTGTGTATGGCTGTAGCTGCATGCTCTAATTAACAGGATACTGGAACAGAAATGCCTTAATTCCATTATCTTCTATCTCTCCAACCTGCCTGGCAACCACTTGGGTAGGTGTGAATAAGGATGTCTCGAAGGAATATGAAAAGGGCTACCAGGGGCTGTCACCTTGAACTTGTCCTTTCACGTGTTCTAAATATGGTCCCCCAGAGCAATCCAGCTGGCATCCTCTAGTCAAGCTCATCATGATCTCAGATAAAACTACTGTCAAGCAGAGCCAGATCTTCAGCTGCCTTATGGATTTGTGCCCATTTCCATTGCTTGGGAGCATGACTCAGAGGAGCAGCCTTGCAGCCAGTTGGCAGCAGAAAGGAAGAGGAGAGGACCTCCCCATGATGAGTGAACCGCAGCACTCTGATGTTTACAATGTACAAGTGGAGAGGAAGAAGAGAAAATCCAAGAGATGATGTGCCCAGTAAATATCATGTGGCAGTGCAGCCCCTGGTGTTTTGGGCGCCTCACCCCAGTGTGTACCCATAATGTGGCAGTGATCCAGCTACTGCCTAAACAATGTTTTGAAAAAGCATCATGAGCCCTCACATGCCAGAGAAAAATCAAGGCGATGTGGGCAGCCCAAGGTATGTGGAAGGAGTCCTGGCTCTCCTGTGCTCTTGAGGAGTTTTGCTGCTTGTGTTAGCCTCGGTTTTCTTGCGGTATGTGGCATCCAGCAAGTTGTGCCCGTGGCTGTGCTGTGCAATGGCCGGGCTGGTTCTGCATCCTAGCAATGCCTTTGCCTGCTAGTGCAACTGATGAGGAATCGGTGCTTTTTTTAGCTGATGAACTCTTCAGATCATCAGATGAACTATGCAACAGAAAATCTCCTGACTTTATTAGCTGTATTTGTATCCTTAGAAGAGCTATGTGCTGTCATCTGTCCTTTGTGAAGATCAAAATATCTCTTGACAGCCTGCTTTCCTCCTTTCTCAGTGACTGAAGGCATCTTTACAGACCCTTGGTGCTGAGACTGTCACTTTTTAATACTGTATGTTTCCTACATTTAAACTTTCAAAGGTATCAGTAGAGCTGGTCTAATCTGCATAATCATAATTTTATTGTACAAGAGTAACTCTCACATATCTATTCCAAAGTTAACTCCCCTCAGAGCAATGAAACCGGTGACAAGATGCTTTCCAGGTGATCTGGTACAACCCATGGCTCTCGTACAACCCCAGCTGGGTGAGGCTCAGGCTGGTGCCTTGGTTGCCACACAGTGATACATGAGGCAGTGGATGGAGTGATGCAGTGTGCTTCCCCACTTCTGCAAATCGTGTCTCATTCTCAGTTTTACATTTGTAGACATAATGTCTCCATTATTTACCAGAGTGACACTTAAAGTGGTAAAATCTGGGCTTAGCATTTCACATAGCAAAACTGATAATACATTGCAAATTAAATGGCATTATTTACTTTCTCTTCTCTGAACTTTGTTTCCATACAGGACACTATCTGGAAATGCAAGATGGAAAAAGAAAGCCAATATTCAGAGATGGTAAAATATTAATGTCTCCTTCAAAATGAGGGGTGGAAAAGTGCTTGCATTTCTTCTATGTGGCCCCAGGTCTGGGGAGAAATTCACTCCCAGGAGTTCACTGCAGCTGTGACTGTGATCCCTTAGGGTAAGGCAGGGTTTGCAGGTGAGGCTGGAGAGCAGAGGGTAGTGCAAGTGCAGGCAGGGAGAGAAGAAATATCTGATACAGGTTAGCAGGCATTACCTTCCTTCCTGTTAGAGGAAAAGGTTGAGAAAAACAGAGCTTGGAGGAAGGGCCAGTCTTCTTGTCATGAGTCATGACCTCCCTGGTTTTATGGGAGATCCTTGTCCTGTGTTGGAAAAGCCTTCTCATCTGGGAGATACGGAGAAGATAGCACAGTGCGGGGTTTCATTGCTACATCAGCTTTCACTGTGCATGTCCCTGGGCACAGTGAAGTGTTCTGCCAGCCTGACCTCTGCCTGTCTTCCGGTGGGCAGGGAGTGCCTGTTCAGCCCTGCATTTGGTCTTGGGATCCTCACCTTGCCCACAGCGATGCTGCTGGCTGGCAGGAGTCTCGCTGTGGCAGGTAAATAACACTGAAACCCTTTTTAGTTTGTCTCTCCACCCTGCACTGGGGCTTACACAGGACTCTGATATGAGTTGATTTCCCTGGGCTGTTTGAAGCTCCCTGAGTATGGAAACAAGTACAATTATTTTAAGGTATGGGGCATCACTTGGAAATGATTACGTAGGAAATGGACAAAGATTTCCCCCACGTTGAGGCTGTTACCTTTACCCAGCAGTTCGGTACTCCTAGTTCTGTGAAGGCAGTACTTTTACAGCAGGTTTATCGCCGTTATTGCTCCAGAAAAGCGAGCTGGTAACAAAGGGGCAGAACATTCCTGTGCCCTTTGCTGGCTGCCCTGGCAGGGCTGGCTCCGTCCGTGCCCCCCGCGCTGGCACGACGGGAGCAGGGCCCCTGCGCTCATACCAGGCACCTTTCCGAAGCATCCAGAAGGGCTTTGGTGCTCACACCGTGCGCCTTTCACCCGGGTTTCCAGAACTTGTTTTTGAGGTGGAGGCCCGCAGCCAGGACCCACGCGAGGGCAGGCCGCCGGCCCTGCCGCGCAGCGCGGCTGCCAGGCCCGTTCGCTGGGTGCTGCTGCCACCTAGGGTGCGAGCGTGCGAGGGCTGCGGGCAGAGCCCGCGTTCCCCCGCCGCTCTCCACAGGGCTGCCCGCCGGGGGTTCTCCCCGGCTGCTGCTCGGGAAGCGTGTCTGGACAGCCAGACCAGAGCTGCAGGGGCACGGCAGCACTTGGAGGCCAGGCATGTATCCAGGATGTTAATACACTGTCTTATTCCAAGGAAAAAGCTGCTTGAAAATTTGCAGAAGAGCGTTATATCGTGGCTTGGGCGTTAGCATGGCCTTGGGAAGACGGGGAATTGGTTTGTGGCTTTGCTGTAAGCGCTGTCCCCCACAGGCAGCACCATCGCTGCCTTCGGCCGCAGGCGCGTTGTCCCGCCAAGGTTAGCCCTGATCTCAGCCTGGCCTTTTACACGTGGCTGCGCATGTACTTGTTTGTGTGTCTGTTTACAAGTACCCGGACAGCTTGTCAGGCTTTGTGGAAGAGGTCAGGGATGGCTGGTAGTGGCTCTTGTTTCAGCCACAGACCTAAAGGCTCTCCACGGAGCAACCCTTACTCATGATGGGCTCTGCCTCTGCAAAACGCCGCTGAGCGGCTCTGGGGATGGGCCTGTGCACCTTACTGCATTCTTTGCTTTTGTGTTAAACGTCCTCTTCTGTAGATCCAAGAAGGTTTAACATGTACTTAAAGAAAGCATGAGCCAAAGCTCACCTGTGGGCTGGTTTCTGCCGGGGCTCTGGGGCATGGTGAGGGAACAGATGTTCAATTCAGGCTGAAATCTATCCTGAGTTTGAAATCTGCAGTAGTGGCTCTGACCCCACATCAAGGACTTCAAAGAAAAAGGATTTTTTAAATTCTAGTTTCAGCCCAGGCATAACAGAAACTGCATTTTACAGACTACTTTCCATAGACTTCATATTTGTAAAGCCCAGCAAACAGGCCTCTGACTTTTCTGTATTAAACCTAAGCCTGGCTAAGTGTACTGAAGCTGCACGAGTTTGCCCTAAGCTTACTTTGGTGTATGAGTTGAAGACCTCAGCAAATCCAACTGGTATTTTACCCTGAGCTCAAATTCCTGGTTAAATGAATTTACACACGGTCTTAAATTCCTCCTATCTGGCTGTCTCAATCAGAGACAGATGCAGAGGGGCTGCCAGCACTGTTTCACCATCCATTTCTATACATAAACTAGGCACTTAATAGTGCAGATCAATACCAGCTGCAGTTCTTCCACAGCTGTATTACTGTGACCTTCCTGACTGAAGGAATGGCCTCTGCGAAAGCATGTGGACTTTGGAGCAGGAGATATGACAGCCACAAAGAGAAGAGTATATAACTGCCTTTTACTTTCAACTGTTTATGGCAGTAAAACTAAGGCAGTGCAGTTTGCTGTGGATCTGCTTCCTACTCTTACAAATCCATTTCTTCTGATAGTACCTCCATCCTTTGCCCTTACTCAGTAATACCTCACACTTTGTCATTCTTCCCTTTCCTCACAACCTCTAATTTTTGCTTTGTTTTAAATAAGTCTGTATTAAAATAATCTGTGTAGTCCATAGTACATACAGTGTTGAGACCAAGTCCACCAGAGGGTCATCAGGAATCGGGTGTTTTCGTCCGGATGGGAGTTTTACTTGGTTCATTCTGATGCATTGCAGCCACTTAGAGCACAGGTTCGGACACATTTTAATGTGCTCTGACTGTAGAATGAGCTATGCATCAGATTCTAAAAGCTATGTCATGTTTGGAATGGTTCTACATGTTGTTGTGGGAAGCTTTACGAAGTTATTAAGCCATGGAGGTAACTTTTGCTTCTCCATTTCCTACAATGAATCCTGTGTACAGATGCTACAACTGTTTGCTCCTTTGGTATAAGTGTTGGCCTGATCAAACTTTAATCTGTTCTCGGTGGTGGAGGTATAATTTTAAACCTGCAAAACAATATTAGAGTGAACATGGCTGTTGCTTGTAATGCCGCATGCAGTGGGTCAGATTCAGAGCTATGTGGTTTTACACTAAGCCTTTGGGTCTCACTCTTTACTAATATTTATTGATTTTAAGTAGTTACGAGGATTTACTGGCCAGACTTGCTACACTGGTGTTTTCTTTCATGTCTTTAGAATTATATGAAGTGGAACGAATATATTATTCCTTCTGAAAGAAAGCAGAAGAGTCTGCACACCAAGCAGCCCTTCCATTGGTAGTTTCCTGAATTTTCAGGTAGCCCGCATTTTTCCCTTGCTTTTGGAAGTACATGGCAGAACTCACGCATTGTTGCAGCCTTGAGGGATGCTCCATTTTTAAGGCTTCTTTTTGGACATCTTCCCCCTCTCCAAAACACTTTTTGGAGCCCTGTGGTGCTCGTAGGTAGGTGATTCAATTCCTGGAAAAATGTCTAGCTGGCAGTTTTTAATGTGTGGGGTTTTGAGGTTTGTCTCAGAGGAGTACCCTGAGAGCTGTATTGATTTTGGTGTGCTTTGAACTTGACCTTTTTCTTCGTGTTTGTTAATGTGGATGTAGCAATCTGAGATAACTTAAGTATTGCCGATGAACTGAAATCCATCAGTTACTTAAAGTGCAGTTAAATGATTCCTACTTTTAAGTACTTTAGGGATTTGAGAGACTGCAAGGCTGGTACTTCTGGAATGAATGCTTTTTCAGTTATCACAAGTACTACACGTCGTCTCATTATACACTTTATATGTGTTATACCTTGAAGTGATGCTCTTTGGCTATAAATGAGAGAAAGCGAATGCTTCACTGAGAAGCAGATCTCTGAATGGCAAACTCGAAGGATGGTGTTGTCCCTGTGGTGGTGAGGCCGTACCACAGCAAGTTCCTCACCCGCGCTAAGTGTGGATGCCATTTTGCTGCATTTTGCCTGAAGTCACCCTGAGCACATGGACCTTGAAAGCAGCTGGAAATCACTTTCCTTGCAGGGCCAGAAGAAGGAAACCATCGAGTGTCAGCAGTAATTTCACAGAGAAAAAAAGCAGCTTGTTAGGCATAGTATTCATCACCTGTAACTAGAAGTTTCAGGAAAGACTTTTGTGCCATAAATGGCTTTGAAGTCATTGATTCACTAGTGTTTGTGTCCTGCAGAGAAGGAAACCTTCAGCAGCTTCCTTTAGCACCCATGTAGAGTTTAAAGGAGAAGAGTCATGGGGTGGATTCGCAACAGACCCTGGCAGCAGTGCTCTGAATGTGCACTGGCTGATGTGGAGCTGCAGTTGGAACCTCAGCTGTGGGGGACAACTCCACCTTCAATATCTCTTTTCGTGGTCCACATCACCTCCTGGATGGGTGGCTCCATCCTTGCTTGGGTTATGCCCTGGCAGGTACCCCATATGGGATGCTCACACTTACAGCACCTGAACCAGCTCGAGGAAGCATCCAGTTCAGCTGTTTCAGGCCAGAAGACCCCAGACCTGGTGTTTTTCATATAAAGGAATTGATTTATTTTGATGAAGATGCACTTCAATACAGGTAGGCTCCTGGAAGTACAGCTTTCCCTTCATATTTTACTTTGAGGCTAATTTTCTCAGAAATATGGAGCATAATTTCCTGCTTGTGCATCTGTCTGGCATCCAGATGGTGAATGGAAGTTCCAAAAAGTGTTGTGGTAGGGTGCTTGGAGTTACAGCCCCAAGTCATTGCACAGGACTCATTTTAGGCTCCAACCAGCCCAGCTTATGGTATAGAAACACCTTTTGTATATTTTAAACATAAGTTTATTTTGGTGCAACACCTCCCTTGCTTTCTAAGAGCTCCAAAACTAGTTATTGGATGAACCTCCCAATTTCCCAACTAACTTTCAGCAAGATCCAGATCCAGTGCTGTGTTAACTTACGTGAAGAACTGATGAAAACCAAGGTTTGTAATTGGAAAAACCCTGGTGTACTTATGTTTTTTCATATGAGCATCCAAACTGGGACAAATTAGTTTTCTTTCATGGATTTGAGTTGCAGAAAAAATTAAAGATCTCAAATTCTGCATGTGAAAGCTGCAACTCCTGGGTGTTACCATCCGAGGCCTTTGCATCCTTACTCTGTGCTGTGAGCTTTGCTCTTTGGCTGGACTAGGGCTAGGTGTTATCCCTGTGACCACGGCTCCAGTGTGGCTTTGCTTTTCTGTGCCCTGTAGTAATGTCTCTGCCTGAGTGTGTGACCCCTGTGAACCCCACACAAGGTCTCTGCTCCCAGAAGGAGCTGCTAGCAAATAGATCTATAGAAAGATAACAGCAGGAGACTTGGCAGCTGATAACACAGCAGCTGTATTTGTTGTTTCTAACTGGCAAAACACAAAGCAGATTTCATTTAAGCTATTATACAGGTTACTACAACTCTTAAAGAGGAGGAGTCTATATAAATATATTGCTACCAACATACTAGGTAATTTTAAAGTATTAAATTTTGGCTGACCCTGTTAATTTTGAGAACAGCATAGGAGAAATACAAGGAGTAACATGTTGCATCAGGTTGCTCATTAGTAATCACAGAGGCTCTGTGCTTGTTGTCCATTGCTGGTTGTTGCTGGTGATGGTGAGAATAACTGTGAGTGGCAAGACAGCTACTTTACAGGGTGAACCACATCTGCCAGCTCGTCTGAGCCCTGGGCTTCAACTAGTCAAGCTGGTACTGCTCCAGTGGGAGCAATTTGGGTTTCAGAAGGCACAGCATCTCCAGGAGCAGAGCCTGACTTTGCCAGGAGGTGCCGTCCAGTCCTGAGTCTCCACAGGATGACTTCCCTTGGCAGTGGTGGCAGCAGCCCTGCTCTGCTCAGCAGTGTCTCAAGGAGAAAAGGTTTATTGCCCATTCTTTTGATTTCTTCAGCTGTCTCAGGATGGGTGATAATATTAGACCGGAAAGCAACTTCATCAGAGCTCCCCTTTGGAAATCCTCAGGGTGACTGAAAACAGAGTTGTTAGAAAACACTTTGTAGCAGCACCACTGCTTTTGATACTGTGGTAGAGTGAGGATGAGTCTGTGCTGTTGTAATTAAGTGATGGTGAGAGAAGTCTGAAAAAGAGTCCAGGTGTAACAGCAGCATAAACTTCCCTGATGTCAGACCCGCCAATGACTCTCCTTTGGCTTCGGTTTCCTCTTCTGTGACTTTGTGAATGCATTTGGCAGCGGCTGGAGTTTGAGTTACAGCCTCAGAGTAAAACTGAATGTCATTGAAGGTGCGTTCTGGAAAGAAGATCCAAGCCTGTCGTACTTAATGGAATGAGATAGTTTGAGGATTATTTCTTCCTAAATGCAAGCGATAACTTTTCTGGACTGCAGAGAAGAGTGTGCAGTGCTCGGTGAAGTTCTGCAGCACTTCCACGGTTTGTTTAACCCTATAAACACCTTTTTTTTTTTATTAGTCAGCAGCAGGATGCCAGGCTATGTCTGGGGATATTCCCAGCAGGCTCTGGCGGCACGCAGACGTGCTGTGGAAGGAGCAGGGAAGCCGGTGCGTGCTGAACAGGAGAGGGCACTGGCACTCCAGAGCTGAGCTGAGCTGNGCGCAGCGCACACCCACCCGCCGCTGGTGCGCTCGAGGGGAGACAGGAGCCTGTGAAAAGTGAAGGAAACGTTCATGGTCTGTGTCTGCCTGCAGAGAGGGAAATCAAAGGGTCGGGGCTGCCTTGCACCGGGTGGGAGCCTGCCCCCTGCCATGTAACACGGGTGAGTTCGTCTGCTGGGTGAACACTCTTGTGGGTGTTTTTTGAAAAACTCTGATCTAGAGGCCTTTTCCTGCACTTATATTAGGTATTCGATACGCAAGCTGAGGTGACATTCATGTTTTCCGAGGGAGGCTCAGGTCATCGCAGTCTTTCCTACAGTGGGAAGCGTGCAGCCCTTCACCCCGACAGCCAGCACGTGCTGCCTTTGCTCTGGCCCCCATCTCTCAGCCATCAGAAACTACGAAACACTGAAATTCCCGCTTGCTTTGCAGCATTAACAGACAGTGTGCTGGGGAGCAATTAGCAAGTGGCCCCTAACTGGTGAGTGAGGAACGCTGGGTCAGGTGCTGTCCCTCCAGCCACCTTCCCACCACCTCTGATGGTGAAGCTGGTGAAGGACTCCCCGCTCTGAATTGAAATACTGGGCACAGACCTCTTTTTTTCTTATTTTCCAGCCTTTTTCCTTTTCATCTCATTGCTTTGCACATGTTAACAGGACTATTGTGTTGGAAAGAACCAAATTCTGTTTGTTTTCAACTCTAATTAGACCCAAAGTAAAGCTTTTGTGAAGCTGTTGGTATAATTAGAGGCTGAGAGTGCCTCTCTGCCAAATCTAAATCCAGCCCCCAGCTTCCTGGTTCCGTCAGAGTGTGGCAGAGGGAAGGTGAGATGAGGCATGGGTAGCAGCAGCCCCTTCGCTTCTCTCCCAAATCCCTTTGCAATTTGTCTCTGCTCTCTGTGAAGGTTTGTAAAAGGCAAAACAAAGGGTCTGACTGCAACGGAAGGAAGTATATTTAGAACATGAAAAATAGGAAGGGAAAACCTTTTATTTGCATTATTCACCAGGCTCTATTATTTATTACATTGCTGTGCTAGTGTATCATTTTATAACTCTTGAAGAAATGATCGTGCTTTTGGAAGGGTGGCTTTGTGCTGCTGCAGCCTGTCCTTTAAGTATGAACTCTGGATTCAAAATGTTTGGCTATTTCTGTGCTGCTTAGTATAAATGATGAATTTGTCAGGTTGGGTTTGGAGAAAGGCCATTCACATTACTGCTGCTTGCTGTCTCTCTCACTCTGCCTTCCACTGAATTTTTCCTTAAACCAGGAGTTACCTTGTGAGTGAGAGACCTTGGGCAAGGGGACCCAGCAAGGTGCAGGAAGCTGATTTCCACACTAGATTTAAAGAAGGTGATGGGACTGCAGGAGCTGCCTTCCTGCCCCAAGCCTGTCAGTGGAGATTTAATCCTCCTCGATGGCCTTCACAGCATCACCTTGTCCTCAGGCTTGTCCAAACCACAGGGAACCTCCCACACAGCAAAGGCATATTTGGGTCTTTCACAAGCATGTTTAGGAGGTCAACATGTTTCCAGCATTGTTCTTGAAGGGCTAGAGAGCCACTGGTGTTTCTCTGGGATGGTTGGCATCTTCAGAAATGTGCCCTCACTCACAGCTTGGTGTAAGGGAAATGTAACAAGTTGTAACGAGTTAGGAGAGACTTATCCTGCCTTTTTCTTACCCCTTTTTACAGAAACAAAGATGCTTATTCTCTAAGTATGTGGTTGCTTTCTTGGCACAGGAGAACAGAAGATAGATGTGTATGTGTTGCTCAGTTCCTTACTGCTGCTTGGCAGGTTTGTGGGAGCACCATCTCTTGGAGCAGTTCCCTTTTGCTGCAGCAACTGCTGCCCACCTCATCTCGATGGTTATCTTGGATGGATTGTTTTTCCATTCATGATATAGGCAAGAAAGATTTTTAATCTCTCTTAAACAGCTTGTAGAGCCTATCATAGAATCATTCAGGTTGGAAAAGACCCTTGGGATCGAGTCCAACCATCAGCCCTACTCTACAAAGTTCTCCCCTAAACCATATCTCCCAACACCACATCTAAACGACCCTTAAACACATCCAGGGACGGTGACTCAACCACCTCAATGGGCAGCATATTCCGGTATCTGACTACTCTTTCTGTGAAAATTTTTTTCCTAATGTCCAGTCTAAACCTACCCTGTTGCAGCTTGAAGCCATTCCCTCTTGTTCTATTGCTAATTACCTGTGAGAAGAGACCAGCACCAGCCTCTCTACAGTGTCCTTCCAGGTAGTTGTAGAGAGTGATGAGGTCTCCCTTAGCCTCCTCTTCCTCAAACTAAACAGTCCCAGCTCCTTCAACTGCTCTTCATACGATTTATTCTCCAGGCCCTTCACCAGCTGCATTGCCCTCCTCTGCACTCGCTCCAGCACCTCAAGATCTCTCTTGTATTGAGGTCCCCAAAACTGGACCCAATACTCAAGATGTGTCCTCACCAGCGCTGAGTACAGGGGCACAATCACCTCCCTACTCCTGCTGGTCACACTGTTTCTGATCCAGGCCAGGATGCCATTGGCTTTCTTGGCCACCTGGGCACACTGCTGGCTCATGTTCAGCTGCCTGTCAATTAGAACCCCCAGGTCCTTTTCTGCCAGGCAGCTTTCCAGCCACACTTCCCCAAGCCTGTAGCATTGCAGGGGGTTGTTGTGGCCCAAGTGCAGGCCTTGGCACTGGCCTGTGGAAGCTCATACCATTAATGTTGGCCCATCGATCCAATCTATCCAAGTCTCTCTGTAGAGTCTCCCTATCCTCATGCAGATCAACACTCCTGCTTAATTTGGTGTCATCTGCAAACTAACTGATGATACACTCTATGTCTTTATCAAGATCATCAACAAAGACATTAAACACAAACAGTCCCAACACTGACCCCTGAGGAACACCACTTGTGACCAGCCACCAGCTGGATTTAACTCCTATGCTTTCTAATACCTCCCCGTAGGCAAATATTTGCACGAATGTGAAAAACTTCATTTGTGTGCAGGACCTCATTGTCCAGTTGTGCTTGTCCACATGTGTCTTTTAATGAGGGTCTGCCTGGAAACCCAGCCTCAAAATTGTCCAGGTCCAGTATCTGAACCAGGTGAACCCTTAAAAAGCCTGGAAAAAATAAGGACCTAAAATGCTTCTCTATGGGAATGCATAAATATTCAAATGCTAAATTCAAAGGGCTCTCGTCTCATCCCACAAGCCATTTGAGAACATTGCTCATTCAGTCACAGGAGGATTTTAGTACTTTAAAAAAATTGCCACAAAACATCTGCAGTCTGCAAAGAGCTGTTCTGCAGAGCATCTTGTAGGCATTCTGTGATGCATCCCTGAAGGATTTATTACCTCCAGCTGGCTGATGTGCAGCAAATCCTCCTTCCTCCGTCTAGATGGCACTCTGCAGTCTGAAAAAGCCTTTTGCAAATTATCGCGGTGACGAAGCTTCAGGGATTGCAGCCTGGAGCCTGAATCTTTAGTTGTATTTTTGTCAAACTCTGGTTGCATGAATGGGCAGGAAAGGAAAGGGAGGAGAGCGGGGGGGGGAAAGAAATTACATCAATAGAATTTTTTTAGGGTTTTTGAGCTTTGGGACCTTAGAGAAAGCAGTCTTTTCTCCTGGAGCAGGTGCTGGTCCCTTAATTTTTGCTTAATAAATACGTGCAGTGTATTTCAGGAAGCTGCAGCACAGCCAGACCTCCTGATCTATTTCTTAACCAGTTTCACCACTTGCCCACCTATTTCTTGTCACTGTAGACTGTGCTACATCTGAGCCTTTCTGGTACTGGATATTTGGCCCATTTGAGCTTGTTTGCTCTCTCTGTCTCACAGGTCACTACATATCATACAACCTGGCCTTCAAAGGCTTGCCAGTAAGCAAATGGGTTAGAAAAATAAGCAAAGATGCTTATTATTTAGATACTGATATACTGCAGAAAGTAGAGCTCTCCTTTCTTACTTCTAAAAGCAAGCTTATTGTCTTCTACAAGTTTATTTTTCTTGCTGTTCTCAGGCAGGAGGAGAACTATCTGGGGGTGCAAAATACAAAGCAGGATCTGATAAAGCCAGTTTGGGGAGGCTGAGAAGGGGATTTATAGGGATGTGTTAGAATGACCAGGGGAAAATGCAGTGAGGTAGAAGTATGGCGGGTGAGGGAGGAGCTGGGAATGGCAAGGTGCATTTTTTTAAACTTTGTTAAAATGCCAGCATCTGCAGTCGAAGCAGAATAGCACTGGTGCCATCTTTCCAATCGTCTGGGTTCATCCATGGACTTTGGACTGTCACAAAAGCAAACACCTTAATCTCTGGCCGAGCAGATGTCCAGGGATGTGCAGGGTGCATGTGCAACACGTCTATGTGATTCCCTATATAACTTACTGTAAAATCGTGGAGTTTATTGGCCTGCATGGGATGAAAGGTGAGGAATATATTGTATAACTTCCTGGTGGTCTCCTTTCCTTAGCATGTGTTGATGAAGGGAGATTTTTGTCTATCCATGTGGCACTTGACTGCAAGGGGAAACGTGGCTGAGTATTGAAATCAGCATTTGCTAAGTCTGGAGCAACTCTGTCAGTGGCCTTTGCTTGCAATGAGAATCCTTTTAATTGAAGGCATCAGTGCTGGGAACAGCCTCTGAGGAGATTTACTTGAGAAATTTCTCTGTACGCCTTTTGAGCTTGCTCTAACTGAGCCCTCTCTGACCATTGGTGACTCACTTAGCTTTCATGTGGCACATGGACAGTACCCTGAGCTGCTGTGCAGACCCACCTTTCCCCATGCTGGGGCACTTGGCCATGGCCTCATCCCAGTACAAATCTCCAATACAGATTGCTTAAATGTTTTCAGTGAGCAGCTTTTGGCTGAGTGGCAGTTATCAGAGCAGCAGTAGGTTTGTCAAGCCAATGTCCATTTTCCCCAGTTTGTGATTCTGCCCCGGATGGCTGTGTGTGCTGCCCCAGGTGGTGATGTGAGCACGGCTCACCCACGCCTCCAGCTCCCACCAGTTCCCTTCCTTTGCTCTTACTCCTGTCTGGTGTGATTGTCTGCATATCGGGATGCATTTCCTGAAGTTCTTCTTCCCTTTCATTTCTGCACCTCTGGCATGGGCAGTTTCAAGTGTACAGCTAAGTCTTGCCAGTTTGCACTGGTTCAGCCTGCAGAACCCATGTGCCTTGTTTGGTTTTTTGTGTTCACCTAACAGTTGTTGCATGTCTGGGGCTAACGAGAGCTCTGGGAAATGGTTTTGTAAAGCTGCTGCCCTGTCCTTCAAATCCCTGCCCTCAAGGTCTGCTGCTGTTAAGATAGTGTGTGCAAATTGGAAGATTTAAATAAATAAAATTACACAATGGTTTAAAAACTCTTCCTGCTTCTGGTGTCCATTGACCAAGGATGTGTGAAAAGAAAACTTACTTATCTACATGCATATACCTATGCTGTCTCCTTCCTTTCCCTGTCCGTTGGTCCCTTCCACAAAGTGTTGACTTTAGGGTAATGCTTTGACTTGCAGCTGAAACCCTCAGCTGCATCACTCAATGCTCCTAAAATGAATAGATCCTCTGAAAAGCACAGTTCATGGTGGGTTCATGTGAACCCACTCTTCCTTCAGAGCTGCTTGACCCTCGTTTGGACAGTTTTAAAATATTTGGTGTTTGGCTGCTACACTCCATCTTCTGGACTGCTTGCCCCACAAGGGTGAAGGCAGAAGAGTGATGGGAATGGTCTCAGTGGGTTGTCACTTGTCACGCTGGATGGCAGGTGTGACTGGATGGACCACAGGGTTGCTCACACAGGATGTGAATAACTGGAAGGACACGTCCTGTCTTGACATGGAGCAAACAGCAGTGAGTAAGAGACGGCCTGGCATGTTGCGGTGGAGCACCGGAAACAGCCTCAGGCTCCATAGATGAGCTGCTGACATGGGAAGAAGAGGAATTTCAGGATTCTGGCAGTTCATAAGGGATGGCAGAGCTCCAGATGGGGTTGCCCATGTTGTGAGCTGGAGCAGACTTTGAACCTGTGCTACTTTTGCAGCAGAAATTGGTTTTCAGGTCTGTCTGCTGTCCCAGCAACACCCTTGCTGTGCTAAGGGAGCATCTGACTGCAGTCTGCCATACCAAAAGCCTGCTGGGGCCCAGCAGCAAGATTAATGCTTGTGGGATTTTCTTGGTGAGACTTCTGGTTATATTTACCAGAAGTGCAGATTTACTGTTTTTTCTTGCATTAAAAGATAAAGGCATCATTAATCATGTTTTTTTGTGTTCCAGCTCCCCCCTTTTCTTCTGGAAGGCTGGCTCATTATTACGGGTAAGATCTTTTTCATTTTTCTCCATTTAGAAGGAGAAGTCTATTCAAGTCTTTTCTACAATTGTGCCATCCTCAAGTAAGAAGGAGCCTCAAGAAAATTTCAGGCAACCCAGTAAAATTGCTTATTACTGTTGACCTCTTGCCTTCTGGGTTTCTTTTGAGTGATGTTGACAGTTCTTGAAAAATTAGTAGAAATACTTTAAAAAAATACTTAAAAAAATTATTTGGATGATGTCATCATCATGCAAAGATCTTGCCTTGATGCAAGGGGAGCAATGCGGGATGGAGGATGGTTTTGCAGATTTACTGTTTTTTCTTGACGTGGTGGCACTTTTACTTGGGGTTTCCTGATAGTGGAGCTGCGTGCTGGTTCCCAGCTATGGTCTGGCCTCGGAAATAATGTGGTTGAAATGTAGCTTACATGCCTAACTTGGAAATATTAGGAAAATATGTCCTAACTTAAATAGAAAACTTAAACATTAATCAAGGAAGAAACAGATGCTGAAACAGGGTGCATTTTAAAATTTGCTTTGGTTAAGAATGCATCATGGACCATAGATACGGCAAAAAGTCGTGCCTTCGCTTGCTGGTGCTTTGTTCATTCCCATCCCCACAACCTCTCTTCTGTGCTGTGTCAAGAAGGACCACGGTTGTGCCTTGGACTACTACGTGCAAAGTATTTCTTAATTTATGTGCTAATTAACCTGACAGTGTGACTTGATTGTTAGGAGCTTGGTCTCCCAGCAAGCCTGTCTTTGCAGACAACGATCCTTCCCTTTTATTTCAACTAGAGCAAGGACCACAAGGGTGGAGCAGGGCTGGGGGTGGGAGGGAGAAGCAGCAGCTTCTTGCAGGGGGGTTCAGGATGTGGTAAGAGTGAGTACTGAGGAGAATGCAGCAGCTTCAGAGATACCTGCTTTCAGCCTCACCTTTTATTGGAAGTTTTATTTTAGAAAGTTTTAGTTAGCGTCATTCTAAAATCTATTTCCATTTTATTTTTTTAAATAAAGAGGCTATAAAGCTCCTGGCTGGGATTTCATTTTTGCTGGCTGGGAAAAGAGTGGAGAATTGGCTGCTTGTCTCCTGCGGGGATGCTTTTGGGGCTGCTCAGCGTGTTTCTGCTGGCAGCACCTCGCAGCTGACCTACCTACAGCCGTGACTCATCCGCCTCCTCATGGGGCAGGTGAGGATATCAGATGTGCTTCTGCAGCCTCCTGAGCTGTAGCTACACCGTGCCATGCTGCACGCAAACCCCTTGTCACTTTTGCCAGCGTGTCCTGGGGCCACTTGGGTTTCCTTTGCTTCCTGCGCTGCTGCCATCCCAACGTGGGCACTGAGGCTTGCCAAGAAGGAAAGAAGAACCTGTGTGCTGCTTGTGGGGCCGGGGCAGCTCTGGAAGCCTTGGGTTTAGTGCAAGAGTCTTTGCCCTGGCCTCTGGTGTGGGGATGGGGGATGCAGCAGGCAGGGGGTGCTGGGGGTCCCTGTGTCAGTGCTCCCCACGGTGCCCACCCTGCGATGCTCTTGGCCAGAGGAGCTGCAGCCTGGCTGCTCTGCAGGCTGAGAGCTTGTGCTCTCATCACCCAGGTTAACGCAAAAATAAACATAACCACATGAAGATGAATGGCTAGCCTTTCTAGGCTTCTTTCCTACATGCTTGTACAGAACAAGCTTATTTAAGTAAATTCATATAAAGAAAAAGTTTTATAGTGAAGCTTTTCCTGAAGAAGCCACTTCTGTGTGAAGTGGGAGAATAGCAATGGCCAGTTTCAAAGCTGGACTCAGGGCCGCTCAGGGTTGATTCCATGCAGTGCCACAGGCTCCTTTCCTGACCCCAGACAAGTTGCTGAAATCACCATGGGCTTTTGATGGAAGTCTGTGTGATCTGAGTGCCCAAATCCCTCAGATATAGGCATGATGTGCGTCCCCACATCTGCTTCAGTGCTTGTCTGTAAAATGGGTGACAGGGCAGCAACTGACTTACAGATGTGATGAAGAACACAAGAATGAGGATGAGGCACTTGTATCTTGTGATGGTGTTTGCAGAGTCTTCTCTCTCCCCTTCATGTCTCTCCTCTTGGCTGGACCAGTCACCCCTTGGAAAGATATTAATGCACAACTAACACGTGAGTGTGCCTTTAAGGAGCTTTTTCAGCGATGCCAAGTGAGGAGAGGGTTTTTTCCCCCACATAAAGCTCCAAAGTGCCACTGGTTTGGGTTTTTTTTTTTTTTACTTGAGTGTTTCAACAGAGGCATGTGTCTGATTGCATCAACCCATATCACCTACAGCAGCACTAAGGATGTGCTGAGGGTGCACAGCGCTCCTTGAAATTTGCTGCTGTTTTAGAAACATATTTTTCCTTCTTTTTGCTGAGTAAGATTTTTTATTTTATATATATAATAT
>VZZY01017175.1:2253-18679 GCA_013400335.1 Eurystomus gularis
TCTGTATTTCCCAAAACTGAAAGGCCTAATTTTGACAGGCTCAGAAGTGTCTACTGGTTTTATCAATTCTCATTTGGCTATTGGGACAGGCCTGAAATGTATACATCTTTAACAATTTAGAAAGGATTACGGAGAAACAAAAACACTTTTCTGAACTTTCCTTGAGGTCATGAAACGGCACCCTAGGTGTACATATTATGTGAGACAGGAGCTGTTCTATATTACCTAGTCCAACTAATAAAAAACCAAGAGTCACTAATTCCAGCTAGTTAGCTAATCCTTGGGTTTAGGACAAATACAGGACTTTTTGATTGCCTTTGTTGAACTTAATGAGGTTTCTGTTCCCTCATCTCTCCAGCCTGCTAAAGTCTTCATGAATGCCAGCCCTATCCCCCAGGGTTGTCAGCCTCCCTCCCAGTCTGGTATCACCTGTCAATTTGCCAAAGGTGAATTCCATCCCATTACCCAGGTTAACAGGAATGTTAAACAGTATTGGCCTCTGTATCAGCTTCTGAGGAAAGACGCTGGTAACTAGGGACCAGCTGGACATAATACTGTTAAACATTAAGATGAGAGATTTTCAGGAACACAAAGAATACTTAAGAATCCAGCTTCAACAGGTTGCTGAGGAGAAATTCTGCATCCCAACCTACATGAACATGAGCACTGGTAATCTGTTTTTAGAGCCATTGTTTCATTTTACCTCAGAACTAGGGACTGAAATATGCTTTCTAGAGGTATGCAGCAAGTGTACTAGCCCACACTTCTTCCTTCATCCACATCTCCTATCCTGCATGGATATTTTTAAACCATTGCAACTGCATCCACTACTGTGAAACAACATCTTTTACAAATAAATGGTAAGCTACTCAAAGGTCCAGTGGGACAGATCACAAAATTCTGTCATTGATAGACACCTATACATATCCTCCCTTTAATTACCTGGAAAAGATGGTGGGCTAGAGAAATGGACTTTCCTCCACAGAGTTTGCCTGACCTGTGGTATATATTTGCCACTTGCCAACCCATTCATGACTGTGTCTATTCAGAGGTTATCTGTTGTATAGGATTTTTTATTCTATAATATACTATTAAAAGCCATAACACTTCAGGTTATATTCTGCTCTCTTTTGTAAAGGATTAACGAATTGGGTAGAATCTAAGTCAATACACTATCATATTATTTAACATTTTTCTCCATTTCTTGTTCAAGGCTGAATATAGAAATCTAATATGTGATTAAAAAAATCACTGGAATGTACTAACATACTATGTTTTGAAACTTGCAATTAGATGCTTCTGTACATATAATCTTTTTCCACCATTGCTTGTAGTGAAAATTATGTTGATTTTCTCTGCATAGATTTGTCTGGAAACTTTAATTATGCTTTAACATCTCACCTTTAGGGCACTCATAAATCATCTGCATAGTATCCTGCATAGAAATTACGTTGATAACTTGGTTATTTAAGAGGACTCAGGACAGCCCTTACTGCAGTGTCACTTAAAACACACAATTGATGTGTAATACATTTTTAGTTTCTAGGAATTTTTGTGACATCATCACAAATGGTCATGATGTGATTATACATCATATCCTAGAGTTATAATTACGTTCTAATTATGCAAGGAGAAGTATTTATACTAAAGCAGGCAATTAGGTGTAATTACACTAATGATATAAATGTGGAAGAATTAACTGAAATTGATTGGAAAAGGAACTAGGGAAATGTATATAAATAAAATATATTTTATGGCAAAAAAACCCCAAACCTCTCTGTTATATGTTAAGTCTTAATTTTGAATTAGGAATATCATGCAAGGAAGTGCCTTAAGGTCATTTTTCCTCCCAGTGCTCCTGCTAAAGGCTGCTATTCTCTGGCCGTTAAGGAGAGTGAGAGATTACTTTTTTTTCCCCGGATCTTTTCAGCCAGATGGAGAGAGAACCTCTTAAGGCTGCTCTCCAAAAGAAGTATCTGTGGCTATCTATGTGGTTAGTTATTACATTGTGCAACTAAATGACACTCATGCTTTTAATATTTTCCCCAAAATAACTAAGATTTGTTACATGCAGATACCTGGAATGTCATTTCTTGCTTTGTCAATAATTGCTTTCTAGCCTGACCACTTTCTTGTTTTCAGATCCCTGTCTCGTGTCCTTCCTTCTTGTTTACCACAGGGCACTGGCTAAACTAAAATTATGTTTTAAAATAATCCTCGTCTTGACTGCCTCACCTATGCCCCACCCATGCCCCAACCACCATCATGATCTGTAGTAAACCTTGCATCATTTTTTTCTACTTTATTTTGTTTGGATTTACCTGAAAAGTCATAAATGTTTTCAGCACAGTTTTTTTTGTGTGTGTGAATCACAGTTTAAACCAAATGTGCTTATATGAAATGCATATTAAAAAAAAAAAAATTAATGCTTCCTTAATCATCATTAAAAGAATCTATAAACAAAGGAGAAATGTAAGCAAATTGTTCCATTTCACAACTGTTGGTAAATTGCACATTTAATGCATACACTGATAATTTTCTATCATTCTAAAATAAACTAGTGTATAGCATCTATGTGAGTGTGTGTCTGAAAACTGTGAATATGTGTGTATATATATCTGTGTGTACACGTATATTTCATACACATATATGAGAACACTCAGAAAGTTCCTACAGAGAAAAGGGCCACTTTCAGGCTAAATTGTGAAAGTTGCTGATTCCATACTTAAGTTGTCAAAGAAGTTTTTGGCTCACCAGAATGGATGGATTATCCAAAAATACAAGTATTCTGCTAGGAGAACATTTTCTCTATCACCCTTTTGTGCTCCTGCGCAGGTCTGGGCGCAATTAAATGTTCTTAAATATTATAGAATATTTTTATAGAATAATATTTAAGAAGAAAATATAGACAAAAATTAATTCTTTTTCAGTTTTACTTTATTAGACACACAAAAAGATTATGAAGTCATGACATGATCATAAATTCAAAAGCACTGGTAAATCTCAGCATGGACCTTTATCAGGTGCTACTCTAGAAAACTGTG
This sequence comes from Eurystomus gularis, assembly GCA_013400335.1. Lineage (NCBI taxonomy): Eukaryota > Metazoa > Chordata > Aves > Coraciiformes > Coraciidae > Eurystomus > Eurystomus gularis. The sequence goes on from VZZY01017175.1 coordinate 5,298, forward strand.
ATTGCATCTGTCTCTGAAAAGTGTAACACAAAGAATATGGATCTCTCAGTTCAGTTTTCAGATCTTGACCAGGGCTTTCTTGACATAAAATTGAAAACTTATGTTGCTAGTCCAGCCCTTTACTATCTGTTTGTTTCTCAAACTTGAGAAACAACAAATGCACTATCGTAGACAGATGGTTGACCTCTCCTCCGCACCTTTCTATTTCTCTTGCAACCCTCTACTGCATCAGATTGCCTTACAGCTTATAGCTGTAATACAACATTTATTCTGGATGGATACTTTACTAAATCTCAATGGAAGAACAGGTGGTTTGCTTTTAGGGAAAAGCTTTTCTCCAGCACTTAAAATGCAAGACTTTATGAAGTGGTAAATTGATATGCACATAATGTAATAACATCTGTTGCTAAAAGCAGCTGAACTTGAGCTCAGCAAGAGATGTTGTACATTAGAAGTCCAGTTTCTTAATAAAAATCTCATTCATTGTCAATCTGTGAGCTCTTCCCTCTCTATCCACCTCTGAGTATAGTAACCAATTTCAATGAAATTTGAAAATGGAAAAGAAATTATAAAGCTAATTAAATTATCTCAAAAGTTCTGTCATCTAGGCTCATGCAAGAATCCAAAGTTGTTTTCTTACTGAAATACAGGCAGCAAAACTTCTCTGGTAAATATTTACCTAGGCAGCCATAAGTTGGTCAGTATTTATTAGTTATTCTCAGAATACATGCCTTCTATACTGCCCTTGAAAATAAAGAGGAAGAGCAAGGCTAAGTGGCGAAAGACCCGAATCTGTAGAAAGCCAGGCTACTTCAGCACCTGTAGCATTTCACCACTACTTGTGGTCCTTGTTATTGAAGTTACTGTTACCCATTACTTACTCTTTCCATGGGATTCTCCAGTTTCAGCTGTCAGATATGCAAACCTGTCTTCAGGGTAAGGTTTCAATTCCAGTGCAACAATTTTTCTGCATGCATGAGAAAGTTGAAGCTTAGTCTACAATTGAAACATTACAGATCAAAGCAATTTGTTTAACAGTTTAAGTTAAGACACTTAAGGGAATATATATCATGAAAGACAAACTGACTTTCCAACACTTTCCCAAACCTTTTAAAAAGTGATGCAATTTGCACTGATACAGAGATTATTTTTTTATATACATATTGGCTTTCAATTTTTTACTTTAAGAAGAATGTGATTAGGAAAGAGTTCCTACCCACTTCTGCTCTACTAACCACCACAAACAAAATTCTATATTTGTTACAAGTCACTCCCTAGGAGAGGAAAAGAGTAAATATTTTCTTAGGAATTCCTTTTATTTAAACCTCTTTAATTCAGGAATAATAGTTAGCAGTAGACAAATGAAAAGCAATTGTGATAACAGAAACTTAGGACATAAAATTATTGCATAAGTGTAAGTGGATTTGAACCTGAAATAACTCTTTCCTCTTACTTTAAATTGTTAAATTACTTTAAATGTTCTACCTCAAAGATTTTAATTTTCTATGAAATATACAGCCAGATTATGGAAAGGCAAAGAATATTTGATGGGAAATCAGGGATGAGTGGAAAAAGAACAAAAAAAGTGCTGTGTTTTGCCATATGTGCCTCTTTTTGATGGAGACAGCAGTGTTGACAGCAATTGACAGGACTGTGACTCAGGCAAACTAATAGGCTAGACAATCACTCCTCATTCCAGACTAACTCTTATTTATTATTAAACTAAGCTGATGCAATGTTAAGGCTGTGACTAAAACTGACAAAAGAATGGACTTTAAAAGTTAAGGTTATCCTTTTACAATCAGAGCTTAGTGCTGCCCTCTGACCTCCAAGCACAGCTCACAATATAGTTGGTAAAATAAAGATTTTTGTCCATAAGTGGAGTGTCAAAGCACTGTTCTGTTTCTTAGAGGGATGTGAGTTCTCATTCTGCCTTCCATTTTACCTCATGGCCTGAGTTATCTGGTAGGTCATTTTCAGCCTACAAAATTAAATAATTTTGTATTTGCATGGCATACATGTTACAGTTTTTCTAAGACAGATACAAAATTGACACTAGACGAAAGACAGTGAGGGACGAAACTGATGATACACAAGGTTAGACCATGCTACAAATGCATCTCAGTGGTTCTGGGTGAAGTTCTTCTTCTAGTATGTTCCCCTTCTTTTCTAGTCTTTTCAGAGACAATACCCCAAAAAGATTTAATCACAGAAAGAACAAGCAGAAAACAGCTGCTTCCTTTAGGTTTTTCAGAAGATAGGTCTAAAGTATGGTGACATACCCTGTAGAACTCTTTATTACTTGCAATATTGGCAGTCTTTCAACCATTAAGGAATTCAGTAGTATGATGTTGCCAGGAAGTAAAGTATGAAAAGAAAATGGCAACAACAATCTGCATTTGAATAAAAACCATGTAGGAGAAGAGTGTAATTCAACGGGTGACTAGTTAGAATGTTTTTCTGGGAGGTTAGATTGAACTTGGTCTTCTGGTTTTAATGATTGAGCAGACCACAGATTAGCTCCAGTAAAAAACTTGTTGACAATTGTAATTTCATGACTTCTGTCAAAACTTCATAAACTCAAATGTTTAAGATTGGGAAAAAGCCTGAGTTGAAGCCGCATCCATCCTAGGAGTATTCTGTGAGCACCTGATTAAAAGGAGAAAGAAAAGCAGAAACATCACCTTCAGAAACTCACTTTCTAAAGAAAGAATAATATACAGAGAGTATCTACAGCTATGATTCACAAGTAGAGATGAAACTTCAGCCATCTTTTAACCAAATACTGATAATGCTTTTGTGGAGTATAGTTCTTATGCAATATGTAGTTCTTATGAGGTAGCTTATGAGGATTCCTTCTATCCTCCTAGCGTATGATGTTCTAAGTATGGTTTACTTCCTAGACATGGAGGGATCTCAAAGTCTAACTTCGTGTCCTGCAGGGTGCAAAGAAGTTGAAGACCTGTAACACAGCCTTTTGTCACTTACTTCTCCCTTTTATGAGTTGAGACCAGCTGCTTAAGTGGGGTTGCAACTCTTTTCTTTTTTTGTATTTTTTTTTTTCCCCAGGAACATGTTGGTTACAGGGAAAACCTCTCTTTCAACATCTGTTCAGCGTATTACTCATACATTCAGATTTTCTGCTCACTCAGCATGTTATAGCTCATTACAATATACTAAATATTTGTCTGGAGTGAGCTGTGTGATTTCACAGTCTTCAAGTCTACAGGTTCCAACTACAGATCATCCTAAATCCAAAACTCTTAGATTTGACCCCATGTATTTTTTTTATATGCGTGTTTATGCACTGTAGTCTAAGTACCAAGGTGAAGTGGCAAATAGAAAGATCATTTACATCATTCCATAGTACATGTGTCTTAAGTTCTATCAAATGCGTTAAATCCCATGCAAGGCATCATTATTTTGTTGAGATATGCAACATTCAGCCTAGCAAAATGACCATTTTTAGACAATCTTTAGAGAAGTGTGAGAACATCAATTCAAATGATTTTTCACATATTTTCAGTTTTATTCCACAAGAAGACAAGCTGTCTAGTCCTTTCTTGCTTGCTGTTCTATGTTTAACTAAACTATTGTTCACCTTTGATCAAATCTTAAAAAAAAAGTAGTCCGAGAAGTAAGTTCTTCAAAGTAGCAAGAAAACCAGAATTGTCAAGCAATCTTCTTTGAAAGAGCTAGCTGGCCAAGCACCATAGACAGACAGCCCACCTAGTTAACACAAGTCATTCAAGATGAGCCACAGTACGTAGTATCTCTTTGCTATATATCTACAGCAGGTGCTGCAGAGAAGTTGTGGCCACAGAGTACTATGTGGAAAGCAGACCTGAAATTGGAGAAGTTTTGTGCTCCTTATTTCTCTTATTCATAGAACGGTTTTAGTTATTCTGTCTCCCATGTAATGCTAATACAGACCTGGATTCAACACTGCCTACTTGCAGACATAGTTGAAATGCAAGTATATTAAAAGATACTAGGTGTACACTACTAGATGTAGAATTCCGTACTGGTTTTCTCTGGGATGGAAATAATTTTATTCATAGTAGCTAGTATGGGACTATGTTTTGGATTTGAGATAAAAACAATGTTGATAACACAGTGATGCTTTAGTTACCGCTGAGCAGTGCTCACACAGCATCTAGGCCTTTTCTGCTTGTCAGATTGCCCTGCCAGTGAGCAGGCACAAGAAACTGGGAGAGGACACAGCTTGGACAGCTGACTTCAGCTAACTTAATAAAGTATATTTCCTACAATATGACATAATGATCAGCATAAAAGCTGGAAGACGAAGGAGGGAAGAGCTGTTTGGAAATATGGTGTTTGTCTTCCCAGGTAAATGTTATGCATGATGGAGCCTTGCTTTCCTGCAGATGGCTGAAAATCTGCCTGATGATGGGAATGAAGTCCTTTGCTTTGCTTGCATCTGCAGCTTTTGCTTCACCTATTAAATTGTCTTTATCTCAGCACGGGAGTTTTCACACTTCTACCCTTCCATCTCTCTCCTAATCTTGCTGGGGAGGAGTGAGCAAGCAGCTGTGTGAAGATGAGCTGCCCACCTGGGTTGAACCACAACTTCTCAAGAACAATGTGAGTAATTATATGGTGATATGTAGTATTTTCATTGGTTAGTCTTCTGACTACTGAGAATCATAGCATTACCTGTGCAATATTTTTTACTTTGAGTCACCTTTATCTTGGTTTGCTACCTAAGTTTAAGACAGTGTTTGTTTTGTTTTCAGATTTTTAAATAATCACAAATTAGAATCCATATTATGCTTCATCTGATGAGTTACAATGTACTGCACTGAAAAGTGCAAAGAAAAACTGATTTTGATGTACAAACTATAATATAAGTCTGAGGCATAAGCTTAACCTTAACACTTTTAAGTATAATTTGCAGCTTAATTCGATATCTGCATGTTGCTACAGATTCTACCGAAACTGTTGTTAGGAAAGAAACACTCCCCTTTCAAAGTTCTTAGAAGTTTATGATAGCCTGTCTACACTGCATCTCTTCCTATCTGGTATTAGTTTTGGCCTTTCCTTTATTTTCTATCATCATATGTTTTGCTTTTGACCATGTGACCGTCTGTACCTAATGATACTAGCTGTATTAAAAGGGAGGATCTCTGAAGTACAAGATTGTTTTTCTGTTTTGTCATTATTTCTATAACTGATTCTCCATGTATGCATTTTGCTTCATTAAATATGTTATTTGAAAAAAATCTAATATTAAGTGAAAAAGCCTAAATGGAATATACTGAAAACAATTCTTAAGGATCCAGTGTGAAACCCATTGCCATGCATAAGTGTGACATTACGTGAGTCACTGAATATCCAGAAAGCTTCAAGCACTTTTGTCCCCCATTACTTTTACAAGTTCTTTGTATCCAAAAACATTGCAGAAGATGCTAAGCTTGACATATATAACTGAAATGACAGAATATATTAGCTGTAACTCCTTCTATATAGCCTGGAAATATCAGCCTCACAGAATACTGTCTGAAAATTAAGAAGTAGTTCTCCTGTGGTTTTCACGTGATAACTATGTAAGTTTATTAGACACAGTGAAAAAAAATACATAAACTTGGGAAATCTTTCTTTTGCATACTGTCGCGGTCAGGGCGCAAGCGTCCGTGCTGCCTCCCAAAGGGAAAGGAGATCGAGGGCGGAGCGAGATACCTCCCACCAAGGTCGTAGGCAACTATGGAGACCGCTGAGTATTGGGAGGTATTTGTTTTTTCCTCCAGTTTTTATATCACCGCGACTTCTGACTTCCAGCTTCCGGCGGCAGCCACCGCAGGCGTTCATGAGATTTGTAGTTCTACATCCACTCGTTGACTTAAATATGACTTTTTTTTAAAAAAATGGATCGGTTTCCCACACATACAAGACAGTAGAATTGCACAAATACACTGGTATCTACGTACAGTGACTTTTTAAAATCTAAGATCCTGAGTGACATGGTGTAAAATGATGATTTGTGAAAATCACAGAATAACAGAAAAGCTAAAATGTATCTTTTTTTTTTTGCTATCAGTTCACATAATTTCTCCTCTAAGAAACAGGTTAAAAAAATGAAGTTACATGGCATAAAAATCACACAGTCCAAGAATGCTAGCTGTGGTCCAATGATTTACTCATCAGTATTAGAGCATATATGCAAAGGTTTTGGCCATTGTGTTCCCAGCTGGCAGCTACCACTAACATCTGGGCCATTAACATCAGAATTAGTAATCTAGAGAATTGTTCCTTCTATCACTTCCAGCTAACACTGGACTCCAATTAGCACTCTTCCAAGCCCACCTGCAAAAATGTCTAACAGCTTCAAATATCCAAATGTTACAGATTGTGGAAGATTACATGGATAGAAAATAAGATTACAGATACTTGGAATATTCTGTAGGTTCTGGGTGTAGGCATCGCTCCCCCCTCCATTAACCCTTTAGCAAATCACTGGGGTGACCATTGCCTTAGAGACAGTGTTTGCACAGTTTTATCTAAAAGAATTTTCCTGAGTGCAGGTTTTCAGACAAAACCAGAAGTTCTTAAAAGTAAACAACAAAAATACAACAGTCACTTCTTTGTCAGATGATTTTCCTCTCCAAAAATCGTGTCTGCTGTGGCACCTAGCACTTAAAAAGCAAGTGCAGAAGCCAGGGATAAGTGGATATTTTTATGCAGTTTTGTTTTTATTTAGCTAACAACAACAAAACAATTTTATAATATGCATGTCATTTAGGCAAGAGGACCCACTACACTGCCTATAAAACTATCTTTCTCAAATGAATGTATCATTGGCACTTTCGCCCATCCTCTTGCTATGCTTTTTAAACTCATTACATTCTTCATGTGTTCAGTTTTAAACCAGATGTAAATGTACTGTAACCACAGTTATAAATTTTATGACATCACCATCACAGTGCCTAGAGCCTTAACTTCTCCTAGAAATACTTACTAATTAAACTAACAATATGATACCACAGTTGTAGCTCCCACCTGTCAGTGGCAGCGGTAGGCACTGGCTTACTCTTCTCTGAATGCATTTACTCTGATAGCGTAGCTGTCTATGTTAAAGCTGAACTAGACCTTGTTTTTTTATATAAGCACACATTCATAGATATGTTAAACTGTATGATATGTGGAGGAGTGAATAAAAGCATTTTCTTCCAGAAGGCCTTGGGTCTGCCCTTGTCCTAACTTTGGGATTTTGAAGCCTTGTTCTTCCAACCCTTGGTTCATCTCCTCTTTTTTTGTAATTTTATCCTCTTTCCGCTTGAATCACCTATGAATCAAAAGGTAGTAGGTATTCAGCTTTTTCTTACAGTTTACGTGCACCTAGATTTCTTTTCTCTCTGGTTGACCAGTGTGGTCAAGAAGACATGAATGAGAGATAAAAATCATTGGACTGAATGAGGGATAAAAATTTCATGATTGTGCTAGCAGATAGATATCCTCATGTTAACCCTGATGTCAATGTTGCCTATGCTTATCAGGCAATTATTGAACTCAAGAGAAACTTAGAGCACATGGGAGATATGGACCAGGACTGGATAAACTTAATAACATTTTTATCTTTGATATTTTTGCTTAAGGGAGATTCTTTATTATCTCTTTCTCCTCCACTTCAATACAATTTGAAAGGTTCCCAGTTGCATAAAGCTCAGACAATTACATGAAAGCTGCAAAGTAATTTGGTTTCACCTAAATAGTGAAGCTACATAACATGTCTCTCCCTCTGAAATAACAAGGTACTTACACTTTGAACTTGAGACTTGAGTGAAACAGAACATCATGCTGAGAATTTCAATTCCTGTAATTTGATTTCAGAACAGTACATTCATTTCATTTGCAAATGTACAGAAGAGAGAACACTGCAGTCAATTATGGTCAGATACGTAGGAATTTGTTTCAACTGGTGAGCTAAACTGTATGATGATTCCAATGTGCATGAGAGACATGTACAGTACCATGTCATGAGATGTGGTGGAAAAAAAAAAGATTGAGTGGCAAAAAATGAGAACATGTATGTAGGAAAAAAAAGTACAGTTCTTAGCTCTGAGGAGTGCTGATTTGGACATTCTGCCATCTGCTATATAATGGGACAAGGAAACTCCCATTGTTCAATAAATCAAATCTGTTAACAAATAATGGAAGCAGCCACAGCTGTCAGCAAATAGGGAGAATTTTTTCTTTGCTAAAAACTCTTTACATGCCTCATCAGTGAAAATAATCTTAGTCAACCTGTGAATTAAAGCATTTATGACTTTGAATTGGTAGGCAAACTTAAATGGCTTCATGTTTATTTTCACCAATTTGGATACTTGAGGTAGTTTTTGTTATTTTACTGATGTCTGAAACTGTATTATTACAAACAACAGCAACACAACAGTAAAAAAGAAATTTCAAGCTGAGATAAATTGATGGAGCTTTACCAAATCTTTTGTTACTATACTGATTTACTGGCTGTAAACCTGGCTTTTTCTATAGATAGTATAAAAGCAAGCCAAAAGAAATTGCATGAGAAGGTCAAGTACTTTAACAAATGACTGGCTTCTCACTAGCTTGCTTCTCTACTTTGGCACATAGAGCCCCATGGGAATCAAGGCCCTACCTTTCTGAACAAAACTGTTGTGAAGGTGGACAATGCAGCATCTCTTAACACTAATTGACTGGTGCTATAATCAGTCAAATTATAGCATGAATTGTGTTAATGTTAATTACAGGGGAGAAAGATGACCTTGTGCCAATAGTACAAGACTGAGAGTTAGGGAGATTCAAATGCTTTTTCCATCCTTGCCACTAATTTTCTGTGTAGTCTTGGCCAAGTCATATGAGCTCAGTTCACCATACATTGTGCTTGGTACACTTACAAAAATTTTCCTCTCTCACGTTGCTGCTTCAAAGGAGCAGTCTGTTGGCAGAACTTGGAAACCATTCATGTAAATGTACCAGAGAACTAATAGGATTACATTGCTGTATAGATATTGCACCTGTGCACCACTGTGTTCAAGAAATATGGGCCATCTATCAGTTAATCTGTCTCCAAAAAGTTCCTATGCCTAATGGTATTTCAGTGATATCTTTGATTCTTTCTCTAGAAAGATAAAAAGTGGATTACCTGAACTTAGAATGGTTGAAAAACATTGAAAAAAGGGAGGAGGAAGGGTAAAGCAGATGAAAGTGCTCTGTATTTGTATAATTCATAGGTAGATATCTGTAATACAGAAAAGTATAAAATATTGTCATTTTGCCATCTCTTTGCACCAACCATTTACATTGTCCAATTTCTACAAGCTGAGTATGTCTCATTTTTATGTAAGTAGCAGGATATGAAATTGAAAGCTTCCTGAGTTCTTCATTCAGTCACATCCCAATATGTGGCATAATTTTATCCTTTTTATTAAACCAGTACTTGATTTCCTTAATGAATTTTTCCGTTTTGTTTTAAGTCGAAGGAAAGGTGGGTGAAAGCCCTGCACTACAACGGTAATTATCTTTTAGTAGCCTTTGTTGAATTCCCTAGAAGCTGAAAAGATTATTTATGTTGCTACAGAATATTAATTAGAATTTTGGACAGTAAAGAGTGCACAGCAAAAATTGTACGATCTCTATAAGGGCCCATGTATGTCAGATAGTATGTAACAACTTTATTACATGATACTTGGTGAGCATGAGAAGAATTATTAGTGTCCCTTGCAAATGAGTTGCAAATCTCAGCAGACCAACACCTGAGAATGCCAGGAGCAGACAGCTGAAAGTTTAAACTGCTGGCTTCAGACACCTGGAATATCTTGGGTCTTGTAATCCTTTATTTTTTTTGAATATTGAATGGCTATAGATAAAATTAGAAGCAAGAAATGGCCTAAGCTTTCCAAATATCTCTCACTATGTGTCAAAATCCAGAGAAAATCTAGTTCTTCAGTGCAGTCACTCGAGAGATAGCTGAACTATGTCATGTAAAAGAGGATATCCCTCCTAGTATTACACATAGAGTAATGAGTAATGAGTATGAGTAATTACTCATACCAAAGGGAATGTCACGCGGACTCTGCAAACCCCCGCTATTTTTAAAATATCTCTTTTTCAGTATGATATTCTTCTGGCTCCAGTCACACGGCTTCACATTTTCTATGGCACATGTAGTTACTTAATTCCTTTAAACATTAACAGATTATGTCCATGTAAATATGATAGTTGGAATTGAAAATTTATTAAGTGGATTTAAATTTATTCTTCATGCTTAAGATAAATTTTAAATGTTAGTATTTACAGTAAAGTTATGCTTATTTAAAAACTATCTATTCTTTACCTAGTAGATTTACTGGATGCAACAGCAGTAAGAGTTTTAACTAAAAGAATTCCATTTTTATTTTGCTAGATATTAGAATACTTTTCGGATGTTCTCCAAATCAAGACTTTTCAGTATAACAAGAAAGCATTTGAAGATATAAACAACCAAACATAATTAAAAAGACTTAATAAACCTAAATAATTATGGTGAAAACAGACTTCAAGATATAATTGAAGAGGCATAAAAATGTCAAGATTTATCATACCTACTGCAACAGGCAACCAACAAAAGCAATAGCAACATTTTAGTTATTCATAACTTTCTAAAATATGTGTCTTTTTGGCCAAGTCTTTCTATGCCTGCCTTCCATTTCAAAGCAAATATATTTCAAAAGCACGAGAGATGCCTTTAGCCATTTTCTGAGTCATTAAAAAAAAATGCCAAGATATTCAATGTTCAATATTTGTGTTCTTGGAGGACATAGCAAAATACCTTCTGAATTCTTGAAATTGCAACTTAACATAGATTATTTTGAATTATGAATTATGAATATATTTGAATTATTTTTGATTATAGAAGTCTGAATATGAAATAAAAAGACACATCCATATGAAATATACCTGAGCTCATTGTGGTAAAAGACATTCAGTTATTCTATTGTGATGAGAGTTTGTTCAAATATCACTCCTACAAGTGGATCTATCAAAATTTCTAAGTTAAATGGCAATGTGATACAATAGCAACCACAGCTAACCACTGCTAGTCTTAGAGCAAAAGGAAGAGTTAATACATGCTTTCTCCTTCAACTTAGAAATACGAAATCTCATGTATTTCCCAACAGCATATGAAATTCTGAATTCACTGATTTTTTAAGTGTTAACAAATTTTTACTCTGGTCTCTTATGAATTCAGTCAAAATATGGTCAGATGCAGATGCATATTCTACTTTTAATTAAATCCTTCACTTTAAGTGTTATGAACAAATTTCGGTCTGTTTCTTCCTTATATACCATATGTCAAAGACAGAACATGTTAAATATGACTTTCACCTTCTCGACACCCTTAAGACCATGAATATTCTTTAAAGTTTGACAGTTTCTTTGCATCTCTTACAAATTAAAGTCTCCAAATACTACTGTCCGTTAGGTAGTATGAGGAACATAGAATTACCCCATTTTATATTTTATTTTATAACGGTTTCAGTACAGAAGACATTTAAACAGGTTATCTTGATGGGTTATTGTACTGTTATATGTCCTTTATAATTCAATTTTTTTCTGGTGTGTTTTTAGGAATAATCATCCATGGTGAAGAGACTTAACATTATGGCAAACCGATTGTTACTAGTATGCAGTAGAGAATGCCAAATATACAAAATCTTGTTTTGTTTACCTCCATAGTCTGTAAATTGGTCAAAATTTTACCAGAAAAAGGAAACCACTTAATATAAGAGCCTTCTGTTTAAAATAGAATGCAAGGGGAAAAGGGGAGTTTGTATATTATATTAAAATAAAAAAGAGCTGGTTTCTCTTTTTGGCTCTAATGTAGATTTTTCCTTCTTGAGGTCAAGACCCTGAACCTCTCTTCACACACTTGTACATCTGGCATAACATTATTTTTAACACAGATTCAAGTGTCAGAAATATTTTCCAGTGAAAGGTGGCCCTTTATTAAAAATAAACATGTTGATTGGAAAAAAAAACAGGATCAGATTGCTCGGAGAGGTTTCAAAGTATCCATCTTTCAAGATACTCAAAACGCAACTGGACACAATCTAGAGCAACCTGCTCTGGTTGACTCCCCTCTGATCAGGGGATTTGAACTAGAGGTCCCTTCAGGTCTCAACTTTTTGGGAGTTCTGTGAAGTGCAAACTTCAAATTTTTTGTAGAGAAAAATGAAGACAGCTAACAAGCTTCTGTTTTTTAGGCAGAAAGTGTGGAAATCTTCCAAAGCACAGTCTCAATGAAAACAAAATGTTTACATTATCATAAATTTTTTCACAAGAAGAGAAACTTCCCCTTACTAGCAACATTTCTTGAGCTTTTACAATTTCTCTGCTTTTCCTAATTAATTTTCACCTCAAGGCCAAAAGCATTCACTTACAGTGACAGCAATATTTATACTGTGAGCATTTATTTAATGTTACGTTCCTTTATATCTCCAAATAAACCTTCAAATAATTAACTTATATGACTGCGTTTTAAACACTACTTCTAGCTGAGGATCTACAGTGTTCTGAAAAAATTAGTTAGATATGGAAATAAATGAAAAACTGCACAGTTCAAAGAAGTTTGTAAGGGCTACAACCTAACAGGAACACAAAAAAGGAGTAGCAATATTTTGTAATAATTCATCTTGAAGTTAACTGGAATGTGATAGAAATATTTTAGCAGCAAGTACAGTCTAAAACATAATTTATTTTCCATCAAAAGTTTAAAGGGAAGATGTCTACTTGTTATGGTAGCTGAGCTAGGTAGTTCCATTTCTATCATGAGAGATTTGCACATTCTCTTTTATTTTCAGCAGTACACCTATATAACTGATTGGTTTATCAACATGCAAATCAACTAGTAATGGCACTAAGGAGAAACAGTGCTTGAGAAGGAAGGTATAATCTCTTAAAAAGAAAAGAAAAAAGAAGCAGCAGAGATCACAAACTGTCAAACAGGGTCAACCAATAAATAAAGATTTGTGTTTGTCCAAATTCAAGGTCAAAAGGTTTTTTTTATACAACTAGCAAGTGGTATGCCAAGCTTGAAAGAGCTGATGTCAAACACTATACAAAAATATAAGGGAGGAAATGTGACTCTGAACATCATCAGCATATAAATAACAAAACCACAGGCTTTTTAGTACAGGCTCTCAGTGGGCTTAGTACAGCTGCCAGTTCAATATGGAACGTAGCTGTATTGGACTATAAGGCCATCACCAGTTCGAGGTATGTACTGCATTTCACTGTATTGCAAGCTATTTGCAACAAAAGCCCTTCACTACCATTTTTGCTTGCTTCTTTTTCTCTGTTCTGTAAGTTAATGTACATGTGTATTGCCATATCATAGAATCATAGAA
>VZZY01017176.1:0-20455 GCA_013400335.1 Eurystomus gularis
GAGCAAGTCCAGAGAAGGGCCACGAATTTGATTAGAGGGGAACACCCCTCTGAAGAGGACAGGCTGAGACAGTTGAGAGTGTTCAGCCTGGAGAAGAGAGGACTCCAGGGACACCTCATTGTGGCCTTCCAGTATCTGAAAAGGGCCTACAAGAAAGCTGGGTAGGGATTTTTTATGAGGGCTTGTAGTGATAGGACAAGGGGTAATGGCTTTAAACTTAAGAAAGGGAGACTTAGAATAGATAGAAGGAAGAAGTTTTTCACTCTGAGGGTGGGGAGTCACAGAAACAGGTTGCCCAGGAAGGTTGTGGGTGCCCCAACACTGGATCTGTTCAAAACTAGGTTGGGTGGGGCTTTGAGCAACCTGGTCTAGTGGAAGGTGTCCATGCCTATGGTAGGGGGATTTGGAACTAGATGACCTTTAAGGTCCCTTCCAATCCAAACAATTCAATGATTCTATGTTTGGGCTTCAGGAACTCCTTTCTCACCAGAGAAAAGTGAATATGGTACACAGAGTTAGGATTTGCCAGAGCTGGGCACAGTACTCCGGATAAGGTCTCATACTACTGCATATGTTATGCAGTAGGAGAGTTTTACCAGTTCTGACTGAATCAAACAGTACATAAGATATAATTCATCTGTCACAACGATTAAAAGGTGTTCCAAACCCTCAACTTCCACTTCTCCCAAGAAATTAAAGGGAGAAATATACTTTTGATCATGATAAGCTTTATTATTAATCTCTGTTGTAGTGCCTGGAAACCCAGCTGAAGTTAGAATCCTATTGTGCTAGAATAATACAAACATGTAATAGCAATGGCAGGTCTCTAACCCAAATATTTTTCTGTTCATAAAACAGTCAGTATAAGATATAAATTTATAAATAAAAAATAATTAATTGTAAAAATAACATAAGCATTATTTCCATTTTACACAAGGGGAGCACACAATGAAAGAGAGGTTAGGTAAAATGTGAGGAGAATGCTGAAATGAGGAAGAAAATTCACTTGCATGTCCTCTCTATTGGGCGAAAGTCTATGGAAGAAGGCTACACAGCTGAATTACTGCTGACACAAACCACTGGGCTCTTTTGCACAGTTTAGATAAAAATATCTGAGCTCTATGTTAGATCTGAAGTCTGATTTTTCAGGACACAGTCCATTAATCCTATTGCTTTCTTAAAAATATACTTTTACGGTCAAATGCTTTTAGCTACATACCCAGATACGTGCTTTGTTTGGACATCCTAAGTTATAAACATCAGTAAGCTCTGGCTGGAGTACTCTAAAAGAGGAGAATAAAATGAAATCAGGGCACAATGTGCTTCTCTGCTGGCTCACAATACGTGTACATGGCCAAAAACTACTAGACTTTCTGAAGACCACCTGATATGGCATTGCTGGAAGTGTGCCCAAGGGTATGGTGTGCATTGTGGTCTGGAAAAGCTATTCCTGGCGTATCTGAGGCAGGAATGGTAGTGGGTCAAGTTGGGAGAGGTTTTGTGGTTCTTAATAGACCATTCAAACGTACTAAAGAAAGTCCTGGGAATTGTAATACAAAAGCCTGCTGTGATCTAGGAAACTTCTTTTTGTGATTACTTTTGATGGTTATGTGGTTCATGTTCAAGAGAAATGAGTAAGTGGATTGGGTGATGAGTAAACTGGGAGGTCAAATAAGGTGAGATAAGACAGTCAGCTATGATTAAGAGTTAAACAGGAAAAAATATTGCAGATCATTTCTTTGCTTAATATTATTCAACCATCTGCAGTGTAATCAAATAATGAATACATTTCATTTGTGAACAAATGTATTCATCAATTAGTGAGGGAAAAGCAGGAATCAAATAAAAAATTCACAAATATTACTTAACCAGCTCGAGAGCAGAAAAGGATCTTATGTTGGGGAAACATACTGTCACTGAATGAATTTTTATAAAACAAATAGAGTATATGGTGCAGATAATTAGAGGACTGTTCTTTGGAAATGGCCTTCACTCAACAAATACAAATCCATGACATCTTTATAGTCTCAGTAAACTTAGGGAAATACAATGAAATGAAATGAAATGAAATATATTTATGATAAATTAAAGGGAGGACAGAGCAAGAAAGCTAAAATAGATGTTAATTTGAACAAATATATTTTATGAGACTCTTCTCATTAGGTTAATTAATCTGAGAGAATCAGTGATGGTGTACTGCTGATGTTAACCACAGCAAACAGATATGAAACTGAAGATCATTTTTATATCTTTTTGACAGCAGCATCTGGCTGCTTGGCAGGTTTTGTTAACCTTTGTATTGACATTTCCAGCAATGCCTCCATATCCATCAGTGTCGCAGGAAACCACTGCAGACTGGCCAATTACAGTCATTATCCTTACAACTCACTTTTTTGATTTGATGAATTTCACCCTTTTATTTATTTCTAATTAGATTTTTTATAAAATTATATATCCCAGGGCTTATTTTTATTAAAAATATAAACAAAGGAAACAAATTTCTTGTACTCCCTCCAGTAGCTCTGCATTTATTTTGTACTGGGAAGCCCAGAACTGGACCCAGTACTCCAGGTATGGCCTCACCAGGGCTGAATAGAGTGGAAGGATTATTTCTGTTGACCTGCTGGGAAAACTCCTCCTAATACAGCCACTCCTAATGTTGCCCAGATGGTTCAACAAGATACCATCAGCCTTTGCTGCAAAGGGCACATTGCTGGCTCACATTCAACTTGGTGTCCACAGCAATTCCAGGTCTTTCCATGCCAAGGTGCTTTCCAGCTGGCACACCCAGCGTGTCCTGGTGCATGGAACCCTTCTTGATCTGTTCTTCCAGGACAATGTTTGCCAGGTCTCTGAAAACTATTTTTAAAATATTTTTTTCCTTTCCCACACTGTTACTCAATTAAGCCATATTTTACTCATTAGTTTGTGATAGCATCACATGGGAGGATATAAAAATCTCTTGCTGACATGGAGATACACAAGATATCTTTATCAGCTAGGTTGGTCACCTTTTCAAAGACAACGTGAGATTGACTTGACTTGTGTTTGACAAGCCCGTGTTGTGTATTTCATATCATATTATTATACAACAGTTGCTTATAAATTGATTGTTTAATAATTTGTTTCAATATCTTAATGAGTATTGAAGCTAGGCTACCTGGCCTATAATTCCCTGGATCTTCTTATTTCCTTATGTGAAATTCCATTAAAATTAAGGTGAAACCTGACTAGCTTTCGCTATTCTCTTTTAACTAATTTGCGTCTGAAGACTCTGATCCCATGAAACATCAAAGAAATCAGGAGATAAATGCATGCCTTCCATATCAACTGCTTTTATCATGTTCTCTCACAGTGGTCCTAAGAGCACTCTGGGGTCCACACTTTATCGTCTGGAAAGACTTTGGTATAGGCAATATGTACAGCATTTTTCAAACATTTAAATGAACAGCTATGGCAGTAAAAGAGTGCCTTTTCAGGCAAAGGACTTGTGCCAGTTAGGGAAGGACAAGGCATCCAAACTTAGGCAAAATCAAAACCTGCTTTGTGCTCTCAATAGTGCAGAAACAGTGGGCTGCCCAGCTGGCACAGGTCAGCCCTAAAAATCCTGTCTGGCCCCTCTACAGGAAGCCCTGCATCTGCACACCTAGTGAAATGCCATAGGGAGCCTCAGGGTGAACAAATAAATGGATCCACCACAGGACGCCACTGAGCCTATCAGCCAAGCTGCTGGCACCTCTTGAAAAAGGGCAGAAATTCTGGAGACATAGAGGAGGAGAGGGGAAAAAGAGTGAGAAAAAGCCAAGGGAACACCAAGGTCAGAGGAGGAGGAGGTGCACCATGGCAGAGCAGATATTCCCAAAGGGACTGAGGCCCACAGAGGACATATCCTGGAGCAGAAGAGTGGGAGGGAAGGAGCAGCAGAGCCAAACTACTGCATCCTGACCCCAACTCCTGCACTGCTCATTGCTATACGGAAGGAACTGAGTGAGAGCTGAGGTGGTAATAGGACAGGGGGAAAAGTGGCTGAAGTGAAGGACTGGAACAGAGAACAGAAAGGTATTTGAGGTGAACTGAGGCTGGGAGTGAGGTTGAACCTGATAGAGGGGGAAAAATATTTTTCCTGTAAGTGAATCTTTTAATTTTTATCTTTCTTTTGTTTATCTGTTTCCCAATACCCAAATCAGTAATTACATAGTTACATTATTTGGCAACAGATTCAGCTAAATTCCCCAGGTTAAGCCTGTTTTGGCCATGACAGCACTTGGTGAGTGATTTCCCTGTCTTTATTTTGACTTATGAGTTCTCACACTCCTGTTCTATTTTCTCGTCCATCCCACTGGAGAGAAATGAGTGAGTGAGAAGCTAGGTGGGTGCTGGGCTGTCAACCAGGCCCAGCCTACAAAAAGCACTCCATATCTGAACATGGGGTGACATCAGCTGATCATAGTATACCTAGATGGCACACACAAAGCATGTACATATGTTTAATGCTATTTTATCCCCTGGTAGCTACAGAGAGATATATCATCACTCTCACCCCCTGCCCATGGAGCTGTACTATGACAATTACATGCACTGGAATATAGCTACTCCATGATGCTTCTCTCACCTCTGGTGCAACAGTCCAGACTTTGTTGTTTTTTTTAATGCATTAACAGAATCCTGGGAAATACAACATAAAGAACAACATTTGTCCCACTAGACTGATCATGATATCAATCATGATCTTGTGAGGCAAGACAGCTCCATTATCCTGGCAGAACACCCAGTCACTGTCATGGTGTGGCCATCACATCTGGACATCAAAACACTGCTCCGTTTCAAAGCATTGTGGTAAGCTGAGGGAAACAGCTTAAACTCTTCCATTTTATTGTGTAATAGGAGAAGGTTTAGGAAAGATATCCTTAACCAGATATGTTTTCTGTGATACCAAATTCCTTAAGAATAAAATTGCATATTTATCCTGATCTCTGAAGTGCCTGGCATACTTTGTATAGTATATAAATATCACTAAGATCATGTTTTCCTAGTGCATCCTATCCTAAAACAAAGTACTGAACAGTAAATTGAATGGTTTGTTGATGAGGTCTAAATGTACTCTAACGCTGATTTGCCAATGAGATGAAATGTTTCTGAATGGGCTGCCATGGAATCTAAATATGTATTGAATTTGCATTGATAATCACAATGTAAGCATTCTGGCTTCCGTTCCTTTCCTTTCAAACTGAGAGTTGCTTCCTCCAAACTTAGTGACAGCATTAAAGTATTTAAAGCCAAATATGTTGGACAGTATTTCAGGCCTTTTGTAAGTGATTTAAAGATTACAAATAGAGACAGAAAAATACTGTTTCACTATTAAAGCATGAATAAACAAAATAGTGTAAGAACGGAGCACAGAAAATCTGTCATGAAGCAATCTAAGCTGGCTGATGCTAAGCCTAGGCTTGTTTTGCCAGTTACCCAGCCCAGCACAAAAAACGCCACCACCACAAGGAGGTGAATGCATAAGCAGATATAGATTTTATTATCTATCCCCATGGGGCACAGAAATGATATTACATGGCCAGTAACAGAAGAGATAAACCCACTCACCGCAGGTGACATAACAAAAGGAAAAACAAACTTAACTACAAACTCAATAACAGAAGGGAAAAGGAACCTGACAATCACCTCAACAGTTGAGGGGGAGACCAACCACACCCCAAATATCACCATAGCCATGGACAAACCACCCTGGCACATACCAGAGAGGTGTACCAGCAGTACGTGATACATTCCACAAAGGTACATGGCCAAACTACAGCAGACACCAAAAGGATAAGCAGTCAAATCCACTACCAGTATTACCCTTGTCCTGTCCAATATACTTGTTCTGTCCCACCGTTGCTGGGAAATCCTTGTTGCAGCGAGCAGCTGGGGGGGGCATTGGGGGAAAACCCTGCGTGGTGCATCCACCCACAGGTTGGCTTTTCCCAAGTTCTCTACAAGGAGGGCCAGCTTTTATGCTGTTGGATCAACAATTCAGGTTGCATAGGCAATCCTCAAAAATAACTTCAAAAGCGGGACACCTGCTATTTTTCCTCCTTATTATGTTCCGTCCAAGGCCGGCCAAGCCTAGGAAGAAACTCAAAGAGGAGGAGGCACCTCTTTCTGTTTTGGTCTGTTCTCACGGCTAATCAACTAATTTCCCAGCAGAGAAAAATCCTCTTCTGGTTTCAGTCATACTGTCTGGTTGTGAGATTCATCCATATGTCAACTTTAATTCAGGGCCTATTGCTCAGGCCCTAGCACTTCAAGGCTCTAGCTGGTCCAGTGTGCATATATGTATTTGTATGCTCACATGTTTTCCCCCAGGGGGAAACAAAGAAATTTGCCCTGCAGTTCTGCCTAGACATTACTTCAAGCAACCATGATGTATTTTTGGCAGGAAAAAGTGAAATGAAAAAGGACAGATTGTTTACTAAAAGAAAGCAAACAGAAACAAGATACAGTTATACAAGGCTGAAAGTGACAGAGAGTTGCTGATATACAAAGCCCTCGCTTTGTAAAAGTTCAAGGTACCTCACGGTATCATATCTTAATGAATTGAACTGTGCAAATAAACAGTCAATTGAGTGGTAACCACAGGGCATCATGCGGAAAGGTTAGACTTGACTTGAGGCTACTGACTGATTAATAGGAAAATAGAAAAATTTCTCAACCGAAGGTCTAAATAACATTTCCTTCAAAATAGATTATTGTTCCCACACGCACAAATGCAGTGTGTGGATTTTTATAATAAAAATAAATCCTGCAAGTGCTTTATGAGTACTCTCCTGGACCCTGTCCAGTTGGATAACGGCTGGGAGTCAAGGTGGTAGTAATGATCCACCAGTGTGGTTCAGCATAGAGAAAAGCAAAACCCACTGGATGCTGGATTTCTCAGCCTCTTATAATTTCTGTAATAGACTCATAATCCCTTGAAGTGCTGGGGCCTGAGTTGTGGGCCCTGAGCTGGAGCTGACCTGTGAATGAGTCACAACCTAGCAGAATGTTTTGTTTTTCCTATTGGCTTCATGTTCCAGAGGCAGCACAAAATGCCTGGTTTGGCTGAACATATGGTAGAGCAATTAATGAGAAATTGCCTGAAACAGTCTCCAGATCTTGGGCCTGAATGCCTGGTCTGGTCCAAATCTTTGTCTTGGATGATGGTAGCGCAGTTAACGATGTATGAAAATGCTTGTTTGAAGAGGATTGTTAATAATGGAATAGAATGTGAAGCATTTGTGTAAAAAGAAGATTAAGACTGTGACAACAGAAGGTACTATAACCGAGGGAACTGGGGACAGTGATGAGCAGAACTAATCTTCATAAAGAGGTAAAATGAACTTTGATAATGCTTGCTCTGCTGAAAGAATAAAGTGGACTTTGATAATGGTGCTCTGCTGGATGGTAAAGAGGTAAAGAGGATGTAGATGAAGAAACCTTGGCAAACCTTGGCAAAGAGATTTATGTGGATGCTCTGCTGGATGACAAAGAGAAAGTGGATGCTCTGCTGGAAAAGGTGAAAGTGATTACCAGCCTGATAGAGAAATAAGTGTGCAGACAAGGAAAAGTTGTGGTTGCTCTTCTATAGAACTTCTGGGTGGACTTTGTTAACCAGACCTGTGAGGAGAAGCTCAAAGACAGTGAATTAACTGGAGTATTTTATTTTCGGTGTGATGAACTAAGGGAGAGTGAAGATAGTATTTTATTCTCAGAAAGAAAGAACTGAAGAAATGTGAAGAAATTATGTCTGTAAATATGATGTATGGAGGTTGTGATTCATCCATAGGTCAAGGGGCCGAGTGAAGTGCTGAGGCCTGAGTTGTGGGCCCTGAGCTGGAGTTGACCTGTGAATGAGCCACGACCTAGCAGAATGTTTTGTTTATCCTATTGTCTTCGTGTCACAGAGGCAGAACCTGGCCTACCTGTGTTTCTGTGGCTTCACCCTCACCCAGGTGGAGTTTGATAAATGTCAGTTCTATTTTGTACACTTAAGTGTAAGCAAAATACTGTACTGTCTGTATCAACTGTCTTAATCTAGTTTAGACTGACAACATGATCTTGACTGTTTTACTCAATACCTTTCATTCACCACTGTCCATCTCCGTTGACAGTCAGACCCATGTGTTACTTTACATTATCTACTCATTCTTTAAATGCCACCATTGCACCTCCGCAGAAGTGCCATGTGAGCCAAAGCCTAAACATCTAGTTCCACAAACAGACTCTAAAAATTAGTTTATCATAAGAGTATAGGCTGTCTTTTCATGTGTTTGTACACTACATAGCATAAGAAAAACTTTATTCTATTAATGGGAATATTAACAGATAAATGAGAAGTCTTTATTTAGTGCATGAAAATGAATCCAGTAGAAAGGAATGAATGGTGGGGATACCGATAAATTATCACAGAAATATTTGCCCCTAATTCAAACATTCAAGGAAGCTTTGCCAAAACAGAAACAGTCAGCATAATCTGGTACTATCTGAAAATTACAGAATAATTTAGGTTGGGAAGAGACTCTGGAAAGCATCTAGACCAAGCTCCAGATCAAAGCAGATAAAATCTTAATATTTTATTATACTGCTTCCTCACACTTTAAAAGTTGCATGTACATACAAGCATAGATGTATATGCAATTAAGATTTTTACTAAGGAATAACAATTAGAAATAATTCGAACTTTTCTGGCAGTCTAGTGCACCAATAGACCTGACTGTTTAGACTGAACTTATTCTTTCAGTATGATCATTCTAGACAAAGGCTAAGGTACAATAATGAGGTCAGCAGGAAGCTGTCATTGTGTCTTTACTAGAGGCAATTAAATGATCAATATCTGTAATTGCTAAATGGGACATTTTTACACATGCATAAAGCTACAACAAATATAGAACATTTAAAAATATGTGAAAAAGCTGCTGAGAAAGAGATAAGAATCACAAACAAATGTGCTTTGATTACAAAAGCTGGGGTAATGCTCTGCAAGAAATAACTCAGGTTTCTGTATTTATTGAGAAAATTCTGGTTAATTGAAAAATAAAAAGTACACATAATCTAGTTACAGCTGACTTAGTCTGCAATGTCTACGGTAAAAAGTGTGAAAACTGTAGCAAACTGACAAGAACTTAGAGACATTCATGAATGGAGCTGACTGCTGATACCCACTGCTGTCTTTGCAAGAAATATTACTATTTTAGCAGTGGGAAAATTATTTCTCAGTCATGTGTAAGGAAGAGGTTGTTGGATTCAGGAAGAATGCAACAAGGGTCATACTGAAAATACAGAAACCAAATTCATTTATTTCTCCTCAGGCAAATCACAGTTTAGGCTGACCAGCTAATTACCCTAACCTTGACCCAGGAGGGGAGTCTGACTTCTCAATAACTTGCAGGTGATTCACTCTTTTCCGCTAGTTGAGCTCTGTGTTTCCCCTCCTGAAGCTAAAGCAATCCATTTGGATCAAGTTATGCATGACAATTTTGGGATGTAAGTTAAGAAATGAATAGGAGCCAAACTAAACCCATTTCTTTCTAGCAACACAGACTGAAGTTTCACAGGTGAAAGGGTTTGTTTCCCCTCTTTATTATTTTTTTCCGTCCAAGATTGTCCTTTCATTTTTGTTTACACAGTTGCTAAGAATTAAGAGAAGTTGGGATCACAGATGTTTATTAGAGTGATGATATACAACATCCGCACAAATGGTGAGATATGAGATGCTGTTCTGGATGCCAAGCAGGTAGTAATTAAGAGGCTGGGTATATCAATAAGCATAAAAAAACCAGATCTTAGCATTCATCCAGAATGCAAACTGATGCTGAAAATGTAAATGTTCACTTATATATTTTAAAAATAGTTACACCTGAGTAGCCTGCTTAGTTTCTGCCTACAGCATTAATGAGGTTTCCAAAATGAGGGAACCTCAGCTGATGAAAGAGTGTTAGTGAGAAACTAAGTTTTTCTAGTTAAAACAAGAGGAAAGTTGGAAGATCCCCACCTAAAAAAGTAGATAATGGGTATAACTGTTGTCCAAAGGACATACTTGTACTTTTAATTTAATGACTACAATCTATATCTATGTGGCAAAAGCAGTAACATCAGCAGTACATTGTCCAATAGATGTTTAGAAATAATTTATTACCTTGAGCTGCTGCTTAATTGGCAAAACTTTTATGAACTGTATCTAAATATGGAGATTCCAAAATCATATTGCAGAAAATCAGAAAACTTTTTCTCTCTATCTTTACAAAAGAAGGTAATTAATCCTAACCTTAACTTCTATCATCTTATGAATAGTTGTTGGTTAATACTGAACTTAGTGCACAATCAGAAAAGCCTTTAGGCAAATTCTGGTTTCTTACTATTTCTTTATTTCTTTCACATCTAAGAAATTATTAAATTTATATCATTTTTATGGTGCGTATATGATGGTAATTTTATAACTATACATTACAGTAAGTGAAAACATGATTACAGGAAAAAATTTACTTTGATCTCTCGAGACCTGTATATGAATATTTTAGATTGCAAAGTAAATATGATGACAGGACCTTTTCAGCCTGGGAACAAAAAATTCCAAGAATGAGAATGCTGTTTAAAGTAGGAGTAAAACCAGCACCACTATTTAGCATTGTTTTGCTCTACTAGCTGATCTTTGCAGTGGCTCATAGCAATAACACTACAAATAGACTGTATTTAACCGCTTCTACAGGAGTTTGTTGAAAGACATGGCAGCACCTGTTTAATAGTTGGTTTCTATGGGAAACCACTGAAACATTCTTATTCCTTCATTATGCTTTGGGAATTTGTACCTATAGTCAGGTTTAACAAAGAACAGGAAGATTGCTTGTATTCATTCACTGTAGAAATATGGTTAAGGGACAAATTCACATTTTTTCACGGGCAATTCAGAAGAGGAGCACAAGCTGAAACTCCAGCAGAGAGACTGGTCTCAGGTTGCTGTCTCTCACAACTGAGCAAAAGTCAAGAAAAACCTCCTCAAATAGCTTTGTAAAATAGGGAAACCATTCTTGGTTTCCAGTTAGAACTCACTGCACTTACATAAGCAGAATCAGAATTGTAATTTTATTAAATTGTCTCTCTGCATCACGTTTTATGTTGTGCATCTTATTTAATTACACTGAAAAAAGCCCCCACTATTTTGATGAAATCTTTCTTAATAAACAAGTCCAAACTGCTAAAACAAACTGATGATCTTTACCTTCTTTTACTGTGAAATAGATCAGGTAGGAGAGTTTTGCACTGTCCTCATGAAATACCTAAGATCTTACAGTTTCTATTTTTTTGAAAATCACCCTCCAGTTTCTATTTAGCAAACTTGAGGCTCTTCTGCATTTTCATTAACCTCCTTAAACCACTTAAATGATTCAACTGAGTAAATGTTCCCTGAATATTAAGCTACTGTAGATACTGTAATATTTAGGCACTTAATCTTGCAGATTTAAGATGCAAGGAGGCAGGGGAGTAAATTATAAATCCTTTGTTTTGCTGTCTGTAGTATCGAGTGATTAGGCAGCACTAGAGGCACTGGTTGTCAGTTGTTTTGCATAACTAGGAATCTAGAAATAGTATAACTAAGCCTTTTTACATTAAAAAAAAAATATTCTAAGTAGTAAAATGAACAAGCTCAGCTTTCAGCTAGATCCCCAGTGTGTGCAGATCAGCATAATGCTAAAGTCGATTGAACTACATTGATTTACCTTATCAAAGAAGCTATTCCTTCATAGAAAGGCGTATCTTCCCATCAGATGGGCAAATTAATATGAACAAACTAAAATCATATCTACCTGGAAGTCAAGCCAATTACAAGTTTAAGCTAGTGAGACTTACAAAACAAACACACAAAACTACAAAAAAAAAACCTGTTTACACTCTTTGAAACCACTTTTGATTTTTGAGAATTCTAGGTGGAAGGGTTCTTTTGCAACTTTGATTCTGATTAAAAAAACAGAACTTCTGGAAACATCAGAAGTCTCAGATAATGCATAAAATACAAGTACTTGTTATGTATCACCACAGAAGTGAGTGATTCTTTGTAGAAAAAGGTATTATCCATTTTAAAAAGATTTTTTTAAAATGCAAGAACTTCTCAAAAATATGTAAGAGTTACAGCCTCAGGTATCAAAAGGGATTGAGGACTCTGATTCTCATAACAGAATCTACAGTCTTTGACCAACCTACTTAGGGTTTCCCATCAGACTGAAAAAAAACAGGCCTCTCAGAATAGGGTCCAAAAATATATAAGAGTTTACTCTGTGGAGAAGTTCCTAAACCAGCCAACATGGAAACCCAAAGAAGCAGTGTTTGTGCTGAATAGTGAACTCTGTGCTACTGAGAAGCATTTAAGTTCACCAGGCCTTCTTACTGTACCAGGTATCTTTTAGCTCTTTTTCTAAACAGAACATGAGACCTATGAGGGAGGATCTGTTACTGTGATCCTTTCATTTCATACTGGAGCATCAGAGATTTCATATAGGACGTGGGAATCCAGGGCACCAAAATCTGCATCTCACCTCCCACAGGAGTGTCTCAATCAGCAGGCTGAAGGCAGAGATGTGAGGAGGAGCACTCACACTCCCACTCTCATCTTGTGAAGCTGTTCTGCTTCGTGTCAAAAATTTCAAGATTCACAGTGCCCAGAAATTAGAGCCTACCTCTCTGTCTTGGGTTTTAGTACCATTCCTCCCACCTCCTCCTACACACTCACCTCATTTCCTCTGAGAGGGTTGTGAATACATGTTATAGGAAAACATTTTTTGTAATTATTTCACTGCTACAGCTGCAATCAGCACTTAAACCAGTGACTTTGCTCCAGTAGTTCCACAGTCCTTTACAAGGATGATGGATCCTTTGGAACAACTTAATACCTCATGGTTATGATGATCAGGAGATCTCACATTAAAAAAATTCATACTTAAACCCAGCTCTTTCAAATTGACGTCTAACCTTTGAAATGCCAGACACAAGGGGAGAAGAGAGAAATATGTTTTTCTCTTCTATTCCACCTTTTTATGTAACAAATTTGCATATATATCCTTAGTACAAATAAGTGCCACAACATCTTCTCATCTTATAAATCTCAACATAGTTTAAGCACAAAGAACGACATTATTCAATATTGTCAGTCTTCTCTTGTCATATCTAGGAGATACCTTTAAACTTCCCCTGGTGTTTGAATAAAAGTTAACTACTGTCACTTGAATCTGTGCACTTGAAATGTTGTGTGAAAGCTTAGCAGTAGTTTCAAGAACTGGAGTTTTGGGGTCCAACCTCTAACCTCTGCCAAAGATCCACTACAACTATCACCAGCTAGTGCCCAAAGTTCCTGCTCCTCCCATGTGACAGGAGCAAGAAGAGGTTTGGCTTGGGGTGCAGTAAAAAAGATATTTTGGACCTGTGTGCAAATGAAAGTCCATACACGTCTTTTTGTAGTTTCTTATTCCAATAGACTAAGAAAATTTAAATAGGCCTTTTTTTTGGCTGTCTTATTTCTAAGCAACAATGCAGTGATACTATCTCATTCCCTTAATTCAGTTATTTTTATTCAAATAATTGCTGATACCAACTGTATCTGGTTGTAATTAAGCCAATTGAGAATCATTGCCAAATTTCCCCACTAGCATTTTTCTGATCACAAAACTGTAAAGATCTTCTTCATACATAAAAGAGCAAATAACATGTAAGAGAAAGCATAGCTACGTGCTTCTTGAATTTACCGTTCCCATCAAATAATTTCTCCTGAAAAAGAATTTCCTAGAAATTTTTAAAACAGAACTAGGACTGATCATTTCAAATGAATACACAGCTTGTTTACTGAAGAATCTGTGACTGAGACCTGCTAACAGCAGTTTGTGTGGACATGCAAACAGCCTTGACTTTAATTTCACTCTGGAGGCACAGACTTTAATTTCACTCTGGAGGCACAGTCTTCAAATCTCAGCAAACAAGCAGCTGTGAAGTCTTTCCACATCAGATCAATACTGAAAATGTGATAGAATCAGTGTGAGCTATATAATTTCAGAAATAGATCCTGCCTTGATCTCAGGTGCATATTGATCTTGTATAATGGAGTATTATGTTCTTTAGTTACTTTGCAGTATGCAAACTTACTATGTTATCTACTTAAAACAGCACTTTCCTATTTATTCAGCCCTACATTATGTTTGTGGATTAAAATTTGGTGGGGGGGTGTAAACCCAAGATTTTGATGCAAGGCTTAAAGAATTATCCTTTGCAAAATACTTTTTAAAATTTTGTAATACAATAAACAGTTCAAGCATTTGTGATGAAATAACTAGAGATTAATTCAGGGATTTATTTTAGTGACTTGCCCTTTAAATTTTCTTCTATGCAGTACATTTTCAATCAAGACATCTGGCAGACACCTTTGGAGCCTGGTAGGTATGAAAGTGTTCAAGTTTACAAAGCTGAGAATGCCAGACAGCAGTTCATCTACCTCTCAATTATTGGTTTAACCACCAATCCGGTCAAGTCCTTGATTCACACCATTTTATCATACTTAACCAAACTCAGAGCTTTTTTTACTTCCTTACTTCCTTCCTTTCTTCCTTCTTTCTTTCTTTCCTTCTTTCTTTTTTTCAGATTATCCGTTTAGGTGGTGAAGAAAAGAGGGAAACCTCAGATCTGCATTCTCAGGAAAAATGAAATTCTGTCAACACAATGTGCAATTAATACTAGCTCAGAGAACTAACTGATGTACAGAAATATCTGCCTCAGAAGCTGAAGTAATATCAATGCTATTTTATCTACAATAGCTACAATTTCTTCTGAGCAGCTCCTGTGATACTGGCATATTTGGTTGGGAAATATGTATTCACGTGTGAACATAAAATTTTGGCATTAAAATTTTGGCATTAAATACATAAAAGCAGTGTTTTCATGGTTATGCTAACGCATCTGAATATCCAGATGATGTTACTGCTGTATTCTTACAGCAAATATCAGGGTAATGCCATTAAAATTACTGTCTAAAAAGCAATCTTCTACATAAAAGAATGGGACAAAATCTGAATTATTGGGAGCTGGCAATGAGGTTCTAGCTGTCAGATTTTTATTAATGTATGTTTATCAATATATTAACTACATTCTGTAATACAGAAATTCCGTACTAATTGCTGTGAGAAAGATGTTGGAAGAAAATGAAACAATCAGCTAGATTTGGAAAAAAAAACATTGATCAAGACTTTTTGTATCCTGTAAGGCACATGTAATTCCACTAGTGCCTTCCTTCTTAAGAGTTACGCTGTAATTTTATGCCACTAAAATTAGAGATACAAGAACACAAAAAACTACAATCACATAGACTTTGGTGAAAGTCACTACTCTGTGTACTATTGTCCCAGGCAAATTCACCCTGTCCAAAACTCTGACAGTACTTTTCCTGCTACACAAGATACTAGACTGAAAGAAAGTCAGGTTTATAGCAGGACTTTGCTTTCAGTGTATCCAGACATTTGAGGATGAGCTAACAATAATATTCAATTTTTTATTCTTTGTGGTAAGCAAGCTGTTAGCCAAGGCAAAAAGTCAAGCACCACAAGATGCTATCTTAGTCATAGCCTCAGGCTCTAGCTTAACCCAGACACACCAATTTTGACAAGTTGAAGCACAGAAGTATGCAAAGGTGAATTAAGTGGAAGGAGCAACTTAAGTCTTAAATCTACCTTTTCAGTAGATAAAGAAATAAACTTTCCTTTAATACAAAAGATAAGAAAGGATCCTTTGGTCTTTTTAAAAACAGAGAAAATGTTTGTTGGTGTTCTCATTGCACGTAAAAGAATAAACTACAGCCTTAAGCCAGGTGATGAGGAATTGATCACCAGATCTCCACACTTTCCCTGGTTCCTGGACTCACTTTTCCAGGTGTGGTGCATCAATATCAACATTGTTAAGCTTAACTCTGCTTAGCTAAAATGCTGATAAGAATATTACTGACTCAAAAATCCCATGAAGATTCTTAAATTAAGTCTTTTTCTGGTTATCATTCTTAAGCTCCCCAAGCCAATATACTTATAAATATATCATGTGTTTTTCAAAAAACAATTCTGCTTCTAGACCAAATGGAGTCATTGCAATTAGATTATCTGTTTGGATTATCTATTGTTGGGAGCTACAAATCAAATTCTTGACTGTCCTTCACCCTGCTTCCCTCACATTGTCAGCCATATTAAGGGCATAAGCCACTATTTCTCTAAGGAATCTAAATTATCTAGCTCAGAAAAAAAAAAATTAAGAAAGCATTCAGGAAAGTATTCAAGTTAACCCAAATCTTATTGATTGAATATAGATGAGAAATTACCACAGGTTTCATTTTAGTACTGAGTGGGCAGCTACACATGGCAATCAGTTGGAAAGAGCAAGCTGCTCACCCGGCATTAAGCAACATCCTGCTCAATGTACCATCACTCTCCCTCCAAGACACTGAACATTCCTGTGAACTACCCAAAGTATGGAGGTGCCAGACTCAATACTGTACTCCACAATAAGGGCTTCACTCTTAAAGGCAGTGCCATCATCATTTTAGATTAAGATTCAGAAAGATATTCAGGTGTCTAACCCTCACTGGTTTCACTGGAAGTTACATCCTTACAGATGTAAGTATGCAGTATAAGCATATATATATTAAAAAGTATGCAAGTATAAAATAGAAGATCACTGCACAAACAGTGGCGCTAACATGAGTGAGAGAATGCTTCCACACTCAGATAGGTATGGTGTACTGGCAGAGGGAAAGAAAAGGGAGGAATTTCCTGGTAAGGAATTGTCACCAATTTCATGACAAATTTCCTGAATTAGCCTGGTGCAGGGGGGGTGGGGCTTTATACATAGATCAACTCTCTGGTGCAAATGAAACACAGTACTTAGGATTCTGAAGACCTAGGTAGACTTTTCAGGCATTAGTAAAATGAAAACTTGCTGAAACAAAGGAAAATTTGGGCCAAGCTGTGCAGCATAAAGAAGCTGAGTATTTCCATTTAAAATAAAATAAAATAAAAATAATTTTTAAAAAGAGGAATATTTCTGACACACAGAAAACATACGAACCCATTTACTTTAAAAATGTTCTAAATCTTCCAGACAGAAGTACTAATAGTAATAGTTATAGGAGCAGTATTAATAACAATAATAATAATAATAAAGCAATTGAAGGGTCCTCTCTAGGCAAAAGAAGCACTAAATATGAATGCTAG
The DNA here is from genome assembly GCA_013400335.1 of Eurystomus gularis. NCBI lineage: Eukaryota > Metazoa > Chordata > Aves > Coraciiformes > Coraciidae > Eurystomus > Eurystomus gularis. The sequence continues at coordinate 17,256 of VZZY01017176.1, forward strand.
ATTAAAGTCTTTTATTCAGTTCTATGAAAATGGATTCTTCTTGTATCCTCACTTTTATCTAATATAATATTTTGACAATCAACAATGATTAAACAAGTACTTATTTTATAGCCAATAACTAGATTTTCAAACAATGTTAGATATTTTGATCAAAGTAAAAGGTGAAATTAGCATTACCAACAAGGCAAATTATTTTTTTTCCTGAAGCGTTAGTCATATTAACCAGAAGATCAAATTGAATGGTGACTAAAGTATCTGTGGTAAGTATGACAGCATATATCATCATTAAAAAATTTAAGTCTTTTATATTTTTTGTAATGGGTATTCTCTTACAACTAAAAAGTGTTAACTGTAGAAAACTGGAAAATGGAAAATCTTGTAGACATTTTACAGAGTGGGACTGACTTATAATGGCTGATTGAAAAATTAGTTGCTGCTATAAAACACAAAGAACTTAAATACAGTCCATCCTTCTCCCCCACCTTATGCCAAAATATCCAACATCTGTCTGAACATCTAAACACAGCTTGTAAGTATATGAACATATATGAATGTGTTACATTCAAAATCCTGTTTGTGTGTAAAAAAAATGTGGCATACTTTATATATAAGTGTGTATAAGTAAACTCATTAAATTATTGTTAGCATAATGGAAAGCTTAATTTTAAAGAAAGTATCATCATTGTAAAAAGTATAATAAAGAAGGTAGAAAACTTTAGCATCCTTTAGCTGCACTTCTCAAGGCCTGTGCTATCATACCAGGTCTGTATTTTTCTATGCTACATTACTTTAGTTGTAAATATCTCATTCTACCTGGAAAATCTGCCTGTTACTGTTATGTAAAACTATAGTTGTATCATACAAAGATAAGCAGAATTAAAACAAATTAGATACAGACTACTGATCAATTAAAGAAAGTATTATTACAGCTAAGCCAAATAAAACAAAGCTACAATCATTATGACGTGTTACTAGCAATGACAACATCATATTACAGGGCTCCGTGGTTGCTCATGCAGTCCTGTACTGTGCTTCTTAAAGCAGCCAACACTGGCAACTTCAGCAGAAGTTGTAAAAAACCCGAGCTAGAAAGATGTGAGATAATTATATTGTTTCTGCTGCAAAGCTATTATCATTCCTTTAAGTAATATTCAGGTTACTTCGAAGACATGGCAACCTTTCATGTTAATATTAGGGCCTGTCACATTTTACCAGCACCTCCTTTCCTGAAGTCTTAATGTGACTGTAACTCTTGATAGTGTCTAGCATTTAAATGTAATTATGCTCTGATCACTCTCACTCAGTAAGTTGATTGTGATCAACTTTTGTATTAATTAGTTCCCTGTACTCTTCTTGTATGCTCTAAAATTCTGGTTTAAAAGTGCACCAAAATAAGAAAAGTGAGGATACACACATGCTATATATCTCTATACAAAATGTTATATGCATATGTGCTATATAACCAGCTCTACCTGGTTTCTGACATTACAGAATGACAGAAGATGGTGCCAACAGAAAATAATTTGGCTGATGTCATTTTAATCTTATGTCTACTTACCTTTTTTGTTAAAATATATTTTTTAAAATAGGCAATCTTAATCACTGAAATAATAATTTTAAAAATTGGATATTAATGTATCATATTCCCAGTGAAAAATACTTTAGCAAAATATTTTTTGTCATTAAGTCAGAGATATTTTTTTAAATGCAACGTCTAGTTTCTTTTCCCAGAAAACTTAAGCTGTTCTTAATCTTGATTTCTGTCTTGCGATTTTTCTGGTATTTCTCTGTTGATCTTAATATTGAATCTATAATATATGTATCATCTTGTGATAAAATTGTTAATAAGGTGAAAATATTGCCATTTTTCTTCTTTTAGGAAAAATTATATATGTGTGCAAATAAATATATTGATAAAAAGTGATAAAAACCAGAAAAGTATAGTATAACCTAGACTTTTGTGCAGCTATTGTATAAAAATGTAGTTTTACTTCCAGATAGATGGATAGAAAACACTAAATAGAATTTATGAGCACATCTGTTTAGCAATATTCAAACTTCACAATATTGACAAATGCAGTAAAAATGTTTATATACAATTATAGGATTAATGGGAATATATTTACTAGTTAACTTTAGTGCCTTCCTTTCCTACAGTTTGTATGGACACAGGGTAAGAAATTAGGTTACCTCTTAGAGAAAATAATGAGTTTTTATTTTATATTCAGTTCTACCAACAGGTGAAGCTCATTTAGGGCTTATTCAAATGCAGTGACTTTAAAGATTCAGTAAGGTTTGTTTCAGGCACGCAATGTATAGCCTTCTAGCCTAAAATGGATTACCTAGGTTTTGTAATGAAGACATTAAATGTCTCCCTTAGTGTATGTAAGTCATGTCCAAAACTCTATCTTTTTTGTTCTTTTCACTGCTTAAATTTGAACCAATAGTCAAGCAGGAACACAAGGAACCTACATTTGATTTGGCAAGCAACTACTGGTCAGTCTTTTCATTCAACAAAACATATCTACACTAGGTTTTAATTAATGACACAAATCTAAGTTCTATAACGTGGTGACTTGGGACAGGTCCTATACTATTTCTTTTTTGGCGGTATATGAATTTGAAGTGTGTTAAATTACTATTTTAGTCTATAGCAACTTGAGTTTGTTCAACATGCCCATGAAGAAGTAAGCAAAATATATACATAAGTGCAAGAGTTATTGCATTGAAATTAACTCATCTCTGTTCTCAAAAGGAAATTTAAAACTGAATTCTGTGAATACACAACAATAACTGCTCAAAATAGTTGCAGTAAAGTGAAAACCATTTTGTCACAGCATGAAAAACTGATGGACAGTTGCTTCGTGAGTGTTCTTTTCATCAAGCTATTGAATTTGGCTTTGAGTCATGCTGATTATTTCTGCAAGTTAAAGCAGTTAAGCGAGAAGCAAATCTCTTAAACATATGGCAGGTCTGATTATCATATGAGAGCCAGGCACGCCAAAGATCTGGAGAACACATTGCTCTAAATAGACTCAAAAAAAGAGAATTAAAAACCAGTTTTAAAATCTCAACTGGAAAGAGATACACCTTTCCTGAGGGCATATGCCAATATTTAGGAATCATTAGTCATTTTTTATTTCACATTTATTAAAAACAACAGTGGAATATCTGTCTTTATAATAGGTAGCTCATTTGGT
>VZZY01017176.1:20734-53833 GCA_013400335.1 Eurystomus gularis
GGAAGGGAAGGGAAGGGAAGGGAAGGGAAGGGAAGGGAAGGGAAGGATACTCTTCAAGTTCTTCATCCTTAAAACTGAAACACCACTTATTGCTGCTCTTTACAGAAGGATTTTTGCCCATCTCCTGGAGAACAACCCGCTCATTCATTTCTAAATATTTATTTTGTAATATCCCGTGGGACAGGATTTGTTCCATTTGAGGTTAACAAGAGATTCTCCATCAAAATGTTTAAACTTTAAATCTTAGCAATAAAGTGTAACTTCTTTTATTATTACAGTTTGAATTGTGGGATAATAGGAATAGTTGAAATCCCAGTAGCTACAAAGTATTGGAATGACATAAAAGTCCTTTGTCATTCGGAAAAGGTATGTAAGCCCACTAGGAAAGATACTTGGGCATACATGCGTTGGATGTTTTGCCTGGAAGATGAGTTTGGAAACCAGTCCAATAGAATTTCTAGTGATGGAGGTATGTGTATGGGGAACCTGGCTGGACCTAGAACTTTAGAAATGAATTAGTATTTTGAGATACTGCTATAGGGATCTATTTTAAAAAGTAAAATTCCAAACTTCAAATAAAGGTAATATATGTAAAAGGTTCCTCCTATACCTTTGAATTTTACTAATAACCAGTATAAATACTGCTTGGGAGTAGGTGCGAGAACTAATCAATGCAAGCAGTGAATTTTAATTTGTTTAGAATATTACATAGTAACATTGATATTTCAAATGCTTGAGACTTTAGCAAAGAAAGCTTACCTGAGAATTACATCTTTCTTTTTGTAGTAGCTAAATGTCCAATTTAATCTTTGATCACCATCTTTACACCTGCTGCATCAGTTAAGAATTCTCTAGATTTCATTTTTACTCTTGGCTGGTCTTTATGGTATTCAAAATGAGAGTTTTCTAGCATGACATGTGGATTTTTTTTTTTACAAACTTTATTTCATATTGCTGAAGGCTCAAAAAGAGGTACATCTGTTGCTATAGAATTAGTCATTTTGGGGTGTCAGAGATTATCTGTTATTGTTTGTTGTTTAAGGCATGCATTCTATAGAACGATTTTAAAAAATAATGGTATTGTGAAGACAGAATCATTAACAATATTTTGGAACAGGATGTAACAAAGAATACATCTTATGAGAAAATAGCAGGAGAGTATTAGGTAAGCAGAATGCAATTATCTATTTTGGAAGATGGCCAGCACACCAAACTTAGGGGACGTGTCATCGAAATAACAATAACCTGTACTTTTCATTCATTTATAAGACAAGGTTTGAACTGGTTTTGCATTTTCTGAGTCATACGAAATATTTTGTTGTTGCCTTTTTTTTTTTTTCCACAAAAGAACACAGTATAGCTTTCTGTAGAAATGCTTCGCAATATAAAATCATGATTATTTAGGGTTAGATCTCTCATTATTTTCAGCCTACTGAAGTATATTTTTTGACATTTTTTCACTTTTTATTATATCAAAGGAATATCGTCATGAAAAGGAAAGTGTTGCAATCACAAAGTGATGAAAAGGTTTTTGTATTAGATCTTTACCGATATTACCTGAAGTGTTCAGCTTTTGAACATATTCCTGTGGTTATTTTTCTAAAAAAAAAATTCCAAAAAAATATTGCTTTGGAAAACTTCTGATTAATTCATATAAACTGGACTTAACATTATTTTAGGTTGCCCAGCATCACCGGTTAACATCATTTCAAGTGATTGCAGATATCTGTCTTTGCCCCTAAATTACTAGATTATATTAATTTCAGCTAATACTTCTTTTGCACTGAAAGTTCCTCTTCCAATTTTAAACTATCTAAATTATGTAGCTCCCCATGAAAAGGTGGTTGCAAGCTACCTGTTACCTTTTAGTCAAAAATAGTGGACACTCCTGTAGTTCACCTATACAAAAATGTCTTTCCCATGACTCTGAAAATTCATGAGCTTAGTTGCTGCTTTTTTTCCAACAACTGCTAACGTCTCACTAAGGTATTAAAATCCGTGACAAGAGTTGGGTGGTGTGAGTTGTTAGAAGATTTATTTGTCACACTCACACTTTGTCAGTGGGGAAGTCTATATGCAGATGAGACTGTGGCAAACAAGGCATCTCATTTATCTACAGAACCTACTCAATACAGGAAGAAAATATTATGGTCTCTTGTGTAGGAGAACTGAACCTGAACCACACCTTTTAAAGTTATTTCAAAGACAACTGACAATATGGAGATAGGCTGATAATTATTTTGGTTAATCTTATCACTACTTTTGAAAGCATAGATTAGCTTCAGAGTACATCTAAATGTCAGGCCATGATGGGAGAACAGATTGAACATAATTCTGGAATTGTAAAGCTTCTTCAGCATAGTAAAGCCTGGGTTTTAGAAATAATCTAGTGGCAAGAGCTGTTACATGCTTGTATCCTTTGCTGTGGCTGATGTGGAGATTGGTAACAACTGCTTCCCCTGCTGATGAGCTTTACTCTCTCTTTCCTTATGCTAGCTAATCATCCAACTACCCTTTGAAGAAGAAAATGAGCAAACAAACAAGAAACATGACACCTGGATGCACATCTTCCTAGTTGTTATTTTCCATAGACATCCTGCTGGAAAGCATTGGATCTGATAGACAATAATATTGTTCAATTGCCCCTGAGCATGCAGGGACAATAATGTGTATGTTGTCTTTATTTCCTGTCCTTTCTAGGCTTGCTTTGCTTTTAGTCCATTTTATGAACTGCAGAATATTCTGAAAAAATGTGTAGCTTTCTGATTCCAGAAAGGTCAAAGACAGAAATGGCAATCAATTTTACTTGTCCTTTTGTTCAATATACAAACCTTCCTACATATGCATGGTTTAAGTACTAGTTTGCAACTTCTGTGGTCATAAGTTGAAGTCTTGTAAAGTGTTTCCTGCTGAAATGTCATGCTGGCTAGAATTCAGCAGCAAATAAATATTGCTGTCCTCACTAATTTGAAACAGTGTGAGTTTTAAATCTTTAGCTGCAGGAGAGTTATTAAGATTGCAGTTTTCATCACCCTCCCTTCAGTCTATCAAGATAGGTCAAAACCAGAAACCTTGTTTTTCAGACTTATTTCAGAGTCTGCAAACTCTATTTCTTTAATTCCTGGTTTATAATACAGCATTAGAGCAAGAGCCCTAAGCTGGAAATAAATGCAGCAGTTATGCATAAAAAGGTTTTAAGTTTAATATTAACTGGTTTAATTGAAAAAGTCTTTGAGTTTTGATTTTGTGAAAAGCTTTCAGATTCTGATGCACAGTTTTGCTTACTAATTTTTTAGCTACCATTGCATTAGTATGATCCATTTCTTTTAAATTGCTAAATGTTATTTGGAGCATATTTAAGACAAATCTGTGCTTTTACTGTGTACATGAAGATTTTCTGTATAGAAAGTGCACTGTTTTGTTACTTCACAAACTTTTACTGACTTCCTATCAAGTCCACCTTTCTTTCATGTATTTACAACTTCTCTAACATGTTCTAGGGCAGTAAAATATTGCTCCATGATGGAAGGCACAAATACAAAATTATTACTCTCCTGTACTCATTTATTTATGCATAATATATTCTTAAGCTATTATCTGACACTTTATACTTCAAGATGCAAATTTTGAAAATTGTTAATTTTGCATGATGTTATGACAAAAAGACTAAGGTTTAGTAAAACTCAGAGTCAAACAGTTTTCAGTATAGAGGCAGGTAACAATGTGTTCATAATTCTTAGCTAGAGCATTATCAAGTGTCATGTAGAGAAATAATTTATCCTCCAGGTCTCTGTTCTGAGGTTCATCTTCAGGATGAAAGAAAATCATGGAAACCATCTATCAAGTAACAACTAAACAACACTTTTGTCCTATTCGTCATGTTATGTTGCCTTCTCAGATCCAGTTTCAGTAACTCGGAGGAAACTTTCCCTAGACATATTTCTATGGGAAGGGACTTTTTATGAGGGCTTGTAGGGACAGAAAGAGAGGCAATGGCTTTAAACTGGAAGAGGGTAGATATAGATCAGTTATAAGAAAGTTTTTCACTCTGAAGGTGGTGAGGCACTGGAACAGGTTGCCCAGGGAGGTCGTGGATGTCCCAGCACTGGATGTGTTCAAGACTAGCTTGAATGGGACCTTGTCCAGCCTAGTCTAGTGGGAGGTGTCCCTGCCCATGGCAGGGGGTTTCAACTAGATAACCTTTAAAGTCCTTTCCAAGCTAAACCATTCTATGATTCAAAGATTTTCCTTGAAACTATGCAGTGGTTTGCAATGTAAAACTTTCATGCTGTTTTCCAGGTTGTTGTGCTGGTTCAGCCATCATCATCATTTTATGCTGCCATCAATTGCCTGATCACACACGCCAACACTGAACTCAGCAACATCCCCTCAGAAGTCTTCTTTCAGACTGCCATAGGTTCCTGTGGGCCCTGCTCCTCTGTTGCCCACTGTGGTGCCAGCATCGCCTGCTGCACACAACGGACAGAGACAGCTCCCTCAGTGGCCCTTCACATTGGAAGAACACCACTGAAAGAGCTCAGCAAGATACAACCAGCCCCAACAGAAGCCACACCCAACAGGAAGCTCTTCTGACTAACCGGCTCTTGGCTAAAAGAGCCCTAGCCTCTCCCACTAACCCAACCATGACCACCTGAGTGAGGACAGAGCTACAGAGACAGGTGGGTCAGGTTCTGCCTTGGGAACATGAAGCCAATAAGAAAAACAAAATATTCTGCTAGGTTCTGGCTCATTCACAGGTCAACTCCAGCTTGGGGCCCACAGCTCAGGCCCAGCACTTCACAGGTCTTTATTATATTACCAATACTTATCTTTTACGCATTTAAAAAATACAAACTTCTGTAGCACATTATACATTTTATCCAGTTTAAATTAATATTAGCAGACTATTTTAACAGTTATTCAGGGCATACAGCATCTCAGCTTCAATTTTAATTCATACAGTGAAATCACATGTTATGAAAATGGTCATTAATCTCTGGAAGTCTTTTTTTTTCCATTTATATTATTCTGCTTTCTTACACATATGCATGTATAGGTACATTTGCTCCATTCCAGTAACAATGTTGTTCATGTAAGTAATATCCAATGTTTAAACTGAGTAATTAGATACTTTATATATCTAGCCTTTACTGTCAGTGTAGATATCTGACTATAACAGAGAAATGATTTAAAAAATACTAGAATGGTAATGACAGAAAATTTTAGAAGTGTATGTCCGTTGATTTGGGGAAAATGCTGGTTTTGTGGCTCTTAATAGAGTATCTCATGTAAATACACTTCTTTTTTTTAATTAAAAGAAGCAATTACTCTGTCTTAAATTGAAATGAGGTAGTCATCAATATTACCCAGAGTTTACACTCTTGCCTAAAGTTTATTTTAACCAACCAAAAGTCTTGGAAATTTCAGTGGTTTTAGACCTGATCTCTGCAAGGAAAATCTTTTGAGCTGTGAATTTCAGAACTTCTATATTTTGTTGGGATATCAAGGAAGAAAACTTATTAGCCACCTTCTGTAAGAGGCCTATTTGGACATGTGAAGAGAAGGGTAATATCAATAGGCCTAAGTAAAAGATTTTAACCCAAGATACTTTCTATGAAAAGCCATGCTTTGGCTCTACAAAATCCTTGACTGAGAATTATTTGTTTCAAACTTTCCTTAAAAAGACTATCATATGTGAGTGGAGACTTTAATGAATGTACCAGCTGGCCTACAGCATGAAGAAACCTGCATTGAAGTGTTTCTGTAGACTGATATGAATGAAAATGCTGTCCTGATTAAATGAAATAAAAATGCTGACTTAAAAGCAGAGGTGAGATTCTTCCCACTGACATTTGATATCTACAGGGTTAAGTCAACTACTTCTGATGGGATTGTGAATTTTCAATTTAGTAAATGTAAGTCAAGGTGATGGAGTCTAGAGTACATAGCCATCTGCTCTAGGATAAGATGAATTCCTCTCTTGACTCCATTGAATGTATCAATCTGGTCTCTTCTGATTAAAATGTGAATTTAGATAGCTGTTTGAAGGTAACCAGTGGTTTATAAAGGTAACCAGCCTCAGTTCAGCACAGTCTTCCTTGGAGTGAGCTGAAGAGTATTCTGTGCCTCCTTGGCTGCATTGACTTGCACCCCATGGACCACAGTGCAAGCCTGCATACCTGATTCACAGGGAAACATCTGAATTTAAGCATCTTAACTTCAAAATGAATCCCTCTTTCTGGATTTGATTAATTCCCACCACATATGTACATAATAGTGTAGCCTCAACGCATCTAAATCTAAAAATCTGCACACAACTGGCAGAAGTGACAGAAGATTGAGGGGAGTCCTGTGTCACTCTGAAACAATATCTGGAGGTCAGAAGTGGATATTTCAAATGGTACTACACATCCATGTGTGGGCATCTAAATAGAATTCCATATGTCTTAATCAAACAGTTTGTCTTAGACAAACAAGTTTGTCTTAGACAAACTGAATCCTACAGTACATTTCATATTTCCTAGATTCTTATCCTGTAGTAATGAAACTACATGAACTGCCATCTCACATATTTCCTTTGTTTACCAGTGAATTTTAGACATGACATTTGTTTGGATGAAAAATAAAAACAAATTTTGAAATATCAAAGTTCTCTTGAAACAGATTTTTCTTTCTCTGTTCTGTCCTAGTTAGAAGGAGGATTCAGGCTCAGCAAGCACAGAAGTTGGCTTCGTGCAAGGGAGAGTAAAAACAAGGTCTTCAAGGCCAGTGTTGGGCTGCTGCTAGGATTTTTTTTTTTTAGTGCTGAAAGTTTCTAAACAATGAAGCTGCCAGCTTTTTCTGAAGCATTTATTTAACATTCTTACTATCAGAAGATTTGTCCTTGTTACTTACTCTGAATTGCAGTTGAGAAATTTGGATGTGGAAAGAGTGGACAAAAAATATATGAAAATGTTTGTGATTTGTGTTCCTTAACAAAGTCTCTACTCAAGTAAATCTTTCAGTCAGCCCTAGAGCAGTATTTCTTCCAGACTTCTGATGACAGAAATTGTTCCTTTGTATTTTTAGACAATGTTGTGTTACAAAGACTAATTTTCTTCACATTTGTTCAGAAGTTTAAACTTTGCAATCATACAAATGATGAATCAGAGTATTTGATTTTCTGTAGCTAAAAATATGGAAATCAATACCAAAACTGAAATCCTATGTTAGGTTTATTTTTCACTAACTGAATGATTTAAAATCTAATTAATTTTATCTCTATTTATCCTTTAACTGTTTCTTAAAGGATAACCTTGGATGAAAAAGAACTTGGTTTTGTTGGAGAGCTGAAATTTAGTTTGGCTTTTTTTTTTTTTTAGTTCCAGATGACATAATTTAAAAGCTTTGATATGTATTTTTGTTTGACATTTCTGTTTCAATTTTTGGCTGCTTTAGGAAAGTGTAGAATAGGAATATTCACAAGCATGGAAAGATTTTGCTAATGTTTGCCAATTTGGTGATGATTGCAGAATGGAGAAATCTGGACTTGGAGGGTTCTTTTATCTTTTGGTGGTTTTTTTGCTTTTATTGGATACGCCTCATAGCATTAAAAAAAAAAAAGAAACAAAGTAAAAAAAAGAAAAGGAAAAAAATTGAAATATATTAACACCAGGCCTGAGTTAGATTTAATTTAGAAAAATATTTACCCAACAAAAAATGTCTTCAACAATGTGAATGAAAATAGAGTACTGTCCTCTATCTGAAGGTAGGTCAGAACATATAGATTTCCATCTGTGATGTTTGATCATTGCAATATGAGTTAAACTTAAATTCCTTTGAAATACTAATGCTGCTGGCCTTTGGAGAGTTATGACTGAGGCTAGGTATGAAAATAAACTCTTCGTTCAAGTTTAGCATCTATAGATGCAACAGTCTTAAAAATAACAGCAGAACAACCAGTTCAGTTTATATTTGAGGTGAAGGTCTGCACTTGGATCGTAGATACTTTCAATTAGCTGTTAAAATGCAAAGAAACTCTTTATGTATCTTCACATTTCATATCTGTATAAGCTAGACAGCAAAGCAGAGCTTGAAAATCACACTTCACTTCTTGCTTCTGCTTTTGAATGACAATTACTTAGCTTGGTGTGTCATCTGATTTCCAGTAGAGTGATTTGGGACTGTTGTTTTATTCTCTAACCAATCACTCTGCACTTCCCTCTGTGTCCAGCAAGGGTCTGTGCTTTGCTTCATTTTCTTTCTTGGTAGGAATTTCCACACATCTTCACTATCCTTATTCTTGGGATAAGCCACAGTAGCCATCACTGGCAATAGATCTTCTATTCTATCTCCTTTTGCTGTCTAGATGAGCTCTTACTTGAAGAGTACTTCAGCTTTTTCATAGTCTCAAGGATGCCTAAATGTTGAATATGATACAGAGGCTTCTATGCTTTTCAAGTATTTAGTATTATGCTTTCACAATGTGTTGGGTTTGTGGCTGGCAGGGTTTTCATATTGGGGAAGGCGATACTGGAGTGGTTCCTGTTAAAAGCTTTGAGAAACTCCCTTGGCTCCAAGTCACACCCACCTCTGGCCAAGGCCAAGCCAATAACCAGCTCTGCAATAACGTATAAAGAGGGGAAAAACCTATTGGATGAGTTCCTTTGTTTTGGGAGCCCTTTTATTTTAGAGAGGAGTAGGATTTGGTAGAGGTAACCATGTGGACACCCAGGTCAGTAAGGAAGGAGCAGGGGAGGCACACCGGAGCAGCCATTCTCCTTCGGCCCACGTTGAGGTGGCAGGCTGAGCCCTTGTAGCCCTTAGAGAGCAACGCTGAAGATAAGTCCTGTCTGCAGTCCATGGAGGACCCCACGCTGGAGCATAAGACTGCTCCTGAAGAAGTCCATGACTCCGAAGGATGCCTGTGCTGGAGCAGTCCATCTATGGGAGGATGAAAGCCCATGGAAAAGACCTGCATTGGTAGGATAAGTTCATGAAGGACTCTGTCCCATGGGAGGGATGCCACATTGCTGCAGGGGATGGCAGTGAGGAACTTTCCCCTTGCGGAGGAAGGAGTGGCAGAAACAACAGGGAACAAACTGAGACTGACCGCAACCCCCATTCCCTGCTCCTCTGTACCATTGAGGGGGAGGAGGTAGCAGAGCTTGGAAGAAAAAAAGGGTGGTGGGATGGTGTTTCTGAGATGTGGTTGTATTTATCACTGTCCTAGTCTGATTCAATTGGTGAATTGTTGGTGGTTTGGTTTTGTATAAATTAATTTGATTTTGTTTCCCCAAGTTGAGTCTGTCTTTTGCCCATGACCATAATTGGTGAATGAACCCTCCCTGTCCTTTGTCTGACCCTTGAGGCTTTTGTTGTATTTTCTCCTACCTATCCCACTGGAGGGAGTAGGAGTGAGCCAGGAACTGTGTGATTGCTTTGTTGGCAGCTGGATAGGCTTACACCACAACACATAACTTGAAAAAACATGGCTATTGCTTCTCTGAAGGATAAATATTTTCACCTTCTGACTTGGAGAACACTTTCTGTGCATCATTTAGCAGCAGAACAGAATACCCTGATACTATTTAATATAGTAACCTCTTGCTAGGGCAGCAATTGCCATATAAGAAAGGGATAAGCCATGCATAAATATGAAATTTGATATTGTTAGACAAATATCTTCTAAATCTCAGGTGGTGATCCACTTGGATTTAGAAAGTTTAAAACCGATAATCCCTGCTATTTTAATTATAGCAATGGCCACTGCCACACATGAACTCAGAGCTGCCTCAAATTATCTTGTAAAGAAAACATTAATTATTGTCTCAAATTAGATTCTGTGGTAATGAATACCAGGACTCGACACTGCTTAGATATAACCTTGAAATGGTATGACAAACAGAAACAAGCCATGAGGAAAGCACAAAAGACTGAAGAACTTGAAAACATTAATTGCTCTGGCCAAGAATGTGTCCACTGGCCATTCCTGATACTGTACTAAACTATCCTTAGCAATTTCCAAAGCTGGATGTTCTATAGCCTCTATAAAGTGGTGCTTAATCATTTTCCCAGTTGACAAGGTAATTTCAATACTTAATCTGAATTGTTTCATCCCATTTTATAGGAAGATAGAAAGTATGTTATTTGTTCTTTCTTTGCAGTAGGCTTATACTTGTCTGAGGGGTGTTACAACATAGCCCTCACTCTCTTTGTGGCCTTTAATATAAACCAAACTCTTAACCTTTTTCCAAATATAATTCTTTCTTGATTTCTGACCAGTGCTACTGCTTTGCTACAGAAACTTTCTAAATATCTGACAACATTCTTGCGAAGCTGTTTAATCCCCATCTGATAGTTCTTCATCTGATTTGACTGGAAAACCTTCCCCATTTCTTCACTGAATTGTGCTTTTTTTTGTCTTTTTTTTAATTTTTTTATCATTTTGTCAGGATCATTTACATTTAAATCCTGTCTCCAATGTGCTTGAACGCATACATGCTGATCATCAGACAGTGAATTGTCCCCCGGGAATCCTTGGATGACATATCGTCTATCAGTTATCAAAGTAAAGAAGCTGGGCTGGAAGAACATGGAACTGATTTCCCCCATACAGCAAGATTCACAAGCTCATTAATAGCTGTTTAAGACTGCTGGAACAGTCTCAGTAACAATGGTGGAATATGGCATTAAACATTAGCTCTCTTACAAACCCCACATTTCTCTCTCTTCAGTTTTGGTGAATGCTGTATGGAGTTTTTCAGCAGAGTGTTATCTTTTCTGTACAATCTGAGTATGAGAACATTTTCAGTTTTGTTTAATATCTTTTCTACCAAAAAAGGAAAAGGAATGAAATTAAAATTTGCTCCAGAAGATTCAAAACACTCGATTTTCCTAAATAATCCAATATGGTTATTTATGGGGCACTCATTTATGAATACAAGTGCTGTTTTAGTTAAATCACTGGTTTTGAAGCAGAATATACCAATTATTAATGATCAAATAACAAAATATCCATTAAACTATCTGACATAGTCAAATGTATGTTCATCTTCTAAAAAGTGACTTCCTTCACCTGTGTGGGGGTTCAAAAAGTATGTTGCAGATGCATTTCTTTAGTCTTTTCGTCTTTTATTGTTCTATGTAAACAGATTGTTCAGCCTGATTCATCTGGGAGATACGAAACTCCCAAAGTGCATAGGCTTAGGTATTCAGGCAAGCCAGAGTGTTACAGTTTCAGACTTCAGATTCATGAACTATACAGTCACAAACAATCAACTGCCTGCCAAAACAACATAAAGGTGCTTTTTTGTCTTAAATGCCTCTTCACTATACTGTTCAATAAAAGCAATTTCTGCTGTCCGTGGTGACCTTTATGTGGTATTACATGGTTTGCAGGGGAAGTATGTCTGATCAATAGTTAGTTCTTAGGCATGAGAGCACTTGAGCTCTTGTTTTTTTCCCCTGTTGGAATATAATTATAAGAATAATAGATGTGGTAAGACTGTGCTCTGTGCTGTGAGAATACTGTTGATTGCAAAGTAGTTGGTGATCTGTTTAGACACCTGTCCTTACTGCTGTGAACACATTGTTAATCAGAATAATTTCTAAATAAACAAGTTTTAGCGTATGTTTTTCATGGTTTTTAACTAATGTTACTTATTATTAATCACCAAAACCATGTCACAACTTCAAGAGAATTATTTATCATGAGAAAAACAAATGAAAGAAACAAGTGTGTTTTCACAAATATTTGTTCACTCTCACATGCATTTCTGTGAAGTTTCAAGATTTTATATTATAGAAATGTTACCATTTGCAATAAATCAATTCATTCTAATCTACTGGTTCTGATGAGGTAACAACTTAAACGGAATACAGGCATGTCAGTGATATAAGGTCTATTCTGAATTAAACTCTTAACCTCATAGAGATTTTATAAAATATGTCTCACTTTCCTCAATATTACCCAGTAGAACATTTTTACATAATGAGTTTACTAATGGCAGATCTAACAATTGGACCTTAACACTGACTTTGAGAAGAGTTCTCTTTCTACAATACAGTAAATATAATCCCAGTCTCTACATAGTTTGTTGAAGAACAAATCCATAACCACTTAAAACCATGTTAACTCTCCTTTACTTAAGGTATTTGACTTTATTCACTGGAATAATTAAGAGGTAAGACAGAGATTTCATTTAATAGAATAAGAAATATTTCAAAGTTAAAACAAAACTAAAACCATTGTTTTCAGTAGTATTCATACAGTAATACCCCCAATTTCACTATTTTGAAACTTGTGGATTTCCTCACGTGAGAGTGTGGATCAACTTTTCAATGCATTCACTGCTATTCTACTGAGTATTTTGTTTTCACTTTCTGGGCTAAGAAGAAAATATTCCACTTTGTTTCAAATGAGAAATTTTTTTAGAAGGGGAAACACCCATGTGTGTGTCTCCCACCATATACTGTGCCTTCCTGTTTGCTTCCAATACCAGTGAGCCTTGAGCCATTTTTCATCTAACTATGCACTAGAAATCCAGCCATTATATATCACCTAATCAGTCTCTAGCTATTTTGTTATGATGTTCTTCAATAAAGGTAACTCCCTGATCTGATGTAATTAACTAAATCTAAGAGAAAATGCATAAGGACAAGAAATGGTTGTCAGATGATAGATTCAGCTGTGGAATTATTATAAATGTAGTACTTACAGATTCTGTTTGCTAAGCTAATCAAAATCAGCCATTAAAAACATACCTGCAGTTTTTATGTGCAGAATTTTTCAAACATTTAAGCAATTTCAACCAACTTTCTAAAAGCATTTAAGATAATAATCATATTTTCAAAGTCCCCACCAAATCAAAGAAGAATGTATGATCCTGTTTCATTATATGGTAACAAGATGGGACACCCAGGCTCTGAGTCAAAATTAGTCAGCCTTCATCTTCCGGGTTTTGCATCAATTTTTATACTACTTTGTATTTTCAGCTTGATGTTAAATACCAGATCAATTCATTTCTATATTTTGTTTTTCCTTTCAAATACAATTCAGATGAGAGTGATAGTCTGAGAGTAAGTAGGAAGTTTAAACTATTATTTACCACATAACTTCATAAAATATTCACCTGTGTTTTAAATCCAGAAAGAAAATGGAGGTAGGGTCTCACTGTGTCTGAAGTTGAACACGTATCTTTATTGATTAATATATACACAAAATGTTGAGGTGAAGTCTTGACTCTTCATATTCAGCAAGGTACTTGGCATTTTCTTTCTCCACTTTTTCATCTGAAAAAGAAGAAAATGATGCCGCCTCCTTTTTTGTGTACTACTTGAAAACTACTGAAGAAAACTGTCATTCTAAACCCTGCAGAGTAACTCACGTTATGTTACAAAACACACAGTAAAAAGCAGAAGGTTGGCTGAGATGTTTTCTTGATAATACTTAAGATATGTATCTGTGTTAAACAATTTCTAGTACATGAGCACAGCAGCATGCCTTAGGGACCCCTGCTGCTTCACTTCTGAATGCTACTGTTCCTATTCCTGTTACAGCAAAGATTCTACCAAATACACTCATCTTCCCCAAAATCTCTTCTGTGTATGTCCTAATCTTCAGTTAAGCTGTACGTGTACTATATAAATTGCTGCAAATGGCTGAAATTTTCAAATACTTTAGCTAATGAAGTGAAATACACTGGTAGCTACATTATTTCCATTATCACTAAGTGACCTCTCACTTCCTTGACTTTTCAGAACTTTACATTTCCAAAGTTTTTAACTGTCCTAGAATCTATAGAAGGTTTGTAATGGGAAAGGCCCTTCAGGGGAGAAGAAAAGGATCTCAGTGCTCTCAGAGCTCAGTAATATTACATTTCACTGCTGTCTTTTGAGAAAGTGCTTATTTCCAGATGTAAATATTTGATATATACAGATGGTAATATATTTACTTTTCAATGGATCACGTGGCTGTGGTTTCCATACAGAGGGAACCTCACATACCTGGACTTTATTAAAAAATGCCAGCATTGTTTTCTGCACCAAAAAATGGGTATGTTTTTATGCTGTTTGGATTGCAGTTGCAACCACCAGCTTCAACCATTCAATATGGATTCTACCGGTGTGTTACATCATGTGGACTTTGCATAACCAATCGTATAAACAAAGCTGACAGTCTCAATCAGCCCAGTTTGATAGGGGAGTCAGACTTATTCCAACCTGCAAAATACTTAGGGCCCTCAATATTACAAGTACTGAAATGGAAATCACTGATAAAATTCTACGACAACGTTTGGTCATCCAGTCAGTGGGCTTTTATCAAAGTGCCAGCAAGCAACATATAGTAGATAAATAAGTCTCAATGAACAGATTCCCAGTGTGTGGACGCAGCAAGAAGAAGAAATAGTTAGAGTGATATGTAAATTTTTAAAATAACATATTCATACTTCACTATATGTATAGTATTCTGAACTGCTGCTGTTTTATTTTTGGTCTTGTTTTGTTTTATTTCCTTTCTTGTAAACCATGTCCACTATGAAGAATTACAAAACATCCACTAGATTTTAACTATGGCCGTTACAGGTCTGGGTTGGCAATAAACGTTGGCTGGAGTAGAAAGGTTCTAAGTTCTGCTCAAGCATGTTAACTTGTCCATTCTGCTTGTATAATTTAGTTCATTTCATAATTTTTCTGCTATTGACAGAATTTTCCTTCATACTAAACATTTAAATCAAAGACAATTTGGGGTTTGGTTTTTTTAGTTGTTTTTTCCTCTGTGAGGGACAGGATGTTTTGAACATCCAGCCTAGCTTCAGCCTTGTTAAGATGAGAACAGAAATGAGAACAGAAAGAACGAGGAAAGAAAATACAATTTGTAGAAACAGAACTTATAAACTTACAAACATATACCCACATGTTAAGGAACAGTAAAAACATATTGACTCAAACTATTTCAAAGTATCAATTGCTTTGGCCTGGGAAAACAGGCATAAAAATCTGAGAAAGTTGACTTCAGCAATTTAACTGAAAGTCTGTTGGAACTAATCATGTAAGGGTATTAGGAGCTATAAAGAAATACCAAGAAGGACAGTTAGACCTCATTAAAAGATCAAATACATAACAATATATTTTGATTTGTTATAATACTAGAGTGGGAAAAGTTATTTAGAAAAACTGAAATATTAGACCCGCATTATCTCAGCCTTCTGATTTCAATAAAGCAGCTAATTAAAATATTTTTAATTTATTTGATTTATGGAAAGTGTAAGAAAGAAAAATATCTGCCACAAATGTTCTGAAATTAAGACACAGTCTTTCCAAATGGCAGTTGCAGGGCTATGTGGTTACTTGGGACACATAGGTTAATCCAGTAAGATTGTACTAAGATCAAACATCTGTAAGATCAGACGGTATGTGTAGTATCTTGGAAGTTCACATGCAATTTTGTCATGTTGTGCCAAACTGTTGTCTGTAACTCCAAAAGACTTGATGAAAGTTCTTCAAGGACAAATTATTCCACAGATGTTTGTGAACTGATTGAACCTTCAGAAAAGCTGAAAGGGAGAGCTTTTTTAAAGCAATTAGCTATGTTTATTCCTTCCCACTACAAATAGAGAGCAAATGTCAACAGTTTCCTGTAAAGTATGAACTTTCATCCAATGATGAAAGAATATAAGCAGTAGATAGTAAAAGATGAGTAGGAAGATATAAGAGAAATTATAAGAAAAAAAGAGACAGAAGAAAACATAAGGAAGCAAGTGTTGAAACAACAACAAATCAATATGTGTATTCTGCAAATATAATATATGCTAATATCAGTATATTTTAGTAATAGAATGTTGAATGAGAATACAAAATACAAATATTC
Source organism: Eurystomus gularis (assembly GCA_013400335.1). NCBI lineage: Eukaryota > Metazoa > Chordata > Aves > Coraciiformes > Coraciidae > Eurystomus > Eurystomus gularis. The sequence goes on from VZZY01017176.1 coordinate 36,585, forward strand.
CTTTGTTACACCCTTACATTCTTTCAACCTACAGAGAATGTATCGCTTTTCCGGACAGAATAGTAATCCATTTTCTGCTAGAGTAAAATGTTATTCTCTGGCTGTTAAAGTTACCCATGAAGAGCTGTTTACTTTTCAGAAGGCAAACCCACCACATTCAGAACGTTATTCTGTGTGAAAGGAGTTATACACTCCCAATGCATCCTTCTGCTGAGAGCTGTGTGCTTCCTTTACAAACAAACCTTCTGTAAGTTTGTTAAAAGATATTTTCCAGGCTATACTTCATTTGCCACTGTAACTGACTGATTCTAGATTCCAACCATGCACAGAGGAATCATCAACCTCTACTGGAACAACAGGAAAGATTTTTTTTTTCAATTTTTCTATAACTTTTTTGTATAAATAAGAATAAGACAACAAATATTGAGTTAAAACTGCAAGAGGTTGTGGACTTCTTTTATTCTTTTTTCTTCTTCTTCTTTCTCAAAAAAATCAACCTGTAGTTTTCCACTTACATATGGATATCCTTGAAATCTACCTCCAACTTTAGTTGTCTTCAACCATGGTGCTGAGCAGAAATTAGACCTTTCCAGAGCATTATAACAGAAATCAATTGTAGGCACTGATGAGCTAGTTTAAAACATTGTGATATTACTTTTTTGTCTTACACACTTGGATGTTAACCATTAAGAGGACCACCTGCTGGAAAAAAAGAGCTTACTTGGATACATTATATTTCTTACAGGTCCACAAGCTTTGTGTTGCATCATTATACTTTGGCTTGTGATCCTCTTAGGAGGTGCAAAGCAAATGGGAGTTGGAATTTCATTTAACAGTGAATTTTCTAAATGTGCCTCTACTGTAGAAGCAGCTGCAGCTAAATAACCTTAGTGACAACCTGCTGTGCAAATACTCTTCAGGAGGCCTGATTCTCATTTACACTAAGGCCCTTTTCTCTGGCAGTGGTGCTGATAAGGAGCCTTTAAGACACGGTAAATGTAATTTTAAAGCCACTTTACACAGCCAGAACAAATCAAGGGGGCTAAGGATAAGTGAAAATTAAGGTCCAAGTATTCTCTGACTCTCTTCATTTCCCACAGCATCACTGATTGAGTAAGCAATTGCTTCTCAAATAAAAATATATCAAATGTAAGGGGTTTAGAAAGCTTACTGTAGCAATGAAAATGTAAAAAGGAAAGTGAAAGCAAAGTCTGCAAGTTACAGCAGTTTTCTTTAGCAAAGCTGACCCAACCATAAAACAAGTGGAGGCTTTTTGGCATCCTTCTCTGATCCAACGATTAGGCATGTAAGCTCAATTTATAAGCCTTTAGCATCTAATAGAAAATAACTTCCTTCACCTTGGTAAAAAACATATAGAAAAGTGCATTCAAGAAGACAAAAACAGGAGTACAGCACGACCCTTTTTCAGCCTCTATTTCTTTCTTTTCATTGTGCACTCTTGGTCACGCATCTTATGCATCATACATCATCTTTCAACACACCAGAGAATTTACATGACCTATAAGCAAATAGTGTACTTTTTTCCCCACTAGAATTTTTAAATTTCCTATTTATTTCTAAACTGTCTTGGTTTTGGGTTTCTTTCTTTCTTTTTTTTTTTTTTTTTTTTTTGGGGGGGGGGGGGGGGGGGAGGAGGGGGAAGGTTATTAATCTCCTTTGAAGAATGTTAACCAATTCTTTTAACTACACAAGGGCAAGTGATTAGATGACAGTCACAAAGATCACACCTGTTCTATTTTAACAGCTATTGAATTATGAGTAGCTACCTCTCCTGTCACTTCTCCATGGCAAAACAAGACTGTTTGCATTCAAGATTGAAAAAAAAAATATTATGTTACACATTTACGACACAAAAGAAGTGTAGAAGCATGTGTCAAGATTTTAGAGGAAAATTTTCCCAAGAAATCGGAGAAAATTAGAACATTTTGAGAGAATTAAGTCATTGAGTTTATCACAACATTAAACAAATCAGAGCAAATCAGAAAAGACCAGAAGAATGGAAAGCAGCATGAGGGAGTAGATAAGATTGCAATGGTATGTGAAAGAAATCATTTTCCTTTGCTTCTTTTCAAAAGGAAGATCACAGGATGCATAATCAGTGCAAATCCCATGTCAGCTGTTTAACTAACTACATGAAAAGCACTAAGACCTTTACAGTACAGTCATTTCTTCATACCATAACAGTTTTGTTTAGGTTGATTTGCATGAAACTATATTTTTGTCTTGTACAGTGTTTTCTGAAATACAGAACTGCAGCAAGAGGAATTTACCAACCCAGACCCTGCTGCTTATATCCAAAGCTATTGATAAGTTAAAATGAAGAGAAGAAGTTTGTTCCCTTTGGGCGTTGAAAGCCAGGATTGACTAAGACAGATCTGAACAGAAAATGCTGAACCAAATATGTTAATATTTTCCAAAAGGTTGAACCTAGTGCAAACAGCATAGCTTAGACCTCTCTGTGCACCTGAGCAGCCTAAATGTATAAAGTTTATATAAATCTGGGAAAAAAAAAATCTTCTCACTCTACACTGTCAAAATGAGAGAAATAAAACAGATATATTAGGAATATTAAAAGAGATAAAAAATAATTATTATCAGAAAAATTATTATTTATGCCTTACTGTAGTGCAGCTCATGCAAATATTTTATGATGTTAATATATCTTTGAAAATTAAATAGGGCAGGCATACAGAGCCAAATTCACATCACTGATTTCTTATATATTTTTTACAAGAAATACATTACAGGAAATATATAATAACATAATAATCATATACAATGACACATGCAATGTATGTACATTACATACAATATAGAGACATGTCATCTAGGTTTTATAATAAACAGGACAGGAATAATTTTGCATTAAAGAAATGTGTTTATGAGTGTGAGAAAAATTGTAGATTGTAGAAAAAAAGTTACATATACTTCTTTAGCTTCTGAAATAATTATTTTCCTTTGTTTATTGCCAAATCACTTTAAGTGAGTTCTATACAAACATAATGGGTTTTCTTCAATAACTGTCACCTCATAGAGGAACATAATGAAAAATATTAATCATCTTAAATCCTGATGTAATTTTTCTTTCATTTTGACGGGGAATATTTTCTCCCCTCAGTATCTGAAGATAACAGTCACATGTACATCCCTGCAGTTTATCAATTCATGGTGAACTCAGTTAAAATTCAGAAGTTTGCAAACTTATCTTAACTGGCCTCAGCATTTGTTTGGCCTGCAGTCTCTAGCTAATAAAACTTGACACAGCCCCAGGCTGAAGCTGTTGTGCAAATCTGAGCAGATCAAGGCATGGTGACTCTGAAAACCTGCTGGTTTATCATGGTTTCTTCTTGGTCCCAGGAGACAGCAGTTTACTATCAATCTGAGAGAGAAATTGAAAGCTTCTAATAACAACCTAGGTACACTGTATGATTTGTAGGTCGTTGAGACACTTAATGTATCAATATATTTGATTATTTCAAATGAAAGCTGCATGATTAAAGAACTAAGGAGGAAAGGAATAGCCCAGAAGAAGCAGTTGCTCAGCTAATGCAGATGAATCAAAGAAGAGACTGTTAAAGCTCTAAAATAATTGAACTTAACCTGAGGAAAACAGATAGGTTCATTAACATATAACTCAAAAATTTCAGACTGCTCACATTACCATGAGATGGACATTTTTGTAGACTTTCCAGTTTTATTTCTTTGCTTTCTCTTATCTATTTCAAATAAATATAATTTTTGCTTAAGAAATGCCTCATTTATACTTTGTGATCTCAATCTTTATGCGAGTAAAACAACAGATGCCTGTGCTCATTAAGTATTTAATGCACAAATTGTGGTAACTGATGGGTAGGAGAACTGTGAAATTCTACCCTGGATTATTTAGAGACAAAATACATAGGACCATAAAAGCAATGTTAAGGAAGAAAGGGAGGGGACACGGATGAGGGGAAGTGCCACAAGTCTTATAAATGTGGCAATTTGAAATACAGAGTATTACTCTTCTTTTTTAAATTCCTGCACAAAGCATTTCCTGTGATCAGTGGATTTTCAATCCAAAAGAATATTGTGAGATGCTTAGGTGGTAGCATTGATGAAAGCCATCTATGAAAATATATAAGCAAGCTACCTAATGCCTTCCTCTTCAGAGCATAGTTATTAAGTATTTCCTGTTTATCCTCTCTAATAAATCTTTTCTCTTTTAATAGCTAAGCCTCCAATGTTAGAATTATTTGGGGTGATTGTAGAAATGCATGATAGAGTTGCTAATATCAGATGTTAACTAAAACAAAGATAATCTGAAATCCAGTTTTAAAAGGAGCTGTGTATTTACCCCAAGTTTTCATGAACTCATTTTTTTAAGGAAAAATAAGGCAATTCTGGATCATGCTGATCATTGCAAGGGCAAAACAAAAATCTCCAAATGAGTCTTCTGAAATAAAGTTTTAAATTCTTGGACACAGAATCAAAGAAAAATTTTGTTTAGAAGAGACGACTGGAAATCTTCTACTCCAAACTTTTTCTCAGAGCAAGGCTGGCTTCGAAGTTAGATCAGATATCATAAAGCTTTGCCCAGCTGAATGTTGAAAGTCTTCAGGAATAGCGATCCTGCAGCTGCTCTACCTATTCCAATGCTTAATCACTTATAAGGGGAAGAATTTTTTCCTTTCGCCCAGTTGTGTTTCTTGTGCTGCTACTTGCGACCACTGCACTCTATCCTCTTATTATGCACTCAAAATGAGCCTGGTTCCATGGTTTCTATGAATCTGCTTTTAAATAGCTGAAGATTTGTCACATTAAAAGGAATGTAATTTCAATATTTGTGTGTCAGAGTCCCAGGAGTTTCACTGATCTGTTTTTCAGAGCCCCAGTAAAGGACTTTCACTGAGTCAGATTCACAAAAATTTGAAATTAGTTATTTTATTGAAAGCAATAGAACAAATTCAAGATTGCTGTTGATAAATTCACTAACTACAATAGCACTAGTAATTCAGATTAATATTGCTGGCAGAAATAGCAATAATACAACAACCTGGGGTTTACATTCACCAGAGCGTGAAAGGTTCGGCGCTTACCCAGAGAGGTATCCCTGCCTGGGGTAGAGGAAGAGAATGCAGCGTGTCGACTGGTCCATCAGATAATGAGGTTCTTCTCTCCCAATTTAACCATCATTTTCTCCCTTTTTTTGTCCCCAAAATTATGAGGTTCCCCCCCCACCCCTTAGGTAATGTGTAATATGATTTGGGTGGAGAGACGATCTCTATAGAATGACCTCTATAATCTTCATTAGCATACACAGGGGTGTCAGCTTCCATATGTATTTCATAGATAATGAGGCAAAGGTTAGCTATCAGATTTGATAGCCTTTCTCAGAAGCAAAGAACTACACAGGCTCCTGTTACTTTTCCTTGCTGACCAAAAGCAGGGCTGTCCTATCTCAATAGGGCCTCCTCCTTCTTTGCATCCCGGGACAGCCCGGTGAGTCTCCACTCCCCTGGACTGCACTGGAGATAGGAAGGTCAATCTTCATCATGCTTTGAGCACAGAGGACCCCACTTCATTATCCAAATACCCCAAGATTGCTACCAACATTATAGAAGTATAACTATTACCTATAATCTTTAACCTCTTCTCATCCAAGCCAAACAAATTCAGTCAATTTTTTCTCTTCTCAGGTCATTTGTTGCAGCTCCCTAACCATCTTGGTGGCCCATCACTAAACTCTCTCCAGTTTGCTGATATTCCTCTTGTACAGAGGGCCAAAAAATGGACAAGCTATTCAGGATGCCACATCAGAAGCAGGGAGTAGAGGAAAGTAAGACAATCCTCAACTTGTGGGCTACCTTCTGGCTAATGAAGCCCATGAGATGTAGTTAGCAAGAATGCACTGGTAAGCCACATTTAACTTATCCAGCATGGCTCCTAGGACCTTGTCTTCAAGACTGCTCCCGCCTGTACAGACAGTTGAAAACAGTTGGAGTTGTCCTGTTTGCACTTTTGCTTGTTGAACTCCCGTGGGGATACTCTTGGCCTGTTCCTCTCATACCTAACACTATCCATGTCACACAGCTCACCTCATAATGACTGGGACGACATGCTAATTAGTCCTTATGTGAGACTAAAGGACTCTGTATATTAGAATATTAGTGTTCTAGCCTTATCCTGAAAAAAAATAATCTGCACTTTTAAGTCAGTTGTGCTGACTAGGAGTGAAAGGTTTTTAATTTAACAATCAAATGTTAACCACATGACGAAAAGTACCGGGTTTTTTTCTTTTTTAAATGACATTTTCTCATCTTAGAGATCTGTGGAAAATGAAGTGTTACCTGGCTTAATAGATTTCAATCTTCTGCATCACCTGCTCGAGTAATATTTTGGAGTCTATTAAAAGGAATTTGAGATTGCACAGCAGGAAGACAGAAAAAGAGAGCACTAAAAGTTTCCTTTCAGCTTTATTTTCTAGATTATACAATGAGAGATGTGTTACTTATTTCCTTGTCTGTGATTATGTGTTGATATAGTTTGTCCCATCCTTGACATGCAAATTACACAGATTGGTATGCACTTTCACTTAAACAGTAAAGCAAACACATGAGGAAATCAAATAAGACAGAAATGAGAAACAAAGCATGAAAACAAAGTGGCAAAGAAAACTACTGTGCTGTTTGGGACAGGTGCCTCATGCTGCTAGGTACTGTCTTCACTGACAGCTAAATCTCTCTGTTCTCAAAGACCTCCTGCTATCTAGATAATGAAGGTAGAAGATATTCTGTTCCCTTTTCTCTTGATTTTTCCTCTTATTTTGGTATTTAAATGCTTTGAAAAGAAATAAAAGTCAATAAATCCTTTTAAAAAATTTTAGCATACTTTTAGTTGTTGATAGATAGCAAGACATGAAATGTTGAATTTGACTGTTATTCTTTTTATGTAGGTGGAATGCACATGTACCTGCCTTATTACAGTTAATATTAACATTTGATGATATCATGCACAATTTATGCATATCTTCTTTATCAGAACATGAATGATCTATTAGGAGAAGTAGGTTTTTTCTTTTGGTTTTTCAGAAATGTAATTAAAAATGTGATGAAGAATGCCTACCAACAGAGAAAGTAAATGTTTTTACGTTTTCATGAATGTTGTTTGGAATGTTAATAAGTTTTATGCCTCTCTAATAGCATTGCCACTGTCCAAAAAAACAATTAAAGAAATCTTTGTTTCTGAGATCTCTCTTCTTTTTTCATGGCATACTGGGCATACACATACTCCCAAGCAGAGCCCGTTCCACTGTTCTGGAAGATACATTACACAGAGTCATCATCCTGCCATGCATGCAGACTTCAGCATTTGAGGGAGGATTTGAAAACATTTCCATATACATAATGAAGTAAAAAAGATTTCCAGCAGGGAAAAGGGAATTTAAGTTATAGATATTCTGCACTTGAATATAAACAAATTAATATGGAAATAAAGATGCATATTAAAGCATAGTTGGCAGTTTGATGTTATTACTTCTGCAAGCTACTATTTAATAGCAAAAATATTTTCTCCTTATTTGTTCCCCTTCATCTTATAAGATTTGTGAACATTAATTAAAACATCACAAAAAGCAATAAGTAGTATATCACTGAAAAAAAAAAAGACATTGGAACAAGTAATTTCATGAACAAAATCAATAAGCTTGGATTTCAAAGCCAGTGCTCCCTAGATACTCCGAGTGTGTGTGTACACTAAGTCAAAACCTGGGAGAAATTTCTGGAACAGGTGCAGAGGCTGTTCTCTGTAAACAATAAGGAATGAGGAAGTGCCAAGTCTGGCTTCCCCCACCTTACAATACCTTCCAAAACTACTGAAACAGTCCTGGTACCTTCAAACATCAGGATATAGTCTCAGCATCATTCTATAAGAACTCCACTGTAGTCAGAGGTAGAATAGCCCTCAATGTACTTATGGTACTTTGACCTGAAGCCCTCATATCTACAAGTACATATATATGGATATATGTATATACTCATACAGACGATATGTGTATATACAGTATGGGTGTATATATGTGTGAGTTATTTATCTATTTAATTTTTTTAATGTATACATACTTAAATATTCATACTAAATTATAATTGTCATAGGAAGATTACTTGGGTCCTAGAGGACACTTAACACAACAGATATACATTAGACAAAGTCAAACAATTCTCATGTAATGTCTTGTTTCTGTCTGAACATCAGGAAACACTTTTTCATTGTGAGGATGATTGAGCACTGGTACCAATTTCGCAGAGAGCTTGTAGTATCTCCATGCTTGGAGATATTCACAAGCCATCCAGACAACATCCTGGGCAGCCTGTTCTAGATGACCTTGCTTAGACAGGCATTTGGACAAGATGACCTCCAGAGGTTCCTTCCAGCCTCAACCATTCTGTGAATGAATGGAAATGGTTACACTTCCTCACGGAAAGGGTGATTAGACACTGGAATGGACTGCCCAGGGAGGTGGTGGAGTCACCGTCCCTGGAGGTGTCTAAGGAAAGATTGGATGTAAAACTTAGTGACATGGTCTAGCTGATGTCATGGTGTTGGGTCATAGGCTAGGCTTGATGATCTTGGAGGTCTATTCCAACCTCAATAACTCTGTAATTCCATGATTTCCAATGCTGAAAGACACATGTCTGACAGCGCAGGTGTGAGATCGGTTGTCAGCCTGGGGGGAATTTAAGAGATTTTTCCTTAGTAGCATCAGACTTCTAGGATCTCTTCCACAAGACATTGCAAAACAGACAAATCCTGTCAAACATCTAGTATCTGTCATAACTTTGTTTAATTTGTCCGAGTGGTTCATGTTGGCTATGGATTTACAAATTTCACTGTGAGGACAGCCACAGAGATATACAAACAGTACCATCAAATCAGTCTTATCAGTCTTGAAAAGCAGACTTACTGAAACACATTATAATTTAGTACCATTCCCACCAAAACATGAAGATGGAAGGACAGATGCTTCTCTATCCTTAAGACACATTCCTTCTGTTCTCAGAAACAGGGTTTCTCTCTTTCTTCATGGGTTCTTCTTTTGTTGTGCTGAAGTAATCAGAACATTTTACAGTGTACTATCCTTACCTAGTCTACACAGTTTTATATTAGCATAAGGAGTTACACATCTAAAAGTTGCTATATTTTTGACAGCAGAATTATACTGATGCAATCTTACTGAACAAAATTAGCCCAGTGCGAAACTATTTTATGTATGCGTAGGCACAAATCAGGAAGTCCATACCCTTACACTTGCTGAGCTGTTCCTATGAAAAAAAAAAAACCAAACCAAAATGGAATGGTGAAAGATACATTGTTTTAATGAAAAGAAGATTCCAGTCATTCAAAGCAAAGTAACAAACAGAGAAATCAAAAGTATCAGTGAAAAAGATCCTACTTTCACAGGCTGAAAAATTTGTAAAGAATCTCGGAGGGTTTTTGGTTTTGCTTTTGTTTTCCTTGGGAAAAACATGTTAGAGGTGGGAATGAAACCAAATGTTTTAAATTATTTTCTCCAAAGTTAAGTAATATATAGAATAACACAAGAAGAAAAAAATAAAACAAAGCAAACAAAGCAAAGCAAAACCATCCTCAATACATGCTTCTCAGGTAAGAGGCATAAACAGTATTTCTAGCACCTGTCACTTCCTATGCAGAAATCTCCATTCAAGAAGGAATAGGGCAAAATAATTTACAGAAAGAAAAATTCCTTTCAAGCATACACAAAGGCAATATATAAAAATCCTCAGTGCTGTACCTGTAAGCAAGATATTTAAAAGCTAATAAAAAGGACACAGTATTTAATTCCTGCTATAGAAACATTCTTAGAGTTGACAGGCTTGTCTAAAATGGTCTGTAACAATTGATTTAGCCTTGATGTATATAGAAAAAATAAAATGTATAAATCTATATTTCATCAATGTTACTTACTAGTTTGTTACCATTTTGTCATGTTAACACAAACATTCCTTATGTCTCAAATCCAAAATATTTACACAATGCATAACACCACAAAGTATTTATTCAGAATTTGACATAGGTTACATGGTTTTGTTTGTTTGGGTTTTTTTACACAATCATGATGACATAAATCACATCTGTGAAAACTTTGTTTCCCAAAATATTTTCAGATTTTCTGGACATCTGAAACTTTGAAGGTTGCAACAGCTTCTGAACATAGATAAAAAGCTAGCTGTACATGGTCAGTACAAGTTTTGTCTGCTTAAACCAGCATTTCGTCTAACTCTACCCATCTCAGAGTTGGTCATCTTATCCCTGCTACCTTGTAGGCTCTCATTAGAGTCAATATAAACAGAAATTCCTCCCGAAAGCAGTTTTCCCCCCTTTCCTTAGGACGTGTTCATCTTTCTGTACCATTCATAGAAGTAATTTATACTGCATACCTTAATCCTTTAATCTCATTTTTCCCATGAAGATAACTTCATTGGAAGAGAGACTTCTGTTTCATTGTATAATCTATATGAGATTATAAATCAGAGTGACTCTTGTAAATACAAGAATAAAATATCAAGCCAATACAGATCGATCTTTTAAATTATTTTTCATTCTATGTTAATGGAGGATTAAACACTGGCTCTGGCATTTTTCCTATCAATTACAAAGTTTACTCCATGAACAAGTGCTAGATTTTTCCTTATTGTGCTTGTTCAACATTTTTGAAAGGAGGGAATGGCACTAACTCACCGCCAACTTCAGAGTGTTACCACATAGGGATATGACATCATTGCTCAAGGTGGGTGACATGCTTTAAACTAAACCTCAGCATGCAGGAAAGAAATAAATGCTTGAAATTTCCAAATGACAGCTTACATACACAGGGCCAAATACTTCTTGCTTTTGTGCTGTGCCTAACAGAGCCACAAAAAACTAAGATATAACAAAGGCACTTTTCATCCTGTCTTTGGCAACTTTAAGTAACATTCAAAAGAAGATGCATTCAGGAATACTGTAGGTAAGATGTTGCAAATGTGCAATTAGAATATTACTGTTAGAATATTACTATATTCACACATAAGTACACAACTAATGTCTTCGAAATACTGATTTATGCTTTTGTTATATTTTTATAGGCTGGATTAATTTGTTAAATTTATTAAGTACATATAATTCAAAACATGTTTATGTTGAAGTATAAGGTATACATTAAAAAACATGTGAAATATATTGAAAAGTATAGTACAAGGCTATGTGCACCGTGATGGATCACTGCTGATTACCTCTGCAGTGGGACCTAGTACAGCCCCACTAATTGGGAAGTATCCTGATGTGGTTTTGCACAAGAGGACAAACAAAAACCCTCAGCACTCTGATATCAGATGGTCTCTGAGAGATGTAGAAGCCAGAAAACAACATAATGTTTCATATTCTCTTTTAGTATTATCATTTCATTAAAATAACAGCATTCCAGATTAAAATGAACCTTGTTGAAATATGACAACATGCAGCTACCAGAAAATATAGATGTTTCCAGTACTAGCTGTTTGAGGTTTGACTGTACTATGTAGCCAGCTGCTAATTCCTCTTCGCCTCCTTCTTTCATTTGATATTCCTTACACATGCATTCTGCTGAGCTGTTGTGTTCTCTGATGCAGAACTGCTGGCAGTGTGGTTACGTATTTTTGCACTTTAAACTTTTAAATCCTCCCCCTAGCTTCAAGATATATTTTAAGCACACTGGACTGCTACAATATGTATTTAAACATTCTTGAATGTACTGTCATTTATATAGTATTATTTTAAACCTCTGGGTACAATAAAGGAGTCACCAGGTGGGCCAGGTTCTGCCTCGGGAACATGAAGCCAATAAGAAAAACAAAATATTCTGCTAGGTTGTGACTCATTCACAGGTGAACTCCAACTTGGGGCCCGCAACTCAGGCCCCAGCACTTCAGCAACATTATCTAGTTAAAAATATCCCTGCACACTGCAGGGGTATTTAACTAGCTGACATTTACAGCCTTTCCAACGCAAAACATTCTATGATTCTATGGTTTGATGAAATAAGACTATTATATTCATGCATAAACAGGGGAGAAGAATATTAAAACCCATTGCCTTTCAAATAGAAGCAAAAACCAGCGATGTCAGAGTATAAAACTACATTGCAGAATGCTTTTATTGAAACTCTACTTTCTGTATACCTGTGTTATATTTTTCCTTACATATGTTAGAACTCTTATTCTAGAAACATTTTTTGTATTTGCCTTTTGCTATGCAGTTTAATTAGCTACTACAGCACTTAAGGTCCAGTATTATAAATTCAAAACTAGTAATTGTATCATCCATAAAACAATATGGCATATTTTCAGAATAATAAAATTAATTTATGCAACATTAATGTATTTGTATATAAGTATGCAGGAGTAAACCTAAGAAACCATCAGCTAGCTTTCTCCCTTGGGTTTTGTTCCTCTTCTTTTTCCCCAACACAATGTTTCTTAACAAATGGGTTTATTTTCCTTACGGAAAGTGGCACCTCTGGTAAATAACTTATGCTTCTACCTGAAGAGGGATCTAATTTTCTTTCTAGGTAGATCATAGCCTGACACAAACAAAAACAATGCAAATACAATTTTTATGAAAATAAATTATATGAATTAAATTGAATATACTCAAGCTATAATCAATCAACTTGGTGGCATTTTCAAAATGATTTTTTCAAAGCATAACAATTCATTGCTTTTAAAAATATTTAGACAGGTAAAAGGCACTAGTATAAATTGCAATGTCTCTCTAGATGGACAATTACTCTCATTTTCAGAGTGTGTTTATATCTAGAAAACCTGTAGTTACATAGGCATTATGAGAAGCAAGGTATCAATGACTCTCTTTTAAAAAAATTCCTAATGGACATGTATTAATATTATTATAAGACGTAGAGGATAACTGCTGTTAATGAGCAAGATCTTTATGTGGGGTAAATCAATAGAGTTCTCTTGGAAAGATAGGAACCATGCCAACTTATATTAACTATACACACATGAAAGCTAGAAATAATGTATGAAACTGCATATCTTAAATACAGTCAAACTTTCAGTACTTCAGTTTAAATTTATTAATGTATGCTACCGATAACAAGAGCTACAGCGTCATCTTCTAGAGTAATACTCTTTCATTGCGAGCTTGTTTAGCATTTGCTTCCCTTACTAACAACTCATCATTTAATAAATCAGTGTCTCTTTGAACCTTATTAATGTATGTGAACAAACAATTATTTATTTCCATGGGCCTGTGCTCTCAGGGTAACCTAGTCTTGAATGTTTTCTCTGTTCTTGCAAAGATTACAGAAATATATTAGAGCTGTTGCTTTCTAGCCTCCAAGTTACAGACACTTTTTTTGTTTTTTTTTTTACTGAAAAAATTTTTTACTATCAGTTGCCAAATAACAGAAGATATTTTCTACCTGAGAATGAAAGCACTGATGATCCAATTCCCTCTCTCTGACAGTTCACATTTGTTTCCAGAACTTTAATATAGGTGTGAATATTACTTTATGTACCGGTCATGAGTTCATCACCTGAAGTCTTGTCAGATTTAAACATAGAAGGTATGTGGTGGAATGAAAACACAAAAACTTGAACAAGACTGTTGGTCACTCACTTTTTGAGATCTGAGTGATGATCATGACTGAGAAGTGGGAGCTGCATCATGTTAATGAAAATGCAGTCAAAGATACACTGACAGGAAAAATAATCACTGGAAAGCCCTTACACGAAAACAGACTTAAAAAATCAGCCCAGGTTTAGTGAGTAGGTAAATAAGACAAGTAAAATTTAAAACAGTATTTAAAGAAAATGATATTCTAATTCTGTCCTTTTTCCCATAACTGATGAAAAAAGGATATCTGATTAATTGAAAGATGGCAAAACCCAAAGTGAACATAGTTTTTCTCTGTGTAATGCACAAATGTCATCATGCAGTCTGAGTTTCAAATTTGAAAAAATTTAAAGAATGTTTGTCTATTTTCTCCATAAAATGTTAGCTTGAATTAATGAAAAGATATAAAAATCAAATTTTAAATGTGTGTGACAGAAAGGGAGAGAAAGAGGAAGAAGGAGAGGAGATTTACATCAGTGTTATTCCAGTAACAAAAATTTTACCACAGGATTACTCAAAAAGTGTATGATGGGCTGTTTATCCAGCCACCATGAGATAACACTGAAGTTCACGTTAGAGTTCTTACTCAACACAGTCTTGGTGATAGTATAAAAAACACATAAACCAATTCTTCCTATTTGATTTTTCTTTTAATGCAAGGAGAAATAACCTGCCAGTGAAATTAAGAATCATAGAATCATTTAGGTTGAAAAAAACCTTTAAGATGTCAAGACCAACCATTAATCCAACACTGCCATGTCCACCACTAAACCATGTCCCTCAGCAACACATCTACTCAGTATATTAAATACCTCCAGGGATGATGACTCCACCACTTTCTTGGGCAGTCTGTTCCAAGGCTTGACAACCCTTTCAGTAAAGAAATTTTTCCTAATATCCAATCTAAACCTCCTCTGGTGCAACTTGAGGCCCTTTCCTCTCATCCTATTACTTGTTACTTGGGAGAAGAGACGAACTCCTACCTCACTATAACCTTTTAGGTAGTTGTAGAGAGTGAGAAATTCTCCCCTCAGCCTCCTTTTTTGTCAGACTAAGTAACACCAGTTCTCTCAGTCACACTTCGTAAGACTTGTGCTCTATTCCATTCACCAGCTTTGTTGCTCTTCTTTGGACATACTCCAGCACCTCAATGTGTTTCTTGTAGTGAGGGGCCCAAAACTGAACACAAAGAAGCAAGACACGAAAATGTATTTTTAATATAGTATAAAAATCACCAAAGGAACTCAGTGCTATAGTACTCAGTAATGGCAATAATCACTAGGAGAGGTGCAGAGGACATGTACAAAGAAGTTGAAACAAATTTTCTCGAATTTTGAGTGATGTCGTGTCACTCAGGGAAAGATTAGTAAAATTTTAAGGATGAGGTATATTTTAAAAATACCACTTTCATGCCCTAGAGAGACAAGTTCAGAGAGGAGCTTCTGACAGATATCTAGGGAAGTAGTTCCCAAACTGGGTAATACAGATAGAGGACTTACCAGGATAGTAAGCTTTGCAGAGTACCAGTTCCTCCTAGGAAAGGGAAGAAGACAGTATCAGTCTTTGACTCCTGAAGTGCAGCCGTTTTTATATGCACTTCAAATGTTACAAAGTGGTGGAGAACCATTTAATAAGACAAGGTTTTTTACCTTTTTCTGACATACATAATAATGTCTATAGCTGCAGACAGGATTTTGAACTAGGTAAGTAGTTATTAATGAAGGAAGGAATTCCTGAAGTACATCTCTCCCTGGGGCAGAGTGCAAGAAGTTTCTAACACAAATTCACTGTGAAAAACAAGAGATAATAACACATAGGAAACACGTGTTGTGTTCCTGAAACCACAACTGCTGCTTGGCTAGTTATTCTTCTCTACATGACATGGCAGAGACTGGAACAATTATCCACACTAAAATGAAACTGAGACAATAGAATGAACATTTCTGCCTAGTAATCATAGTATCTTACACTTCCTATACCCAAACTACTAATGCTATTGCTCAGTCCCTCTTCATCTAATGTCCTCATTTCCTCAGCAGTACATTTCTTACTGTCTGCTGTGTTTCATGTTCCACGGTGAGCAAGATGTGCCTGTATTTCTTAAATTAAATACACATCTGATATGAAAGGCTGTTATTTACATATCAAGAACTTGTTCCCTACAAAGCTTGTATTATTCCTACAGCTCTTGTACACATATATCTAATCAGTCACAATTACCCATAAAGTGCAAAATTAATGTAAATTTAGTAGGCCAGCTCAAGGTTAACATCAATCTTCTCTAGTTGCAACTTCATTTTTGGATATACAGTCTTCTTCCAGAATCACACTGTGATCACATGTGCCGAGGAGTACAAACACTTGATTTTCTTTTGTGTTTGTGATCTCAGAAATAAATTCTTGTGAGCCACCTTGGAATTTGATTCTTGGCACTTCTGCTCCAAGGGCTACCTAATTCTCACTTGAATACTCTGCAGGAATAAGAAACATATTTACCCAGAGCTGACATTCAGTGAAAGAACAAATATACCTCCCAACTCAATCTGTCCAAATAACCTTCCTTTAGTTAGCATACTTTATAAATTAAGTTCAAAAATTGGATGTAATCCCAAATGCCACCTTCTAGCAATTTCTAAAAGATGTCCAGTATTCAAGCTAATTTTTGCAAATCTGCTCGTATGGGTCAGACTGTCAGTTTACCAGAGTCAACACTATTAAATGGAGCTACACCTATTTACACTAATGTCCTAGCCAAAAGAAACTCTGAAGAGTTAGTTTTCCACCTTTTTATTATTATACAGGTTTTACTTTGTTGAAAAGTGGCAAGATTTATTTCTGGGCATTATTAAGAACAGCTATACTCAGGGAAGGTTAACAACAATTAGTCTATTTCATTCTACTGCTTACTGGGCAAACCATCAGGGACATAGGCACCTTGACATTTGCATGAAACATTTTTATCTTCTGCCAGACCTTTCAGTAATGGATCAAGGACAGTATATGGTCTGTATTAGGCTGCATGTCATTAATGTCTAAAGGAGATTCTTTTATTACACTCAGTAAAGGACATATATGCAGTAAATCAGAAAGCTAACTTTTCACACTACTCTGTAATATACTGGAATCCTGAATGTTGGCAAGAGGCATTGTTTCCTATATATTCTGAAGGTTTATAGTCCATTCTATATACAGTTGGCGGTCGGTCAGAATTGGGGTTCCCCAGGGCTCAGTTCTGGGGGTGGTCTCGTTTAATATATTTATAAATTACCTGGATGAGGGGATTGAGTGCTCCCTCAGTAAATTTGCAGATGACATGTGTCCTGGTTCAGGCAGGACAGGATTAATTTGGTGCAGCCAGGCTATTCTATACCACGCTAACATCATGCCCTGGGGCCAGTTCCGGGTTCGGGGGTTTGGCGCGCACGTGTGTGCTCGGTCTGCCCCTTTGTCCCCGGTATTGCTTTTTTCTCTGTATTGCTTCTTCCTTACTGTTATTGCTTTGTTACTGCAATTGCTTCTTACGTGTTTCTGTATTAAACTTTCCTTATCTCAACTCAAAGGGGCATTTTGAAACTTTTTTT
>VZZY01017179.1:6257-22774 GCA_013400335.1 Eurystomus gularis
TTAAGAATCCCCGGGCCGCTTTTCTGTTGCTTTTTCAAAGTCCAGTGAGACAAAAAGACACTCAGGCTAGCTACCACTAAAGCAGGTTTTCCATGGTATTTAGAGATAAGGAAAACACTTTGCCTGCTTTTAAAAGTATGCTTTAAAAGTTGCTGAGCTTAAACTTGCGCTTTAGAGATATGTTGCTTGGAGGAGGAAATGGATATGTGACGTAGAGTCCCTGATGCTGCCTCTTGATTTTTTAAGAAAACAAGCAAGGGTCCTTTAAATATAAATACCCATCCATACCAACAGAGGTTGTATAAGTAGGATAAAAGCTTACTATAACATATTCACAGTTTCATAATACATCAGAAAAACTTAGAGTTTAGATTATAAGAATAGTTGTTTAGATCATTCTACTATGTTCTAAATTGCCACGCCTAACATTTTGGGAACTTTTTTGACATTTTAAGTCACATACAATGTCTGAGCCAATGTCTGAAGGTACATGCACAGTCTGCATTCATAGAATCATAAAAATCATAGAATCATTTAGGTTGGAAAAGACCTTTAAGATTGTTGAGGCCAACAATAATAAGAGATGAAATCTTACTTAAGTTTGTCTATAAATGATTCCTTCTTCATTTACTAAAACTTTTGCTCAAGGGAATAGAAATTTATGTATTGTAAACACACAGGTTTATTAGAGAAGAGCTGCAGGTGCATCACAGTTTTGTCCAAGAGAAAAACTGATTGAGACACTCCATGTTCTGCTGCTGCTCAGATATACATCAGTTAACTAGAAATTACTATTTCACACATCCACAAAACATAGCATGATAGCACAGTAGTTATTTTCTGTTGGGAGCCACCATTCACAGCTGTAATATATAGTTATGGATGTCACCTATATAGGTAGAATAAATGTCATTTTTTTTGTTATTGTCAATTATGCGCAATAATAAGGCCAATAGTTGCCTACAGCAAAGATAGACTCTTTTGTAAACCTTTATTTTGTTTATGGGGATATATGAACAAGGTAATGAGTGCTACCATGTCTAATTTGGAAAGGATGGGTCTCACATCCAATTTCAAATACATTATGCAGACATGCAATATCTGAACATGTCCATATACCTGTTTTAGCCTGAAAAAAAAGTAAATATCTTGTCCCTGAAAGAAGATTCACAGAAACCAAGATATACTAGTTTTCATAAAGTCAGTTAAAAGAGCTGTGTTCCATCTATGCTTTCAGACCCCTCAGAGTTTCAGTCATGCTTGAGCTAGAGCACTTCTACCTACTACACAGACCAGATTTGGGCTTATGTACTCATTAGCAGGCAGGCAGAGAGGCTCAAATTAAATCCTGGCTGCTGTAGGCAGTAGGAACACAGTTCTGCCTCAGGCCCTGCTGTGTAGGTATCTTTAACAGCTGGGATTCAGATTAGCTAAATTCCCTTCTGATGGGAGATGACTAAATGAGCAGAAGTTGCTCATTAAAAGAGACAATCATATCTTAAGTATGTATTCTTCCTCTTAGAGTGCTGCAACTAACTGTGTTGCCACTAGAAGAGCTAGGATTAGAGAAGGAGCACATAAAAGAAATTTACACAGTCCCACTCTTCTGGAATGAAACAGAGCTGAATTCTCAAGGTTTAATTCAATGATTTCATGATGCTAAATTCTTAGCTATTTTAAGAATATTCTTAAGATCTTGATTTCCCATTTCCTCAATCACAAGGTTCATAAAATCTGGTTGTAACTCCAGGACTTCTTCACTTGGGGCTCTGTTGCTACAAGAAGATGAAGCTCTCTACTTGGATTGTAGATCCTGGGTCATAACTGTAGGTTTTGAGCCATAAGAATGAATGTAAATGGAAAATGAGAGACAGAGCAAGTCAAATCTTTCAATCTTCAAGGGGCTTATTTTAAAAGTATGTTATCATGACCAACAATACCTTCAGATCTGACCCCATGCTCTCAGCGAAAATGTCTGCTGCCCTTATTAGTGTCATGACAACAGTGGTATCAACACACTGACACTCACAAGCAACTCGCTTAGGTGCTCTGTGCAGCCACTTCAGTTTGCCAGAGTCGCCTACTGAAAGATGTTTTATTTTTGGCTACTTAAATTCTTGTCTTTGTTCTCTGTTAGGCAGAGCTTTGAAGCATCTCTGTTACCATTGTATTTTTGATGAGAAGGAACTCATATCTTCAGATGTTTCATGTGGGAATTGAGAATTGCAGCATCATTTAAGTGAAACTGTCTTCATTTATCAGAAGAACTACACAGGAACATTAAAGATCCCTATTTTGGCATCTCACATAAATGTCAGGTCTGAGAAAGATGAGTGTGACTATCCTCAGTCCAAGACCCTTGATCTCTAAGGGTAAGCTCTTACAATTTCTTTCTCTTTTTTTCAGGCCTTACTCATGCTTTTATGATCTGAATGTCAGAAGTGTGAGGTTCATTTGATTGTTTTGCAGCTGTAAAAGGAGGAAAGGGCAAGAATCTTGTGGGTGAATCTTACAGCAGCTGAACTAAGAGAGGTCACTAGAGCAAATAGTAGAGGAAGCTGTTCAAACGAGTGAGCAATGATGATGGTTTTGGTACAATAGAGACAATTGCAAGGCAAGAAAGAAAGCATTCCTTTATGTAAAGAAACCAGGATCCCTCATATGACTATTAGAAACAACAGGCACTAATTAAGCCACCAAGGAAAGCAGGGTGGCTGTCTTTGGACCCATAATTATGAGTGCAATCAAAACAAAGTTAAGTACCCAAAATCCCACAGAAAGCCAGGGAAGTAATACGTAGCTTCAGTGAAGCTGAGCACCACAACACCAAACCTAATTAAGCAACTGAGACACAGGGAGAACATTTATCAAGCCCTCAATATGTTTTTAACTTCCTGGGTTTGACAATCCAAGTGTAAATCAGAGATTACTGAGTATTAGAGAGAAATCTACTTGAGCATGGCAACACAGTTCACAGTTTGATAAATATTCCAGCAGAGTATTCATGGTGAGTATCTTTTTCAAGTAAGTGCACAGCCTGTGAATTGATTATCTCTGCCTAATGTTCTTCTTTAGGGCTTCTACTCAGCTGCAAAGTGGCAAACAGTTGATCAGAATCAAGGATTTTATAACAGATGAAAGCAGATGTCTAGCTGGGAGATCGTGTGCCTGAAGATGCAACAAAACAACTAACCGACAACTACCGATTTTATCACCAAAATGCATCCTACCCAATAAACAGGAAGCAGTTGGCTTGCTGATTTCTACATTTTTTAAAGACAGATTTCTTAGTAACAACTTAGTCATTCAGTAAAGAGCTTTCTGATGGCAAATCTGTTAAGTCAGTTCATGTCTGGCAAGATCAGTCCTGAGGGTAGGAGAAACCATACTGATATGGATTACCACGTGAGGCTTTCCTGTCATTTTATTTTCTGCCCCACCACTCCACCCCAGCCTTTTTAGCTCAGAGGGAAGGCTGTAAAATACAGTAATTTTAGAAGTGGATCTATTGTTACACAGATGCAGCATGGCTAGTTTACAAGCTGCAAATCTGGGAAGAATAATAGTTTTCCAATATTGAAATCATTGGCCTACTTTTGGATTCTGTAAATACCTGGAGCTAGTTTGGTTTTGACCAAGGTGCTGATACTTTATAATTGACAATGTACTTAAGTCTGAAGGCAACCTTGAAATTCTGAAAATTCAATCTGAAGCAAAATAGGTTTCAGCAATGTAATATAATGAACAAAACCTTTTGCTCTGTTACTTCTTCTTAAGTGTTGATGTGCATAATATTTATAGCCTAATTACATTTTTGTGGGAATTTAGTTTATTGTTCTATCTGGAATACTTCAAAGACAGGTTTGACACTGTGGTATTTGGATAGTGAGGTGGGGTCCTCTATGCTCACAGAAGCCTTGCTGTCTCCAGTGCAACCAGGGGTGTGGAGACTCACTTGGCTGTGGAGCTAGGACAGTTCTGCTCCTGGTCAGCAAAGACAAGAAGATAGCAGGAACCTGCGTAGTTCTTTGTTTCTGAGAAAAGACTATCAAATCTGACAGCTACGCTTTGCCTCATTACCTCTGAAATGTATATTCCAGTTGACACCATTACATATGCTCATGAAAATTATAGAGATCATGCTAAACATGTTTGACTAAAGCACTCATCTCTCCACTCAAACCATACTACGTATCACCTGAGTAGGGGAGAACCTTGTAATTCTGGGGATAAAAAGGTGGAGAAAATGTTAAATTGGGAGAAAAGAACCTCAACACCTGATGGACTAGTCGGTGGGCTACATTATCTTCCTACACCCCAGGGAGGGACCTCTCTGGGTAAGCACCAAACATTTCACCCTCTGGTGAATGTTAACCCCAGTTTGTTGTCGTATTATTATTTTCTGCTAACAATATTAACCTTAATTAGTAGTGTTATTGTAGTGAGTGAATTTATCAATAGTAATCTTGAATCTGTTTTGTTGCTCTCAGTAAAATAACTAATTTTNCCTGATGGACTAGTCGGTGGGCTACATTATCTTCCTACACCCCAGGGAGGGACCTCTCTGGGTAAGCACCAAACATTTCACCCTCTGGTGAATGTTAACCCCAGTTTGTTGTCGTATTATTATTTTCTGCTAACAATATTAACCTTAATTAGTAGTGTTATTGTAGTGAGTGAATTTATCAATAGTAATCTTGAATCTGTTTTGTTGCTCTCAGTAAAATAACTAATTTTGAATTAATTGTGAATCTAACTTGGTGAAATTCCTGTGTGGGGACTCTGATAAATGGATCAGGGAAAGTCCTGGGACTCTGGCAGACAAATACCGAAATTACGTTCCTTTTAATGCAACAGACACACAGCTCAAGTTCAATTGCACAATAATGCAACACTGCCGAACTAAGGAATGCCAGTGATTAGACCTATTCTACTGCATGCTTAAAGGACCATAGTTTCTCTTATGTTGCCCTTGTTTAGCTTTTTTACTATGAGAGTATGCAAGGGTATATATGTGTAGTTCATATATGTATTTAGCCCATCCTTCTCCATCTTTCTCTAACATAACACAGATCTTGCACCTTAACTGGGTGACATCAGTATCCTAATGTTTGGTATTTCTAAGGCCTGTGATTTCAGGGAATTGACAGACATAAAGATTTTTTGTTAACATAAAATACCAAGCGGTTTCAAAAATACTGAATTGCTTCACCTCAAGAAAGCAACATAGCCTGATGATTAAAACCCACAACACCTGTTAATTGGCACAGACACTCGTCATGGTGTTGTGACAGCACTAATAACGAAATGTTTGGGTGAATGTGTCATTTTTCAGTGTAGAGTGTAAGTTTACAGGTTTAGCTTTGTGATATCCAAGTCTTGATGAGATTTGAAGAACAGTGCATGTATGTAGTAACAGGAAATGGATAATTTGAATGTAAGTAGTAATGCAAAACAATGAACAAACTTAAAAAACAACCAATCAAAAATATTTTTAAAAAGGCCTTTACTTGTCCACATTAACAAAATTATTTCTTTCTCTTAAATATAGTTCCTAGTACAAGTTTATTGACTATCTGAAGATAGATAATCTTACTGATGCTATTCCATGGAGAGTAGATCTGGAATTTCAAGTTGATAAAGATATATTGATTTGCTATTGGATAACAAATGGTCTTTTGCAACAGTAAAGTGTAATTAGAGAAAGGAAAAAGCTTTCCCTGGAAGCGGTTTTAGTTGGTTTATTCCCTGCTCATTTTGAAGGATGAAAGAAAACCATGTAGTCTCCTATAAAGGTACTTGAAGAATTGGCAGGGAAACTTTCAAAACTATGTTTTAGACCCATAGCCAAAGGTGATAGTGTCTTCCCTGTTGTGTCTCAACAGGATGTTAACACTGCTGTCACAATAGGGGCAGCAAATACAAGTCTGACAGTTATTTCAGTAAGTGATCACCATTGTGGGAACATCCAGAAATTTGGGGGTTATGGAGAATCTGTAATCTTATATTAATTACAGATGTTCTTCTCCTCACAGACAATTGATTTATTTACTTACCTACAGCAGAACAAGCAAATCATATTCCTCAGGTCAAACATCTGACAGCCTCAGGGAGCCAATATGACTAATACAACCAACATGTTATTTATTTCAGACTTTAGCCTTACATTAATTACTATGCCAGTGATAGTAGAGTGTTCAGACCTTCAGTACTAAACTTCACTGAAGTCACTCCTGTATAATACATAATTCAGGAGTGGTTTTAGAGTTATATATATGTGTGTACTTATACCCGTATGTTTCCCTTTTATATTTATACAAACCTAGATTGTGTACTTCCAAAATTTTTTTGCAAAACTTTATTTTGACGTTGTTTATCTGTAAGAAATAAACAAATTGTGTGTAACTGTGTGAAATTATTCCTCACCCCACTATAAAAATTAGAATCACATAACAAATTTCAGAACAATCTATTCTGGAATGCAAAACAATTTATCTTCTGATGGGAAACACTTTTAGGCATCTAACACATTAATTTTTATTCTTCCCCAAAAGGATTCTTGGGGAAAAAAGTTTTAGAGCAGCTGCCTAATCTTTTCTTTCTATGGGCTTTCAAGATGTGCTTAGTTTATCCAGAGGCAGACTTCAGGTACTTCATGATAATAAGTATAAGAGAATATGAATTATTCAATAGATTGACCTATATGCAAATGAACAGAGCATAAACATTTTAACCTAAAAGTGTTTTTCCTTATAGTGCACTGTGTAACTGTTAAAACTGTACCTGCAAAGTGCATAATATTGGCTTTAATGAATTTGTTTTGAGTAGCTTTTTGAGGCAACACAATCTGATGGATCAAACTATGGTCTGAGAACTAGAAACTCTGAATTTCTAAGCCTGATTCTGGCCTTCTACTAGAAGGAAATAATAGCCCTTTTAAGTGTAGCTTTCTTTTGCCTATTGAAATTGTAGATTATATTGTTGTAAAGCATTCTTGAAAATACTGGTTAAGAGACATAGGTGTTTAATTTACACATTGAAGTAGTATAACATATATTTCTACATATATGTGTCTACTTAAAAACATAGAATATATTCATATTCATGCTTATATGTATAATTTCTTTAGAAATCAAAATAGATGCTTCCATTGTGAATGTCCTCTAGTGATTTTTGCAGATGAAAATTTACTGTTTTAACACATTTTTTTTTTCTCAGTCACAGAAGTACCATATGTTAATCAAGGATTTCCTTGAATAGCAGGTTGAAAATAAGAACAAATGGTTGTATATTTTTCCTATTTAATTAAATAAGGAAAATTAAGGGATCCTCTCCAGAACTCTGCTGATATTTCATACGAAAGCCTACTTTTTCCTTCTCAGTCACTTGATTATTTCTGAATCTATCAGTAGGAAACTATTGTATTCATCCTCATTCTCATGGCAACTTGATTGAGGGGAATTACTTTTTTTAAGCTAATCTTAGCCTTTTTCCCTGATATACTGTAGAATCTTCTTTAAGAAAATATATGTTTTAAAAGATGCCAAGGAACCTTCCTTCTCCTCATAACATGCTGAAAAATACAAGTAATCATGTTATACAACATTGAGCACAATTATATTCTGAAGGTTGGAAAAGTATATATAGCATTTCAACTTGATCAGAAAGAACATCTGGTGATACATCTCTCCCCGTCATTTTCGTCTCAATAAACCCCAGCTGAAAAGCTAGAAAGTAATAGGCATCTGCAGAAATTGCATCATTCTTGTCTTTAATAGGTTGAAATCCAGAAATGAGGTAACTGGAAATTTAGGACTACCTCTTTTGCAAAACAGTGAAACAGATTAGCTAGCTAGGTTAGGGGTTGGTTTTTTCCTTGCGACTATCATCCCTACTACATATTGCTTCTTCTGAAAACTATTGCCATGCCTCTCAATATGTGAGTTAGTTGCAGAGATGTGGAGTAAAATAAAATAGAGCGCAAAAGACTGCTTAGCCGATGCACAAAGAAATAAAAAAATGAAAGATGTTTCAGGGGGTCTAGAGATGTCCAGACTTATCCATACCCAGAAGAATGTGCTCTTTCAATATCCTAGCACATGAACACAATAAGCAGGATCATGATTGCTAGAAGAAAATCCTAATGATTAGAGAAGAGGAGATGGGATGTGATAGGCCTTTTAAGAGCCCGTTGTAAAATGGCAACAACAGGGTTTCAAAGCTCTGTGTGCTCTCCGTCTCATTTGATATTAATGAGAGTTGCAAGTGCCAGCTCCTTTCAGGAGCAGGTCTCAAATTAGTAGCAGCCTCACGTATTTGTACATTGAAAACCAAGGAGTACTCCTGCTGTTGGCATGCGATGAAGAGGAGTAAAATTGACTCAGAAGTTAGAGATTGTGATCTTTCTAGTATCAAAGGGAAGATGATAAAAGTAAAATTGTTGCTTTAAAAATCCTCCCTAGAAGCTGGAAAAAATGTGGCAGGAACTGGCATCAGTTTTTCTGAGCCTGTAGATCTCAGGTAGTTCATTTGCTTTGCTCATATAAAAGCAGACGTTAACCTTCCAGATACTCTGTGTGAAAACTGTTAGTGCGTGTGTGCTTTAAGACAGAGGTCTAGTTCCATACTGAGAAATAAACATAGTATAAAATGTCCCATAAGAAATGAACCTGAGGAGTTTGAAGAAAAGGCCTTTATCTAGGTGTTGTACTATATCCCTTCTAAATTGTTTTTATTTTTGCCTGGTTTTGTCTGTTTTGCCTCTTTCTATCTCTGTAGCCTTCCGTGGCATAACATAACATAACATAACATAACATAACATAACATAACATAACATAACATAACATAACATAACATAAGTAACACATCTTAGCTATTTTCTGGAAATATCTTCTTCAGTATAAATCTTCCTTTGTTTACACAAACATACAAACATCTCCCCTCCCACCCCCTGTCCCAAACAGTCCAAATTCCAAAACAGTTAAAGCACTCAGAAAGTAGAACATCTAGACAAGCATTACAGTTTAGTATTTACTGAAAACTCAATTTGCTAAGTTGCATTTCTGTTTACAATCCCAGTTCTGCTCTTTGTTGTTGCATAAAGTTTCAACTGGTCACAAAATCAGTGTCTGCCATTTTGTTCAGGGCCTGAGCTGACCTCTGTGCTCAGGCAAATATACTTCAAGGTGGACTCTGATGTTCCATTCACCAAGAGAAATATTTTGATGCACAAATAATAAGTGCCTCTTCCAGCATTTTTTAAAGGCTTATAAATACTGTGGTTCTTCCCTGAAGAAAACTAGTTTTAAAGTATTGCTATTGCCATAAGCACTCGATTTACAAACCCATCTGTCCATGTCTGCATTTCTGTGTGTCTGGATTCTTTCTTCCAGGCATTATATGTACCATTATCGCTTATGCTTAATAAATGATCTTTCTTTAAAACTACCAGCAACTTTCCTGTTTGCTGCTGTTGACAAAAAGTAAGAAGGAACAAGCAAATTTAAGTTCCAGCCTTATTATTGTATGCACTTCATGCTTTTTATAGGATTTTTATTTTAATTTTATAAAATGGAATTAAACATCTCTTCGGATAAGGAGAAAATCTGTAGCCTTGTTGCTCAGGGACAGTAAATAATAAGATTCTTATGTAAGAGAGAAGATTCAAGATTTAAAATGCCTCCAGAAACCTCTGTTCTGCTTACAAATTCAGCCTCCGCACTGCAGTTCTCTAATGAAAAATAATAAATTTTGTAGGCACTTCTACCTCTGAGAAAAATCCCTAATGGAAAAGAAACAAATATCAAAACAATCCTTCCTACTGCCCATGTGTTTAAGTGAACCTTCTTCACCTGTGCCAAGGTTCTTACGAGTCTTTAGTATTCACTGAGATAAACCACTTTTCTCCCCAAAGCTCCAAACTACTAGCTTGTTCATTTCAAATCCCCAGCTGAAAAGCTTAAAGTACATGCTGGATATTGTAGCTACTTCTTTTACCTTACACCTGAAGAGAGCCCAGAGTTGCACCTTTTGCAGTTTCTCTCAAACAGCTATGTGTTCCCAGTTTTCGTTTTGATCAAGGATGTCAGATGTGGTAATTGCATTTTTTCTCCCCTTTTTGCTAGTCTTAAAAGCTTTGCATCACAAAGATGTTAGCTATGCTATGAAAACAAAAGGTGGAAAAAAGCACAGCCCGTATATTTGTCATTCAACAGATGAAACCTGTGAACATCTATCACGCAGCTTTGTTGTTTTCAGACACACTGTATAATGACTATTTGTACTTAGTTGCAAGTGCACCTTTTACAAAAAAATTTTAAAAGGACACATATAGAAGCCTGCAGGAATGGCAATTATATTACAGAAACATGAGTTCCTTTTGTAAAGTTCGATCATGGATTAGTAAAAATGTTGCTGAGTGGAGAAACTTGAAGCACTGCAAGTTTAGTTTGCATGGGAATACAAATCCCAGGTGCTTACTCAAAACTCACTTGGTACATTATTCAGCAAGTCCAACCCAGTAAATAAATTCAACATGCAATTCTACTGACACATCCTATCCTGAGTTTAAGTCATATATCTGGATTCCATGTGCACATGTGCATGAGATAGATTGAAGAGGTGAAGACAGACATCCACCCCTTGGAGAGCTGAGAGTTATGGTTCTGAGAAAAAATGATGGGAAGTTGGGTTAATCATAGTTGATCTTTGCAAATTCAAACAATTAATTGAACTTCCAGAGGCTCCTGCCAGTTGAGCTTTCAATTCTGTTCCCACGTCGCTGACATTTATTAGTTTAGTTTAAAAACTAGTTTAGTTTAAAAACAAATAAATCAGAATCTGTATGTTTTATACTGGCTTGCTTGCTTTTCCCAGTCTAGAAGTGTATGTTTTCTTCTTGAGAAAATCAGATCTCAAAGACAGGACCATGTGTGCCAAGGATGTTTTTGAATCTAGGAAATGCAGCCTTGTCCGAAGGAGCCAGCAACAGTGCAGGTCCCAAAGCTCAGACAGAGCTATGGTTACTGAAATGCTATGGAAGTGCAGAGATCTGGTGTAATTAGTTCACCTTCCACACAACGTCACCTGCCTTTTCTCCACTCTTTCCCTGCACTCCTCCTCTGCCCCTGCCTTATCAGTTTTGCGTTTCTATTCAGCAGACCTTGTAACTCTAGCACATAGGCTAGGCAATTCTTCTGTCTGTCTCTAGTTGTATTCATGAAAATGGTGTGAACAGAAAGAGAAATTAAACAACTATTTGTCATAGGCTTGTACTTTTGACAGTAAAAGATGAACCATTTTTAAAAAATACATTAAATCATTTCTGTAAAAATATGGACAGGTTAAGCCCTACTAACTTAATTCCTCAGACGGTCTTTTATGATTTTGGCAAAGAGAAGTAGAACTGGAGGAAATGAGAGCCTGTAACAGTTACGTTCTCCCCCTTATCTCATAACTTAAACCAAACGATCTGACTGCTCTCTTGCACACTAATGAGTCTCCATACCAAATGCTTACTTCCATCTCTAAACCCTGGCACAATCTATTTGCAGATTTTGTTGGGAAAGCAGACAGGTCTCAACTATCCACACCGCCCCAGGAGTTTTGTGCCTCCACAGAAACAGTTGCTGCCCTGCCTGCATTTTCTGCACCTAGGACTGAAGAACAGGTCTTATTTTTTTTCTTCCTGGAAATAATGTCTAAAGTGCAAATATATTCAAGGAGATAATTTTTACAATGTTATATCACTGGGTATTGCTTTTTTCTTTTCTGTGTTAAACTTAGAACTTCTGTAGCAATCTCTACCACTTGTTTGCTGTTCCCGTATTCTCACCCATGACTGAACGAGATGGAAGGATGGACCTCTGTGGCTGTCAGGGATACCTATTTCTTAAGGCAGTATCTGTGCATTAGTTCCACTAGAAGTAATGGAGCAAGGAAGCTTCACAGGAGATTGAGTAATCTCCAAATATGACCAATGTAAGCAATAGTCAAAACATTTTATGAGCTTGATTTCTCACAAACAGAAGTTGTATGAGATAAAGATTGAAATTTGAATAAATTCACCAAAGATCTCATGAGAAGGTACAAATTCATATTGTCCTTGTTTAAATAGATCCCAGGTTACATGTCTGGAATTATTGCTTTTCAAGACCCACAGATATACAAAAGGTTAAATTTAAAAAATATCAAATAGACTACATTGCTGTGAGCGAGAAGTGTTCACATGCGTGAAGCTGGAGTTGACCTGTGAATGACTCACAGCCTAACAGAATGTTTTGGTTTTCCTATTGGCTTCATGTTCCAGAGGCAGAACCCGGCCCATCTGTGTGTCTGTGGCCCTGCCCTCTCCCAGGTGGTCATGGCTGGGGTGGTGGGGGAGGCCAGGATTATATTAACAAGGAGCTGATCAGTTGGAGGAGCTTCCTGTTGGGGGTGGTTGTATCTAGCTGAGCTCTGTCAGTGGTGTCCTTCCATGTGAGGGCCACTGAGGAGCCATCTCTGTCTGTTATGTCCAGCAGGTGATGCTGGCACCACAGTGGGCAATGGAGGAGCTGGGCCCACAGGAACTTATGGGAGGACTGTCTGAAAGAAGACTTCTGTGGGGATGTTGCTGAGTTCAGTGTTGGCCTGTGTGATCAGGTAACTGATGGCAGCATAAAATGATGATGGCTGAATTAGCACAACAGGACAGCAGGAAAAATAAAGCAAGAAGAAAAAACAAAGGAAGAAAACTCAAAATATTTTACTGAAGCTAGAAATCTTACAATTTATTTAATTAATGAATAAATCAGGAGTGAACTATCTATTCTTATTTTTCAGATTTTATGTAATTTTTTTTCACCATATTGACAACTATTCATGAGTAATTTAAGAAGCAACAGATTTCAAAAAGAAATAAAGCAGTATGCAAAGAGAGATGATCCTTCTGCTTTCTACCGTAGCTGTATGTACAGCAAATTACTGCTATTTTTGGAACAGGGCTTAGGCAAGTTCAATTTTGTTCTAGTTCTTAATATAGTTCTTAATATACAGAATACCTGGCTATAAAAGGGCTTAAAAGAACACTTTTGCAACCCAGCTAGGGATCTGATACAGGAGAAGATGGGTTGCCTAAAAGAAAAAAGAATAGAAAAGGAAGGAAAAAGAAGAGGGTGAAGAGAGGGAAGTAAAAGCCAAGGAGGAAAAGTTAAGCAGCAATTGCTCCATTATATGTGACAGAAAGGTGAAAAAGTAGGAACACTGTAGAGAAAACTTCATCAGAAGACTATCAAAACAAAGGTGTATGGTGACAGTAGAAGGTAACTGTATTCTACACATTTAAAAAAAGCTGCACAATACCTATGGTAAAAGCTACTGAATTATCTGCAACATAAAATTACAATCTTTAACAATTTTTTGCCATTTAGGTCATTGTAGCTCTGGTAAGAGTAAACACACAGAAGTCCTGCCCTCTTTCTTTTGTTTGCAGGACTGGTTCCTGAAACATTTTTGGTGCTTGCTTCAAAATACTCACCAGAGACAGTCTGCAATCACATCAGCACAATGTGCTGATGAAAACAATGTGCTGAGAAACTCTGATTCCTTACCCTGTGTGGTAGTACTGCTAAAGACAGTTCGATTTGCTCTCCAAAAAGTGAGGCCTCTTTGCTTCGTACTATTCATGTAAAATGAACATACACAAGAATGCGGGATACTTAGGTAATTTTGAGAAGGTATATGGGCACTTTTGGTGAGGGAACTGTTTAATTGGTAACATTAACCACCACTGAGCATGTGAAAGATTTTAGCAGAAGGGAGTTGAGCCCCTTGAGAGGTTTTCCTAGCAGGGAGTTCACACTATTGGACTTAATTCATACTATGGATGTGTAAATTACTTTTTTTTTTCCCTTCTCTTTTCTGCTAGTTGGATAACAAGGCAATAAAACTTTCTGATGTGTTATTGTGTCAGATTGGAATGTGTTGAACTGGGTGATGGGGATGATTTAATAAGATATTTTCCAATAGTGGAGTAGGACTGCCTGAAACAGATGATTTGAAAACACAGTAAAGACAATGGACCATTAATGATGATGGAGTGATGTAACTGAACTGATTGGGTAAGGTTTTGTTAGGGATGATAATATAGAGGTATAATTTATACAGATTGTTTGAGTTCTGAAAGAATACTTTCATTTTTAGGAGATGTTCTCAATTTTTTTCAAGATCTTGTTTGCCATGTTTTTGTAAAACACTAAGCTAGTACACATGGCAAGCTAGCAAAATATTGCTTTGCAAAACATAGAATTAATTCTAGTCACCAAATGATGTTAACTGTGAGTACTCATTGCTTTTGAAATATGTCTAAATCTTTTTCTAATAACTTCATTTGGTTAATCAAAATAACACATATAAATGAAACTACATGAACATAATCTCAGGATAATCCAATTGTCACTTGGTCACTTAAATAATTCTACTTTTGATTTAACAAGTTACTTTATTTTACTTCATTGTATTACTTCCTTCAGCAATTATTTTTAGCTGAGAAGGAGCTGCAGTGGCAAGTGTTACATATATCTATAAAAACCATGCACAGCAGTTGTTTGCCAGCTTGTATCTTATGCCAGTTCTATTGCAAGGAAAAGAAGTGCTACCCTTATGAAGGTATGCCAAAACCACCCTTTAAAATGTACTTTTTACAATGTTTACCAACTTTTTCCTCCCTACAGTGAAACTTAATATGTTCTAGAGAAAAAACAGAGAGCCTTATGTATTCTTTCCTTTAGCTGCATTAGGAGACATTAAGCAGAACTGTCCCACTGAGGAAATTCAAGCTGGCTGCAGGCTAACAGCCTGGGAGCACAGAAGTGGCACCAGGGAGCCAGCAGCTTTTGTACTCCGTACGTGAACGATAGCAATTTTCCAACCTGATCCTAACCAGGCGGGGAGTGTAGAAAGGAAACAAAGCTGCCAGCAAGCCAGGCACAAGCAATACAACTCTTCAGAGAAAAGGTAGTTTTTGCCGCAGGAGGCAGGCATGCTTCCTGGTCATTTTTTAATAGACAGAGTTTGCAGCCTCGCCTTGCTCTGTCTGCCTATTCAGCAGCACGAATATCACCATTAAGGTGTAAGGCTCCTATTTTGCAGGAAATGTTATTTATCTGATACTTTTACCATCATATATACACACGCTTTAGCAAACAGATACTGATAACTAGAAAAAAAAACAAAACACCAACATCTAAGTAATTTTAAAATAGTCTTTAAAGTCTGTCATATAAAGGATCAAATAGTCTTAGGACCTGACCAGAAATTAAAGCAATTTCTGCCTTTGATGTGACTCTTAGCAACCTGACTACAGCATAAGACTTTCCTGCATTTTAAAACAACCCCTATCTCCAAGTAGAAACCAAGTAACTCACCCAGAAGATACGTGATATGACAATGGCTAGGTCAGCCCAGAAACCATAATGTGGTGGTTAAAACTTCTCCTCATAGTTGGAAGGAAAGCCAAGAACAAGATGATCTGGTGGCCCAGAGACATAAACTTCACACATGAAACAAAACTTTAAACATCAGAATGTTCTTTAAGAAGGGTGTAGAAGACAAGAGTTTTCACAAAGTCAAATCTAGAATAAATTCTGAAAATGAACATTGGGATAGATGTCTAGCTTTTTAGGCAGTTTTGGAAAAGTTGCATTTGAAATATTGATGGGTTGAGGAAGCTTTTGGTAATTGGAATATCTAAGGAAAGAATGTATAGCAAATTTAGTAAATAATACATACACTCAGAGACCTGAATTTGAGAGGTTTGCATTTCAAAGACTGCTTTTCCTTGGCAACCATTAAATCATGTTTCATACTATCACATCAAATGAGACAGCAAAAGTTCAACAAACAACAGGTACCACTGTGGAAAAATGGATAGGGGGAGAAAATAAGAAAAACCCTGTCTTCCCCCCAAGTTAGGCATGACATGCCTTGACATGAGCTGCAGCAGCGTTCAGTGAGACACTGTTGCTGATCACAGGAGTGGAAAGTGGTTGCCACGGACATGACCTGCTCTGGCTAACAGAACATGCAAACTCCCCACTGAAATAGGAAGCAGGGTGCTATGAAGGTAGCACAGCTACTCCCTGCTGTCAGGGATATGGTAACCAATGATTGTTCTGATTCAGCCAAGCATGTTTTTGGTGAAGGCAACCATGTAGCCACTATCAAGGAGATGGATTGCAACCAGTGCGTCAGCACACAACCAGGGTGTTAGCAACGATGGTGAAAATCATGTTTTTAGATTTTTAATCCAATCAAAATATGACAAATGTACGACTGGAGTCACACAAGCTCCACCTAAAAGTAAAGAAACACTATCAAAAAGTGGTGAGGGGAGAAATGGAGAGAAGGCTTCCATCAAAACTTCTGGGATCGCTCGACGGGCTGAACAGATCTTCCCCTCTTCCCCCATAAGGATGCATACTTGGGTAAGAACCGCGGGTTATGCGCGTTTAATTGTTAATTATTAGGCTAGCTACTAA
>VZZY01017184.1:0-25799 GCA_013400335.1 Eurystomus gularis
AAAGAGAAGAGTAACCTGTTTAAAGCATGGCTGACCATAGAAGAAAATAAAAATACATTTAATGACGAGGCAAATCTGCTTGCATTTTATTGAGATAAAACAAAATTTGCTTCTATACCTTCCATAAGAGGAACATCTGTTACATAGATCACTAGAAACACTGAAAAGTGTTTTTAGCTTTATTTTTAGAGCACTTCTTAATGGTTCCCATGGAAAAATATGTCCTTTCGGTAGGGATTCTGAGGAACTTTCAGCAGATTATTTCATTTCTTTTTGTCTTCTGAGCCAAGTTCTTTCTTTCTTCCTTCCTTCCTTTCTTTTCTTCATTTTTTGTTTTTCTCTTTTTTTAACTGAGTCACATCCTTCTCTGGTGCAGCACCCATCAGTATATATCACTAATTGGATTGCTATGTTCGGCTCTTATCAGATAAAATTTTGCAGCTTTGACTGTAGCAATGCCCTTATTGATGGATTTCAATGATTTAAACTGTTGCACAAGCACAGAAAATTTCCTTCACTTTAACTGTCTCACTTGACACTATTAGCTGATGTAGGATTGCCTGGTATTTCACTTCCTTCTTTGGTTTTAGCTTCCCTCCATTTTTCAGGCTCACAGAAACAAAGGTTGTTTTGTACTTGCATTTGAGCAGTACTCTTCCATATTCAGCTCTATGCTTTTTATTAGTGCAATTTAATAACGTACCCTAGAGTGTTCAAATCTGATTTTTCACAGCCCAAGCGCTTCGCAGTACCTCAAAAATCACTGTATCTCCATATGTCAGAGCAGCCCCGCATCTCCACCCACACCTCCTTCTAGTCTGCCCTTTGCAAAGAGGGAGGGCAGTGAAAGGCTATGTCAAAGCTGGTTTTACGTCTTTGTATTGAGAAACTTCAGAAAACTTTGAATCAAACCCTGAACTGAAAAATATTTCTGATTATTCATTACCAACTTGCATTCTTCCTTCATGTGCTCATTTTTTAAGATATTCTCTGGCAATGACTCAGTATCTCTGATCTGTGGATTCATAAAGTTCATTTTAGCCTTCATATTCCAAATCTGGTTCAGGTCTTCAGAGGTTTATTCAGGAACAAAACAACATTCTTCCTAAAGAAGACCTAGAAAAGCTGCAAATGGGTGAGTAGCTTGTCTGGCCGCCATGAATAGTTATTATCTTCATTAATAACAGCACAGGAGGAAAACTGCTCTTGAAGTTTGGTCTTAATCATCCAACTGTTCCATGATCTGCCTTTAACAAGCCCAGAACTAGTTGCTGCAAATGCAAGGGGAATAACCCAAAAGTAGACAGATGGAGTCATGATCTACTCCTTATGAGAGGTCTCATTCCAGTCCATAATTGTTAGCAGAAATAACAAATAAGCTATTTATTACACGATGTAGCATTTTGTCAACCTAAAGCTTTTTTCTTTCTTTTTTCTGCTTCTTCTTAATTAGTACCTGGCCTTTACCATCTGCTGAAGAGAGATATGATAGCAAACACCAGATTAGCTTCACAAGTATCTGATGTAGCTAACTGTTTCATGTCAGAATCGCCTAAAATGTTTTTTCTGAAGGAAATGATAAATCACAGCCCTCATTTTTCAGTACACAATCCAAGGCAATGGGTTCCAAACTGTTTTGGACCTTGCCCCACTGTCAACTCTTAGCATTACTTACACACCATCAATCACCATTACTGTCAAACATTTAGCCAAACTCCTAGGAAAGCATGGCTGTGTGTGCCAGCTGTACGCCATGCCCTCATAGGCCACCATTTGGGATGCTCTCCTGCTAAGAAACAGGTTTGTATGTGTAGGCCACCGTACAGTCAGAACCAAGTCTCCCCTCACCACATAAGAGGGAGATCTGAGATACAAGAAAATTTCTGTCTTCCTGCAAGTCCCAGATGAAATCCAGGGATAAATGACAGCCTAGTGTTCAGATTAGCTCAATGATCCTCTTTCTTTGTGTGCTGAAAGATTAATGATAAAATGTTTTTTTTTCAGCAGAGCATGGTATAAAATATTGGAAAGCATCTGGTAGAAGGAGTCCATTGAGACAGCAATACAAGGGTTGAGGTGAATGGAAGACATAATAAGGGTACCTGTTTATACACCTTCCTCAATAACTCCCTACATGCATACAGAGTCGTTCATGCAGCATGTGTACTTGCATTACTCAGCAGGAAGCTTCTGAAGGTTCTGTTTCTTCTGGACACTCTGCCACCTTGATGAAGCATCACCCCCATCACAGCACTGGCTCCAAGTAGCTCTGTGAGGCTGCCTACCACTCCTGTACTCTCTTCCTTGCAGGCCTGCTCTTTCCCCAAACACAGCAGTGCCAGCTGCTCCAAGGAGCTGGAAAACGAGGCCTTTCATTCACTTGATTCAGTGACCGTGAGACTCCTGGATCCCCTCAGATACCTGGGTCAGACCTGCTGCCACTGAAGTCTGGGGTTTTGTATTTGAATTCTATGAAAGCAATGCTGAGGCTTGCTGCCTGCTCAAGGAACTCAAACCCTTCTGATTGGGCTGGTGGAAAGAAGGAAGGTTTGTGTTATGTGCCTGCTTCATTGCTGAAACCGCAAATTTTGATGTTTCCAAGTTTTTCTCAATAAGTCATTTTCCAAACTTGAAAATTATGCAAATGCTCAAAGAGAGGAGATGCTGGGAGTTTCTTTCCAGATGACCGATTTTAACTTCCTGGCCTACAGTCAGCAGAGCATCTACCAGTTAATGTGAAGCTGTAAGTGTGTCATCAGGATAACACATGCTTTGATAATTACTCTAGTGGGTATTAAAGTTAATCCTGTGCTGTATAGATCACTTACAAAACACAATAACTGAACCAGAAATCCTTATGTGAGACAGTCATAAAATCAGTGGCTGAAAGTGCCAGCATGTCTCTGACATGTCCGGCGTAAACTGGAACCCAAAATTCCTGCCTCGTGCAGCCAGTCAGGAATCCAACTGTCCTGTGATTATGAAATCTGAGGCATGGAAGCTCAGCCTATGTCAGATCTACTGCATATCCATAAGTCTTAAACCAAGACTTGTGAATATAACCCATGCCCTTCCTGGCTTGTGAGAAGGGTCATGATCAACTGGTGAAATTTCAGACTGAAATATCCAATGCATCATTCAGAGGACCCTTCTCTTCTTTCTTTAAAGACCAGACACCCATCCTAGATGTACTAGTCCTATCCAGCTATATTTCCAGCATGAAATCTCCCATTCTACAGAAAGCCTAGAGAAAAAGAAAGCCTAGAGAAAAAACATTGCAGGTGTTCTCAACCTTGGCTCAAGAAAGGATACAAAGATAAAGTCACCATTGCAAGCATAATGGAGAGGGAAAGATATCCTTTCTCCTCACCCTACTGCTCTTCTTTGCTGCCTCCCCACAGCAGCTGATATGATATTTATTCCTCAGTATTTTTTTGCAATAATTCCATAATACGAGACATGAAAGTCCTGAGAACCATGCTAAGACAGTTTCAGTCTTTCCCAACAGAAGAAATTCAATTAACTATATAATAAGGATAAACAGCACATCCTCATAACACCTCTGTATTTTCTCTGTTTTTTTCTACATCTCTGAATCAATCCTACTGCATTGAACAATACATTTGATACAGAAGCTGGACTCTAACACTGGATAACAATCAGCACCGAGTATCAACACCAGATACCACCTGCTGCCACCACAGCTGTCTAGTGCTTGGACAATACTGGTTTAAAAGTGAAGAATGGTTATAACCCAGTAACAATGCTTGAAGGTATTTTTATCCACCTTGAATCATCTGCAGGCATGAAATTATTACCTTTGCTTGAAGATTATCTGCCTCCACTGTGCTGGATTCACCATAAGCTCTGAAAGCAGTACTCTTTAATAACCCTTTTGGTATCCCTGGTTGGGTACAAGAAACTTCCCATACTTTCAGGTCGGAAATTCAGCTTTTAAGAGACATCAAACAGTCCAAATACCAAAGTACCACAAGATGTTAGGAGGCTATCAAGCCTATCTGCTATATATCTGCTCAAATCAATTTATGCTCATTTCAGAGGGACAGAACGATAGGCCAGCCATGCTTTGCAGGTTATTAGCAGTTTCCAGACAGCCAGGACAGCTGATCCAAGTTGGCTCACAGGTGTAACCCATACCTTAAACATCACAGTCATTATAAAGGGGGAAGTTTCATAGAATCACAGAATTGTTTGTGTTGGAAGGGACCTTAAAGACCATCAACTTCCAACACCCCTGCCATGTTTACTGAGGGTGGAGGGCCTCCTGCTCCTTCACAGGGTCAGGCTCCTCCTGATCCTGCTCCTCCTCTTCCTTTTCTTGATCCTGAAACTGCTTTCCCGTTCATTGTGACTACCACACATTTGCTGGGCTGAGTGTAGTTTTGTATATTTTATATTGGCATTGGTACTAGTTTGGCTGTTTCATTACATCCATTTCAATCCATGGATCCCCTCCCCTTTTCCTGATTCCACTTATTTGCTGAGGAGTACTCACTGAGAGATATAGTTTAGGCCTGAATATGGGCTAAACATAGACAGAACTGCAAGGTATTGATCGTTATGTTTGAGGCATTCTTTTTGCCTAAGTCCAAGATACATAAAAAGCTATGAGCTAAGGGTAGATAGGAGACATTTCCTCAGAGTAGGAGTAACACCCTGAGTGCCTTAATACATGCTTTCTCTGGTCTTACACTCCCCTTAAAGACAAAGAAATATCCAGAGTTTAAAAAAAAAATTTTAAACCTTGCTAAAATAAGATATTTTACAGAAATCATTTCTCATCAAGCAAAGAAAAACAAAAGCATAACAGAACCTAGGAGCTCAGACACATTATGAGATTCTCTGGCTACCACAAGATGGAACGGACTTTGCCTTACAGTAAGCTGTCCTAGAGCGGCAAGAGGCAAAGGCTAAGCCCAGACTGTGGAGAAGGTGAGGAGACAGAGAGGACACAGCGAGACTGGCAGTAGCTGCAGTAGCTAGAGGATGCAGTAGCCTTTGGGAGCAGGCAGAGGAAGCACATCATGCCACTGGTGCAGCCTGCCTTGACGTGGGTTAGGCTAACCTTCTGACAAGCACCAGTACTCATGTAGGAGCTAGAAAGGAATTGCACTTATTATTCCATCCTGAATTATACACAATGGCTTTTCATGTACACCCATTACACGTGTCCGTCCAAAAAAGATTCACGCAACATGCTCCCAAGGAGGGAGACCTCTGTTATTAATATCACAAAAGGGATGCAATTCCCCATTCCATATAAGGCTTTAAGAATTTAGAGGGTTTGGGGTTTTTTTCTTCTATTTCATATACAAAAAGGGGTTGGATCGGGGTTAGAATTTTCTATCAACCTTTGGTTTTGCCTAGCAATCTTTTTATCAATGTTCCCCACCAGAGTTATTTCCACTAGCCTTAATTATTTTAATCAGGGTTATTAGCCTACTCATTAGACTTGAAGTAGAGGTGATTCTCAGTGAGCTCTGAGTTACAGTGCCACTAAGACTAAATAGCTATTAATATTATTAATCTAAATGAGCCCTAAAAAACAGTCAAACTGAGGTTAAAACCACAGCAAATAGAAAAATGAGCAGGAACATTGAAATTAAATGGCCATTTTGCTTAGATTGTGTAACGGAGATGGCAGGGAATAAATCTTCAGAAATCCTTAAACAGGAAGTTAGAAGAGGTAGTTATGTAGGTAGTTACAAATCATATGAGCAAATTTTTGCCTGCAGCAGTAAAATCAAATTTCAGCTGGGTGTACATTTTAGTGTTGGAACCAAATTACTGTTTATGTCTAGATCACAATCTCAAGGCCAGCGAAGGCTTCCTCCCTACATTTGTGTTGCATGAAGGCTAATCTGTTTCCTTCTACCTCCTCACAGAAACTGCAGACTTCAACAGTGCAATCTTTGAGGGAATGTCTAGCAGCTTGCTCTCCCAGATGTATGTGTATATGTGTAGAGATATACAGACACACACACACATATATATATAACTGACAGCTTAATTTCTCTGGAACCCTTCACAAAAGGAGACATGAAGAATTCAGTCTGAGATTTAGGCTATAGAAATTTAAGAGATTATCACTGGTCCCCATGTAAGGTTTTTGCAGGAATTCAAAGGCAGCATCTATTAGCAACAGCTAGCTTTATCAACCTTCCCAAGACAATTCGCAGTCCTGAAAGATCGGGCCTTCACACCCTCAGCTGACCTCCCTACAGCATCTCTGCTGGAGGCTCTGGGCAGCTCCTTGGGTTTGGACAAGAAGTGTACAATCCAGGCAGTTCAATATATGCTGCTGAGGCAGAAGCTTCCTTAAAATAGTTCCTGTGATTACAATAAATATAATCATAGCAATAGAAAGGAATGTGTAAGGCCATCTCTGAACTCTCCTCTCTGGACCAGGTGACCAGAGCACACCTTTGATATTACAAACATCTGATGAAGTTCCTAAAAAGCCATAAAGAGCACAAAAGACCTCTGAAGGCAAGCAGAGCACAGAGGTACAGCAGGAGGAATGAATTAGAACAAGTCTGGGTCCTTATAATCTGGCACTGCCTGCCTAGGCCCTTTACTACCCTAGCACAAGACCACTAGGAACAGACAATTGCTCCCATTCCCTGATCCCAAGCTTCTCAGGAAGGTTTAAAGGAAAAGTTCCCATCCTCAGCATTTTACTGTTTCTCTTCCATGGAAGGCATCTGGAAAACTAGCTGTATATTCATCAGGAGGCATTATATGTGAAGGTATACAAAGCACCTTCGTATCCAATCTGACATTTCATTCTTTTGCTTACTTTCTAACCCATCTGAAAAGTTTGTACCAGAAAAAAGTTCTTACCCAGGACGGAAGGCAATAAAGGAGCCAGGGGAGTTTTCAGTGATGCCTTGGCAGAGCTATTTGGAATCATAGAATAGTTTGGGTTGGAAGGGACCTTTGAAAATCATATAGTCCAACTTCAGCCATGGGCAGGGACATCTTTCACTACATCAGGTTGCTCAAAGTCCCATCCAGCCTGACTTTGAACACTTCCAGGGATGGGGCATCTACAACCTCACTAAGCAACCTGTTCCAGTGTCTCACTACACTCATTGTAAAAAAAATTCTTCCTTATGCCCAATCTAAATGAACTCTCTTTCAGGTTAAAACTGTTGCGCTCTGTTCTGTCACTGCAAGCCCTGGTTAAAAGTCTCTATCTTTCTTACAAGCTCCCTGTGCTGGCTGAAGAGCCACTCAGCCACTCCAGTTTTGACCCTGCCTATACAGCCCTTAGACTGTATTGAGGAAATGACTATTCCCCTCCTAGCTACAACTCCTCTCCTGCGTAGATGTGACTATGTACATCACGTCACACTCATGCACAACCCCAAAAGCCATCCAGGCTATGATTCATATCCTTTCCCAGGGGCTCATTTAAAAATTCCTGGCCATGCTTGCCATGGAAAGCCTGTTTGTCTTCTGACCATGAAAAACATTCTCCTACCCTGTGTGTTTTTAAATGGTACCCTTGCCCGACTTTCAGAAACAATAGCAATCGTGGAAGAGCTTTTAGTGACATTCACTTCATTAGGGCTGCTTCACAGGAAAAATACTTTGGCAATAATAAGCACCAACTGGAAGACAGATGGTAAAATTGGTTGGTCAGTTCCTCAACCATCTATGGCTCCTTTAAAAGGTGCACACAGCCGTTACGGTGAGCCACCTGCCTTTCGACACACTGGGTTTCTGTGTATCAGTCCCACACAGCCAGCTGCAGCAGTATTTTCTACGATTTGTCAAATCAGAGAGCAAATTTGTCATTCTCAAGGCAAAACAGACAATATCCTGAATTACTCGTGTGGCAAATCCACTGGTGACTGAGACCCATGTCTCCAGTTTGTTGAAAAGTTGCAAGTTGTGAAGATTCAGTAAGCTTTATTCATTTTACATGAACTGCTCTCCACATACACATTTCAAGAGGACACTATAATTCTTGGGGGAGTTTTGAGTAGGCCTAGAATTTCATTACTCTATGCAGATTATTTCAGAAAAGGGAAATCGCTCTTAAAAGGTGGTACAGCCTACTAGTGTCCTTCTTCTCCAGCTGTTGCTCCGTTCAGCTGAGTTTTGCGTACAGAGGGAAGTGATTCAGAAAATAATGATTTTCTGTGGTAACTGGTGCTAGAAAGGTATCAGTGAAGTTACTACCACATTAATCAATGCTCACTTACAACCACCCCAAAGCAGATCTAGGCACAGGCGAAGCACTTTGCTCTGGAGGAGGACTTCACAAGAGGGCTGTAGTATTGATCCTACAGTGCAAAGCCATCTACTCTGGCTTTAGTTTTACTCTCTTTGTCTTTTGAGGGAGTGGGAGAAATATCCAGCTGACCTGTCAGCAAGCCAGAGAGGCACCTGCTTACCCATGCAGGAAGGACTCATTCAGGAAGCCATGTAACACCTACCTCCTTAGAAACACTGTTTCGCTTACATCCTTCTGCATACATGAAATAAAATGCCACGCAGATACTTCCTACACTACCACGTATATAAGCAAAATATAACTTACTATTTGAAGATATAATTTTAGGCCTTGTACTCAGCACATATTAGAACACACAGTTCTGTATATTTATATCATTTTCTTGATTCACAGATGAGTGATAAACTTCAGAAAAGTTATTTTTAGGGAAAAGAGAAGCAGACAGACAATTTCAGATTGATCTGGAGAAGACAACAAGGCTTTCAGGACTTTTTCAAGCATTAACAGTTACATTTGCTGCATGCCCATAGTGAAGAACTGCTGTTGCCATTAGCTGCCCAGCAACTGGGGCAACTTCATTGTTTACGCCAGCAGAAGAGCTTGTATTTCTTTATGGCCGGATATAAGGAAGAAGAGGATGCAGGCCCTGGCAGATCCTTGCAGTCATCCAGTCCTAAGAAATGACACAACAGTCAGCAGCTAGAGCAGATGAGGTAATAAAATCGTCAGTAGTGCTGTACTTGCAAACACAGGTTGCCCAAACTGGGGACACAACGGGAGAAGGACTTACTCAGCTCACACAGGTCTATATCTTTGCTTCCCAAGCTATACTTAGCTGTGGTCTTAAGGAATTTGTTTATGTCATTGTAGATTTCAGAGAGTTGTCTTTTGTCTCCCAGCTCAGTTCTTTCATTAGCCTTGTTCATTATCTACCATCTGTCTCTTCTTTCTCTTCCTGATCTGACTGATGTGGTTATTACTAGAAAACCTCTTCATTCCATGATGGGAATTTGCACAATCGTCCACGTTATTTACTTGGGGAGTTCCAGTAGCCCAAAATAAAAGGATCAGACTCTGATATTGGCTAAGCTTATGTAAGCCTGGAATAAATCCACTGATTTGAGGGGAATTTGCTTGGATTTACATTGGTATGAGTAACATAAAAATCTGGCCCAGAGTTTCTATTTCTTCACTAACTTTAGACTTCACCAGTCACACAACCCTGGATGCTAATAGTTT
The DNA here is from genome assembly GCA_013400335.1 of Eurystomus gularis. NCBI lineage: Eukaryota > Metazoa > Chordata > Aves > Coraciiformes > Coraciidae > Eurystomus > Eurystomus gularis. The sequence continues at coordinate 9,506 of VZZY01017184.1, forward strand.
GACTAAAACTAGAGACAAGCTTTTTCACAGGGTCTGGCATTCCATGGTCTTCTCCAGCTATGGAACATCAGCTGTCCACCCAGAAAACTTCTGTTGATTGAAGCAATTTAAACCTCCAGCCTAAATTTCAATTAGTAATGTAAATCTTCCACTAAAGTGTTGTCAAATTTTTTTAACAAGTTCTAAATGCATGAGAAACTTCAAAATCAGCAAACTACTGCTTTTTTGGGCTCCAATTCTCAGTTGTAAACTAACACAGCTATGCACCAGCTGTAAATTATTTCAGTATTCTCCCCTTTGAGGATCACTTACATACTTCAGAGGGATATAAAATGGCTTTGCCCTAAATAATAATTGGGATCTGTATGTTTATAATTTCTTTCACCATTTATAGTCAGTAATTCTCTGCAACGCAGTGATTTCATCTTGTGGATAAGTTGCATATGCAATTGTTGATTGGCTCCAGCTATTGAGACTTTTGTCCCCTGTTGACTCTGCCTGTCTCAGGGCATGCTACTCTGGCAGTGGCACTGGTGATATGCACCACCAGCCTTGCCTTGCAGCTCATTGTCACACACAATTTCCCCCAGGGCACCAGCAATTTTCCTGCAGCAATGACCGCAGACATCAAGTGCTTCGTGTTACATATCACTATCCACAGCAGACTCAGTAACACTGCACAACTGAATGCCACTGAAGCCAGTGGGAGCACTATCGGGCTTTAGGTCAGCAGAGTTTGGGTAGCAGCTCATTCATCCCGCTGCATTATGTAAGGCATCATGGCTGCACATTACTAGTGCACAGGGTGATAGTTCCTGTAAGAAAATGATTTTTCTTCCTGGTAATTTATTCAAAGCGCCTTGAGATCAGTGGAAAACCAGTAACACCCAGCAATTTTTACCTCGGCAGACTAGCACAACCATCTTCAGAGTTTAAATCAAGAAACTTACTCTAGCTGAAACTATCTAGACTCAGATCCATCAACAGGGTAATATCATTTTTAGCTTGCTGCCTGAGGGCACATAACTGACATTTTGTGTATATAAAGTATTGGCGTTCCTCATATGCCAAAGTTTAAACCACAGAAAGAATCTTCTGGCAGATTATAACAGAAGCTCCCTAGAGGCAGCTGAAACGGTCTATTATCTCTGCATGTCTGTGTTGACTAAAAGTTACACATAGGCTGCACTCCACTATCCAATGAGCAAAGGCACAATGCTGGCCTTATCCCTGCAGCATTTCAGATCAGGAGCTCCCGCTAGCACTGGGGCCACTTTCCCACATGCATCAAAGGAAGAGCTGCCCTCTGAAAAACCCAGAAGAACCTGCATGGGGATCACCCCATATCCCTCCCTGTAGCTCTAGAGGGTCACCACACCACTCCAACCACTCGATAAAAGGGATGGGGAGTGTACAGAGGTGGGAGGATACCATGTTGGGTCATGTAGGAAATTATTTTAAAGGGTTAGGGACTAGCAAAGGCTGGAAAGTCCGTGAAGCAGCTGGCACAGGAAAATACCAAAAAGTCTGTTCCTAACCTCTTACACTGGATTTTTTTTCACCCCAAGACAGCCCAAGGCCTAGGAGGAGGGGAATTTTATATTTATACTGGTTTCTTCGGGTTGTTTGAATGAGCTCTCTTCAGTCTTTAATGTCTATTTCTCAAACCCTCATTTTACTTGTAATGCTAGGATGCAAATAATAAGAGCTACCAGAGAGAGCAGTGTTTATCTCTGTGTTGGTTTTTATAGAAAGAGCTTGAACGTCTGTTTGCAGGAGTAAGGTGATCCTGCTCTGGCGGGGGCATTGGACTAGATGATCTTTCCAGGTCCCTTCCAACCCCTAACATTCTGTGATTTTAATTATGAGAAAGCTAATCAATGTAGTGGGTCATTTTAGCTTCTCCATTTAAAATCTCAGGAGATTAACAGGAACAGAAATTGTCTAACTAAGTATAACTTTCTCCCCAAGTTAAAATGGCAACAAGTTAGAACAAATGAATTTTTGTTATTGAGACAGGAGTTTGTATTACAGGGTTTTTCTGTAGAAATTAGTCAATTGTACCAAAGCCCTCACTACTGTTCTTGTGGCATAAAAACAGTCTCAAATTCAGGGTAATTGTAATTTAGATCCATTGTAATTTTTCTTTGTATTTTCAGCCAGGCTTGTTGTGAAGAAAGGTTTGCCACCACATAACTCACTCTTCTGCCCCTGGCTCATGATCACAGTCAGCCACTGAAGGTAAAGCAGTTAAGCATGTGCAAAGCTAAACCATATACAATTGGCCAAAAATAACAGTTATTTATGGCTGTGTTTTGCTCCCTTTCTGTAATATTTACAAGATTCATGCTCCTTTGTAAAGATATTGTTTCCAGTTTTATGAGAAATTGGCACTGAGAAATTCCTACCTCATCAAGCAGATTCCCTTATTCTGGGCAAACACTGCAGGAGAGTGAGATAGCTTTTTTCTATAGGTGTATATACTCATATGCAATAACATACCTAGTTAAGACAGCCAGCATTTCTCCTATTGTTCAAAGCTATGATTCTGTTTTCTGCCTGTTCCAGTATTACATAGCTGTTGCCCTTCCTCCACAAACATTAAGTTCATCTTCAGGGTAGGCTCAAGTGGTTGACCTATAACAAAGTAAACATATGTAGCTCAATCACATGAGCTCAACGCATGCTTGTGTGAGGTTGCTTGACAGTCTGGGGTCTGTGAAACCAAATGTGTAGCTGCAGCAGTGCAGGCTGCTCCAGAGGGGAATAGTTTACATGAAGGCAAAGCAGAGTTTAGATTAATATCCTCTGGTACAGAGATGTTGCAACCTTAGCCAAGATCACTCACCTCACAGAGCTTCATTTCACAGCCTTCAGGGTGGTGAAAACCACACTGCTCACCAGAGCACTCTCCCCTGCCCATCACCAGTCTGCCCCAACACTTCTCCCTCTAAAAACTGTCCTGGGCTGTTTTCTGCTCTAGTCAGGCTCTCAGCAGCACCAAGGTTGAGCACATCAAAGACAGAAGAAAGAAAAGCTTGAGTAGCTGATCAGAGCATTATTCCACTTCTCCTGCAGTGATGGAGAGGATATCTCCCAGGGTTCAGTAGGAACCACTGAAGTATTGTTTTACCTTTCCCTCCATCTACACTCCCTCAGGAGTGAAACCATTCATAAATATCAGAAACTGCAGTAAAAAGGCTCCATGAGCCCCAGTAACATTTCCGTAACTAGGATGGACACCCTGTGCCTGGTACAGCTTGGTCCTGTGCTCCAGTCCCATCTGATACCCGTTCCAGCTGCACTGCTCATGTGTCCCTTCACTGCCCACCCACACCACACATCCCCTCTCAGCCATCTCCTTTCTGACCTTCCAGCCAGGCCACTCCCAGCCTGCCTTTCCCCAGCCCAAGGGGATTGAAGCAGAATTAAGGTGGTATTTGCAGCCACAGTGCTGGTCTCTCCACCTGCTCGTCGTCTTACCCATTTTCACTCTACCTATGTTCATTCACAGCATTTGGGTTGTGTTTCAAAACTCAGCAGTTAACTTTCATATTTTTTTGTGCTTTAAACTTGGGAAAGTGAAAAAATATCTTTCATATCCTCGTGGGAATAGTTTGAAAAGACAAAATTCAAATTGCGCCTGCGTTTAATTAAGACACAAGTTTTCAAGCACCAACCGCCCCTTCATGGGGAGCAAGCCAAGCACAGAAGTCGCTGTGCACAGAGGTGGCATGGCGTCCAAGCACCCCAACCTTTGGCTGCAGATAAGGATTTACTCCATGATAGTTGCAAATGAAGGTGAAAATTACTCACTGCAAAACTAACTCAAAATTTCTGTATGGCAGAAATGCCACATTTGATCAAGTTAAGCTAAAAGCTTTGTTCCAGTAATTCAACATCTGCTTATATCAAGTGATGAATGGACCTTTGCTAAACTTGGAAGAGGAAAAGGTTAGTCATTTTTATGAAATAATTACTCTCTGCATGCAGAAAACAGCTCTTTTCAGCATCTAGAATCATTAATATATGTCATTGGTTGTCTGGAGAAGGGTTCTTCCTAGTATATGGAGTTGATCAAAATGCAGATGTGAATACTGCTCATCTCTAAACAGAGCTTCTTTTTACTTTTCATTTCTCATTCACTTCTGCTCATTTTCACCACAATGTAAAATGATTACAATATTATGATTGCTGGCGGTGTAATATTACCCACCAAAAGTAAAGCCTTCTGCTCATAACAGAATCTAAGCTAATGCACTTTTAAAACAAAGTTTTTCAGGCAGAAAAAAACTTCATGTGAACCAATGGTTAACCACCACAGCCAATATTAAGAACTTCAGCTTCTCCAGCCTGCTTTCCAGAGCCAGCATTCAAGGTCTGACAGGTAACTCTTAAAAACCAACGGGTTCTCTCTCAAAACACATGAAAAATATTTTTATGCTAAATACATACAAGTAGACAACATTGTAAAAGCAGACTGATTGTCAATTTCATCTTTTTCCTCTCTTTTCATATGATGTCCAATGTAATAGAAGCCTGGCCCATGATGAGATCTCCTGTGCACATCCTGCATAGAGAACAGAGGTGATCCTGCCTCCCACAGCAGTGGGGCATGGCAGCCTCTCTCATGCCCTTCAGGTGGTGTTTATTTCTGCTGTCAACAGCAGCAGTGGTGTGCTGACAGTGTTACTAAAACTGTTTTGATCTTGTTGCAGAATGAATAAACAAATGCTCTGGATTGGGACCAGCCCTATACCTCTATTCTTAACAAAATCCATCCTGCATCTCCCATGGCATTAGCCAGGCTCCCGTCAGCACTCTGGAAGCAGGGGGCACATGCCTGTGGGTGCGTGTGTTATTCTTGCTCTTAAATACAAAACATTTCAACAATTCATATTGTCACTGGAAATGTAACTGTTGAATTTATGACAGTTTGGACTCAATTGAGAGCTAAAGGTCAGTTTGCATCAGGTTTTGTATTTAATGAGTAAAACTTAAGTGCTCCAAAATATGTCTCGTCCAAATGAATGCACTTAGTCCAGTAGGTTTATTTCAGAGTAGTGATGCTTTGAAAGCCTATAAGCATAATAGTTACTGTCCTACAATCAAGAAAACCAAAATGCAAGTGCTATCCTGAAAGGTTTTCAGAGTTTTATCACCCACACAAAAGAAGCCAAACATTCTTTTAAAGGAATTGCCCTTAAAAATAGAAAAGCTATTTTAATCAAGCTTCTGGACTGCTTTATCTTGTCACCTGTGCCCAGCAATGGAACACTTTCTTCCTTTAATAGATACATTTCTTAAAACATCCTGATCATATGTGACCTTTAGTTTTTAAGCAGAACACAACGGAACAGTTTAGTCCTGCTCCTCTTCAGGTCAGCGGGAAACCTGCCAACCCTCCAGCATAGGGCAGCTCAGCCTGCAATGTGCACAGGCCTGCAAAGCCATTTCCACCAAAGTTCATGGATGAGGGAAGGTCTCAGCCTCTCTGAGGATCATGGCTAAAAGATGCTTTCTAAATGATCTACAATTGAATAACTCAGCATGCAGCTGCCAGCTGACAGATGAGAGCACTGTGGGAAAGAAGCTTTCAGTTTTGATTTGAAGAGTGAAAGCGTAGCAGTACCCCTGGCATTTTTGGGCAGGGACTTTCATGGATAAAGTAGCAGCTGCCCAGTCTGCATGAATTTAGGAACCAGTGAGACAAGCAAACTGCTATCTGCTAGCCCTTTGGAGGGCGAAAGTTGTGATCAGATTGCACAGAGGGAGCCCAGGTTCAAACCCTGAAGGGCTTCCTAGTGTCAGTGGAAAGCAAATTACCTCAAAGGAAATGCAGAAAATGTAAGCAAATAAGTAGGATAGCATTCAGTAGTGGCTGGCGAAGCCCTGGAAGCATGTGCAAAACAAATTATAGCAGGTTTTTTGTGTGCAAGAAACCAGCATGAGAGGCATCACAGTTAAAAGTGTCTAGAAACAGTCAGTTTGTTGTCAGAGAAACCTGCGCTGGCAAAATAAACAGTTTTTCATTAACTCGTGTCAATCTTGGGGAAATTCCCATTAAAAAGTCTAAACATACTTTTTGTCATCAGCTGTGACAACCCTTTTGTGTTGCTTTGAATTTCATTTTACTTGCTTTGATATTTATGTTTTATCGTTATGCTTTTTTGTACAAACTACTAATTAAATCTCCTAATGCAATAGCTAGAAGAGGCAATGCTTACTTTGCTTTTAAAAATCATCAGATACTGAATATAATTTAAAGGCACCCAATCAAAGAAACTACTATTATATTGAAAGGAAGAAGCTTTGGCCAGCTCAGCTTGTTACAACATACCCAGACAAGACAAATACATCGTTAAGTATTTCAAATGGGAGAGTTCAAGGTCCAGGAGACAGAGTGCTGCTATTTCTTGAAAGGTTAAAGTCAGAGTTCATCTCAGGAAAAACCAATGGCTCAAATATTAAACCTTCCTCCTGCAACTATGCTTCTCTGATAAAGGTCCTTAAGAAACATCGCCAAGCAGACAGGACAGGGGGAAAAGTAGTGCAGATGCCCAGGCGATTGCTCGAGATGTAATTAAGGGTAAGTTTCTAGATTGTCTAGTCCCTGATAGAGCATAGAGAAAGAAAAATAATTTTAAAACAAAGCAATTACACGAGGTTTTATGAATAACATCGAATGCCACATGGAAACATAAAATTTCCTGGGTGAAACATGTACAGGTCTTAAGAGCAGAAGCCAAGAAGATGACACAATAGCCTGAGGAGTGGCTGCAAAGGAGACCCTGAGAGCCACCAGGGGTGATGAAGGGGCTCAGGTGAGCAAGGACCAAGAGCCAGGAGTCTGCAAGGCTCTGGGGATCCCCACAGGCAGAGCAGCAAACAAAGGACCTTTGCAACACACAGGAAGCCCTAGATCACAGGGAAATAAATATAACACTCACAGCAAATAGTAGATAGCTTCTCTGAATATTGTCCCAGGCTCCTCAGGCTGTCAGTCTAAAAGCAGCCCTTAGAGACTCTCCAATTTTCCACATCTCGGAGGCTTCATTACAGAGTTATTCCCCATGCAGAAGTTTGAGGCTAGGTATCTTCCTGATTAAAACACCAAGAATACAGCTGCTTACCATGTTTTACAGTAGGATTTAATATTATTGTTAATGACCACAGATGACAGTAAAAACTTGCCTATTAACCAAACCTTCAGATAATTTCCAAAAACTAATCAGCCACTTCAGACAGATCATTACCTTTGCAGTCATCCTTCCTCTTCACAGACCGGCAGTGACACTAAAACTCTTGCACGGATTGTACTGAAGTTTGCTAAAATTGCTTGTGCCAAGTTAACTCCAAGTCTTGCAGGAAAGCTGATACAGCTGTGATGAAGCCAAGGGGGCAGGCTACTCCCATGTGTTTCCCATTTCGTAGTCAGCATAAGCTGCAGCAGATACACAGAGAGCAGACAGAGAAATTATGCAGAGCTTGTTTCAGCTTTGATGGCTGTACAGCCAGTTATTGGGACTGCAGCTGTTGAAAGCTAGACACTTCACTTGCCATTGCCCGTCAGAGAGGCGCTGGCATGCCAGGCAATCTTACCTGAGAGACTGCACACTCATAACACCACTGTTAGCATTTGTCTTCTAAAGTATCATCAGCTTAGCTAGAATTCACTAAACTTTGTCATTCTTAAATATTTTCTGCTGCTTTTAGTGCCTGTGCCCTTGCATTTTCCCATGCAACTTATGCTGCATTTCCTCTGGTGCTACGGAGCAAGCCAAGATCCATGTTTCTCCTTAGGCTACATCTTCTGTGAGAAGCTGCCTGCAAACTTTCTGCCAGGAAAACCTGGCAGAATCAAGGCCAGAAGAAGCACAACTTAAGTCCCCTCTGGCCCTTGTGCTCTGGGGAATTACGGAGGAAGGAATATCTGTATGTAGCTTATGCTTGTGCAGTGTATGCACACAGCAAGGGCTGGCCAAGAGGAGTACTCATCCCAGGGAACTGCTGAAGGAGAGTGGAGGGGAAAAACTAGGCTAGGAAAGCCTCAGAAATTGGGTGGCAAGCCATCCCAGCAGCAGTAGCTGCAGGGAGGGAACCAGGGAAGGGAAGGGCTTTCAAGACTTGCAAGTCAAGTGTGTGTTTTCCCATACAAATGCAAGTATTTGTATCCGCTGGCCCAGAACGTGACACAGAACAAACTCTCTGTGTGAAAAATACACCTCTGAGTGCTCCTGACAACATGCATCCAAGCACCGGAAAACAGGTTCTCTCTCCCTTGGTCCCATCCTATAGACCTGTTCTCATCTGAGCTTGTTTTGCAGAGATGCCTCCTTTATGAGACTGGTCACCTCTGTTTTCCTCTAACACCAATGAAGAGACATAGACCTGCTCCTCATCTCTTAGGTGGGCTGAACTGCCCTCTGGAGAGACTCTACCCTTCATGAACTACTGAAAAAGCCTGTGGCAAATTGACTTCTCATTTGGGCACCCGAGCTGCCTGCCAAAAGTTAGGTGGAGGGTGGCTAATACACAGTACCTTTTTCTCTCTCAACCTCTTTCAGTATGCTTTTCCCAAAATAAGACACAGCCAAAGAGGCAGAAGATGGGCCAAGAGCACATCAAGAGTCTGTATGTGCTCTTGTCTACTCCAATTTGCATGGTCTCTCCCTCCCCAAAAATCCACAGAAAAAAAATATCATTAAAAGCTGTAGCCACCTTGGTACAAAGTGGACAATGTGATAAGGACTGTTGGAATTCACATAAAGACAACAGAGATTAAACAGCTTGTTATAAAGATTCAGTACCAAACAGTTTTGTTGGTTTGGTGTTTATTTTTCTTTATTTTTGAGGGAGAGGGTCAGGGTTTTGGGGAAGAGGGTGGGGAGAGGAGGGAGGGGGGAATGTTTTTTGTTACAGTGGTGGTTTGTTGTTTTTTTTAAATGATTGCTTCCTCTCATACTGCCAGCAGAGAGGTAAGTGCTGCAGCCATAAGCAGAGAGGATCAGTGCCTTGTACCTTCACCCTGTGCCCCCGTGATCTGAGGAATGGGTGCCCCCAGCTCTTGACTGCCAGCACCCAGGCACAAGCCCCTCATGGTCCTGATGAGAGCATCATCAAAGACTAAAGACCGGGTGGCAGAGGAGGAGATAGCAGTTTTTAGGCACAGAGGAGAACCTACAAAGGGAAGGGTGAGAAGCAATGCAGAGGCTACTAATGAGAGGTGAGAGGTACTACTTGCAGCACCTAGAGATGAGTGACATGGGGAAGGCTGCAGTGTGGAAAGGCAAAAGCTACCGTGGCCATCCTGACATGGGCTGTCAGACAAGTGTGAATGAGCATCAAGGAAGCCAAACATCATTGAAATTTTGACTGAGACCGGGGCCAGAGCTGGGCTTGTGTCTGGGTTGAGAGGAAGCAAAGACTCCTTGATTTCAGGAACAGATTGTTTGATACGTTGGGAATGTCTCTGAAGTAAGGAATCTGTTGATGTTTTGGGGTAATGTGACTTCATGTTAGAAGCTACCTCTTCAGCCTGGACAAAAGAAGGCTCTAGGGAGACATTATTGCAGCCTTCCTGTATCTGAAGGGGGCCTACAAGAAAGCTGGGGAGGGGCTTTTTATAAAGGCTTGTAATGATAGGATAAGGGGGAATGGGTTCAAACTGGAAGAGGGTAGATTTAGATTTGATGGAAGGAAGAAGTTCTTCACTATGAGGGTGGTGAGACACTGCAACAGGTTGCCCAGGGATGCTGTGGATGCTCCATCACTGGATCTGTTAACTATCAGGTTGGACAGCGGTTTGAGCAACCTGGTCTAGTGGGAGGTGTCCTTGACATGGCAGGGAAGTTGCAACTAGATGATCTTTAAGGTCCCTTCCAGCCCAAACCATTCTATGATTCTGTGATTCCTGCGATTCTGCAATTCTGTGATTCTATGATTCTTGGAAAGCCTCCCTGGATTTTTCCTCACGTGTTGTACTGTTCTGACATCTGACCCCCGTTCCTATAGCAAAGGACCAGGGGTTTTTTTCCTGAACAGACAAAGAAGTGTCTTGCAATACAGGTTCATCTCACCTCTAAAAATGCAAGTGTGGCTCTAAACACACCAAGCAAAAAAATAATTGATTCCTTGAACCAACAACCTTTAACAGCTCCCACCATGATAACACATGCTCTTCCTGAGAGGACATGCCAGTTTTTCCCTGGCTCCTTTCTAAATGTCCCATAAGAAAAACGCAAAGGGAAACATAATGAAGGAAGGTGGTGGGGAAACTCCCCTTTTACCTATTTCCAGACAAGTGAATTCCTTTGGATCTTAACTAATAATGATATAATCTTAACTCCTGCATAAGAGTGAATTTCTTCTTACAAAAATAAAGAATGTCTTCCTGTTTCCAATTCTCATTTCCATTCCCCCCAACAAGACCAGAAGCTCTTAAAAACCTGATACAGTGGCTTAGAGAATACAGGTGAGATACTTTATGGGAAGAGTGATGTTGGGAAAGGATCTGAAAAGAGAGGGAGTGGGTATGAGAGGGAATGACTTGACCCAAGGCAACAATAGCTCTCCACAGGAAATAGCTTTTGCACAAGCCTGCTGAAACTATCCCTTATCCAGCAGCACCGCTGCTCTGGAAGCAACCAGTCCATCGGGAAATTGTCGCAGTGAAGCCAATGGAAATAATGCTGGAGTAAAAACAGCAGACACAGTTCCCAATACGGATTTTGCATCAATTTCCAGGGACCTAAGACAGCAGATAGTTGGAAACCTTTGTAGCAAATTTACTACGGGTAACCATCCATGAAGCCTTGTAGCATCCTAGCATCTCAAGATATACAATATGATTTTTAATTTTTTTAAGAAGCTGTGTTGCAAATGATAACATTCCTGACATTTCTTCCCAGACTAAAAATGACTGAATGCATCTTTCCTGTGAATTTGGGATTTTTCACACCTTCCCTCATTTACCTCTACATTCCTAAATGGCTGCACTCTATTTCAGCTTGCTGATTAATACTGTCTATTTTTTTCACTTTGCCTGCACAAAAGCAATGTAAATATAACTCCATGCTGAGACATTTAAAGATGCAGGATTCAGCAAGAAGCCTGCATTTGTCTAAGTATGCTAATCATCCCTGGCTCAAAATCAATGTTTCGCTACTTTGCTGAATTGAGATACTAAACATAATCTTCGAAGGAACTTCCTTGAAGATCACATACATCATTGCACTTCAGAGTCTTACTAAGTATGGAGAGCTCAGAGATGTAGGCAAGAGCATGGTACAGTACCCCACGCTTTTCCATGCTAAAGGAGATAGAGGTCTACGCACGATCCACGCAAAGACTTCACAAAAATCAAAGTAGAAGTGACTGGCTCCTACCGAGTGACTTTAAAAGGAGTCTGGTATAAATAAAATGTGTCAGTTTGCATTTCTGTCCCAGATTACAGCCTCAAGTTTTCAGAACTTTTTTCCTAACTAATGAAGATTTTCAGATGGGTAAGTTCACAGCTCTATTAATCACTGTTATACCTATTTTGCATGTGAGCTATTTCTCTGAAATTGTAACAAGTCGTAAGTCTTCTGCTCTGCGAAAGTATATTCATGAATGCCTCTTTCTGAACACAGAAACCAAACACGTTTCTAGTGTTAGTAATAATCAACTTTTTCCAACGTAAGCCAGCTTGTTGAAGCACCACAAGCTGATGGTCAGCACACATTATAACTGTTTTATGTAAAAAAAAAGCTAAACAAACTCTGCCATAATTCCACATTCACAAGGAGAGAAAAGGTATCATTTCATTGTCTCTACATGACAAATCACACATGAGCAAGGAGCAGAAGATTTATAGCCCAGTTGTTCTCATAACCAATCCCAATTATGATGTGTCTCTGCTCCCCCTAACAGAAACATCTGCCTAACCGCCTGGGCTAGGGATAACCCCTGCTATCTGACATTCCAGTGGTTTACAAGGAGAATGCAGTTACAGCTGCAAGTCTGCCATAAGCAAACAGCTGAATACTCAGCTGAACGTATCACAGAAATTCAGACTGCTGAGATGCTTCTTCCTAACCTTAGGAACAGGCTAAGAAGCAAGGTTATGCTATGTACCTTGTAAAATGTGATGGTTTTGTTGTGGTTGTTTTTCCATCTTGGCCTGGCAGGAGTTAAAAAGCTAATTAATACTTCTGAATGACCTTCCTTATGTCTCACACCGACATCTGACAGAAGAATACAAATTCAGAAATATGGGAAAACCCTTGGAAGAGAGAATCCAAATGGAGAGAGAATCCAAATGGAAAAGCTCATGCAAAATGTCACTTCTTGTTCCAGTTGTCCCTCTTCATGGCTTGCTCCTCTTGGCTGCTTTTGCACAGATTAGTGACCTTCAACCTTGACAAATATGTTGCCCTCATGCTTTTATGATCTCCTAATCTCTCAGAAGGTGACACATTCTGAGATTAGAGTAAATACACCAGGATCCCAGTGGCAGCATAATACAGATGCAGCTGCAATGAATGCCAATTAAAACAGTAGCAGCTAGTGACAGCTGTTTACTATTACTTTTAATTAGTTTTAAACACTCCGTGATGAGGCTCCTCTTTGAAGTATGCAACTAGCATAGGTCCTGAGTTCATGATTCCTTAGTCCTTTGAGTAGCTTTCTGCTACAAGCTTTCCTGCTTGAAAAGCTTTAGCTGAAAAGCTTTGCATGATCTGCTAGTATTTCCCTGAAAAACACCTCCTAAAGGATAAAGAACTTCAGCTATGGAGGGAATTTGGGCACAGGACACTGCCCAGATGACTTGTTCAACACAGTTTGCCTGTACTGTTCCCCATTGCATGTTAAACTTTACCTCTAAACACACAGGTTAAACAATACAAGCAGGTATCTACAACAAAGTTCTGCAAACACCTACCCAAAGATAGGGAAAGTTAGGGTTGCTTTTAAGCCCCATTTGCCACATTTCAGACCAATTTTAGAAATGCGGTGTCTTCTCTCCCTCTCACACCCCAGCAGGAGAAGAGTCCCTGCTTAGGACTTCTCTCCATTGCACAGGGAGGTATGCCTGAAGCACATGGAGACACGCTGGCTGCACCTATCCTGGGAAAATAAACATTGCCAGGGATGCTGCCAGACCCAACCATCAATACTATCATGCTGGGAGAACGGTCGCTGACATGCTCGGGCCCGTGCTGTCCCAGGCAATCCCATCCCCGCAGCAGTGCAGGAGTCCACAGGGACCAGGAGCCACCCCCAAGGTTACATGCATGCAACCGCCCTCTCTGGTAGGGAGCAGGAAGGATGTGGTTAAACGGCAGCAGTTGGCCCTCAGGCTAAAGAACAGATCTTGGCACTGGCTCACAATAACTCTAATAAACACAGCAACCAGTGCTAGCTTTAACTAGATTGCTTGAGCAATGCAGGTAGTCCAGGCTCCAGCACAGGCTGGGCACCTGAGCAAATCCTCATGGGCCCCAAGAGACCCGCACTGCCCATGGGGATGTCTACGCTGCCACATTTTCACTCTGGCATCTGTATTAGTCTCACCCCTTGCCCACCAGTTAAGTCACAATGATACACATACCATGGGGTGTAGGAACGACAGGTCCAGCTTTGGATGCCAGTGCACAGCAGAACAGCTACCCATGTCCCTGAAACACATGAATTCATACAAACCTTAATCACCTTAAATCAAAGAAATGAATGAATGCTCAAAACCAAGTTTCACACAATTGCCCAATCCTGCAGGGATCTCCTGTAGGTGCAGGGATGTTCATCATGCAGGATCAGGCAGCTGTAGCCCAAAACACAACGGCTTCCCCAGGCATGCAGCTGCCCAGTGCATTTCCCTGGTAGTCAGATGACTTCCAAGGGCACTTGCTTCAACAGCAGTGCAATCTCCTCTGTTACTAACAAAGAAACAACTGCTTACTGCCTGAGCAGTCATACTGTGACTAGGAAATCATGTTTCAAAGGTGACGTAGAAATTACAATATGGAACGCTTGACATCTTAAGAGATCTATACATCATGTTGACGCACATAAACAAAAAATGAGACCATACTGCATAATGTCAAGGAGCCTTTTAGCTTGTTTTAAAAGAGGCAACCTTTACAATGTAATGACAGACTCTACTTAGGTCTGAATGGGTCATTCTTCTGCCTTTTTTTCCTGACAGCAGAAGTACTTTTTTTTCTTCACCAAAAAAAAGTTTTATCTCAAGCAGCTCCTAAACACTTGTGCTTAAAACTTTATGATCTCTATAGAAAAATACGGCCAATTCTTAAGTTTTTGTAGTTTTTTTCTTAGCTTTTAATAGAAGTATGGAAATTTTCCAGCAGCTACTTCAGTTTCCGAAAAGCAAGAGTGCCTCTGTCACCTGCCTTACCAAGAGACCTGCAATGGTGGTGGAGGCAGAGGCAGGTACATTATTTTTTTGTTAAGAACTAGCAGGTTTACTCTCCATTTATTTTGAACATCCTCTTAGTGTGCTAAGACAGCTGCAGAATATTTCCTTTTGCTATGGTCCCTGTGATCTAAACAATGCATATGTTAAAAACTGGGCTTTCGTTGGCTTTTAATAGCAAGGAAAAATAAACTCCTGCAGTATCACAGATGCACAATCTCTGGCTTGACTTCATCACCTGATGTTATTTAAAGAAAATTAGTGGCTTTGCACTGACAAAACCCACACAAAGGAATAACGCATCGAGCTCATTTTATCCAATCTGTGTAGTAAAGCTTTAGTTAACGGTCTTCTAGTTAAAATACCAGGACTCCGTCTCACTGCATGTTAATAGTGTAACCAAGACATTCATTTCAATGTGTCCATGACCTCTAAGAGAGGCACCATGTTGTATCCATTCCTCTGTTTGCTGCCTGCTCTGTTCAGGCTGGGAGCCAGGAATGGCTTTTTGTGCACATGGCACTGGGTGTATACAGCACCTTGTGTAGACAGCACTTGGTGCTTACGGCACTTGGTGTATACAGCACTCGGTGCCTACTGCACTTGCATCCCTCACCTGTCTCACAACTACACATCAATAATTTCTTGGCAGAGGTAGAACAACCTGAATGATATCGCTGAGCCAAACAAACCACTGCTTCTTGTAATGCCTTCTCCTTGTCCCCTTCTGGCATGCACATATATATAAACAGACGCATTTTTCAGATGACTGTGTCTTTATTGTACGGATACCATATACCCTGCTTCTTCTTAACAAATTATTTTGTCTTTGTTCCAACCATTTGCTGTTGCCTGGAAAGAGGCTGAACTTCAGGAACTTTTATTCCAGGTGCCTATAACTGGATTGCATTTGCTGAAAAAAAAGAAGATTACTCTTAAGTGACTACTGAGATATAATACTGTTTCAGTTTTATTATGGGAGATAACTTTCGGGAAGTATTTTACTCTGCTGTTCCTATGAGAAGTCTCCTTTCTGCAAATTAATCCTTCCCCAAATGGCACAGTTCTGAAAATAAATAGCCTGAAATTAAAAAAAAGAAATCTAATGAAACTACTTCAGACATTGTTTCTGAGTTGCAAATCTGTGGCTCCTGTAAAGAGGGGAACATGTTCCTGAAAAAGGCTGCCCTGTTCATCCCAGATGCCCCATTTAGTGAAAGAGAGTTGTGAAATTTCCCATCAGGTGTTGGATGGCTGTGGTGATGGAAAAGCCCTGCTGCCCGATGGGCTTCATGAGCACATTCGTGTTCGTCTCTCCATCTTGTCATCCGATGGAAATCTAGAAGATGCCTCCTGTGGAAATATTTGTCCTGCCAGCCTGTCCAGATGACATTAGCAGACCCCTCCAAATTTCCAATAAACACATCTTAAAAACCTTCACTAGTCTGACTGTGGAGGGCAGAGATGGCACCTCTCTCCCTTTACACCCGGTGAGGTGACCATGACCCCCTCCTGCAGACCTACAGCCCCTTGCCTGAGATCTCCTCCATAACTGGGTGTTTGGAGGATTCTACACGCTTCACACTGAGCAAACAAGCGTTGTTGCACACACCTGGCTCTGGACTAAGCACCTGAGGTCCTCATCCTAATTCCTAGTCAAGGGGTGCAGAGAGGGTGCAGGTGGTGCAGCAAGGGGTCTGCAGAAAGCTCAGGACAGGTAGCGGGAGATGGTCCCACCCTCCTCCTGCATCCTCTTCCTGCAGGGCCTGGGCTGGCTGGGACACACACATGGGAATAGGGTGGAGGGGAGGAGACAGGAAAGGGAAGAGAGAGAGGGAAGGGAAAGGAAAGGGGCAAGGGGAAAGGGAAAAAGGAAAA
>VZZY01017185.1:3595-56859 GCA_013400335.1 Eurystomus gularis
CGTTGGTTCATACAGCGCCTTTACCCTGCGTTTAAAACGGCATTTTTGTGACGGAGAAATTCTTTTTAAGAAATATATTGGTGGATACAAAGGGAGTGGGGGTCGGTCTCCTCTCCCAAGGCACAAGCGGCAGGACAAGAGNCACGAACGGGGGGCTCGGTGTCCACCGGCCCTTACGGCTCCGGCTGGGCAGGCGCAGCCCCCGGGCTCCCTCCCCGCCCCAGACCCGCGTTGGGTCATACAGCGCCTTTACCCTGCGTTTAAAACGGCATTTTTGTGACGGAGAAATTCTTTTTAAGAAATATATTGGTGGATACAAAGGGAGTGGGGGTCGGTCTCCTCTCCCAAGGCACAAGCGGCAGGACAAGAGTAACCGGCCTCAAGTTGCACCTGGGAACGTTTAGGTTGGACACGGGGAACAATTTCTTCCCTGCAAGGGTTGTGAAGGGCTGTGCCAGGCTGGGCAGGGCAGTGGTGGAGTCCCCATCCCTGGAGGGGTTTCCAAGCTGTGGAGATGTGGTGCTGAGGGCCAGGGGTTAGTGGTGCCCTGGCACTGCTGGGGGAACGCTTGGACTCAATGATCTGAAAAGTCTTCTCCACCAAAATGATTCTAAGCCTTTGATTCTGTGATACATGAGGGCACAGATGCAGTCCGGTGGGTTCAGGGAATTGTCCCCTCTTCCCCTCGCTGCAGAATTGTCCAACACCAGCCATTTGCTCAGTGACGGAGCAGAAGGGTGTGCTACTTCATTAACAACTTTAACGGCCACTTTTAAAATTACTGTCGTTCTCTGGATTAAAGAGAAATTAGAGTATTGGCAACGGGACTTTTACAGCTTGTTTTCCTAACAGCCAAAGGATCCCTGCACACATTCCATGCAAGTCGTGTCAGAAGTTTCTCTCTCCCTTTCTGAGGCAAAACAGAATAACAAAAAAAAATTGTTTTCCTGTGTTTTTGCCAAACAGGGGGATTAGCAGCATACCAGAAGAAGTTGCAGTGGTGTTGTCATTAGCGGTGGTGGTCCAAACGAAGCACGGTCCGGAGGATGCTGCAATATCCGCACTAGAGCAGCTGACACAACGGGGAAGAGAAGCCAACCTCCTTTGAGAGCAAGAAGAAATAAACAGCTGTTAACTTGTGATCCCTCTGATTCATGCCTGCAACGTGTTGCAAAACATTCCAGCAGCAGCGAGACTCTCTCTGCTCCTCACCCACCCCAGGGGTGATGATTAACGCCTGGAAGACCACCTAGACGTAAATGCCACTTTCAAACCAGTCTTGATCCCTGTAGATATGCAGTGAGATGGCGGCTGGGCCCCCTCGGCGCGGGTTTGAGGGTGACGGGGGGACAGAGGCAGCCCCAAGGCCGGAGGAGCTGGAAAACCCGCGTCCAGCACACGCTGGAGGGGCGAGCGGCCGCAGAGCCTCTGCCCAGGCTCTTTGGCTGGAAGCGCTGCAGCGCTACAGTCCAAGTCATTTGACTTTCATGAGTCAGAGAATATTACACAAAAACATCCTGCGAGGAGGGAGCGGAGGATGAATTCCAGACGCTGACCTTAGACAACAAACAAACCCCGCTTTTTTTCCCCTTGTTTTAGGGCAGAGGGGGAAGGGAGCTCTTGCACTGTGGACGGGATGCCGGCTGTGGGTCAGGCTGGAATTTGGCACCACGGGGCTGTCTGCCATCACTGCTGTTTATTCACGATGCAGTCAAAAAGAAAGATACTGCGTACGGCTGAAGGGCTCTGTGTTTACCCCCAGAAGCAGGCGGAGCCCCTTCCACCCCCCCAGATCTCCTGTCGTGCTGTGAGCGCCTTCCCACCCTCCCTGCTGCGCAGAGCTGATGTCCCAGGCTGGGCAGCACAACCAAGAGCTGCGTACTTGCAGCATTTCTGCCTGGAAACCACCAGCGAGGAGAAGATGTGAAGAGCCAGATTCCACAGGGGAAATATTTGTCCCTGAGGCCACGAGTGCCTTCTGTGCAGGCAGCTGGGCTGGAGCGGCTCAGCTGGGCCACGAAAGCCTCCTCCCCACCACTCTGGGCACGGCCGTGCTGTGAATGCCTGCGTTCAGCGGGCTGTGGGGACAACCTTCATCTCTGCCCAGACACTGGGGCTTCTTTCAGCCCTGGAAAACAGGAAACTGGGTCACGGTGTGGCCAGCCCGGGCGCTGACTCTTCCACCTGCCACTGCTGAACTGGGGACATTCATCACAGGCAACTGGCTCCCAGCTGGGAGGGATCTACTCAAAGACATCAGGTTGGCAGCAGCACGCTGCGGACAGCATGTGCGGCCGGGGCTTAGCTCTGCTCAGGGTGTGTCCTTTAAATCACAGATGCAGGGTTAAGCAGCAGGAGTTTCTTCTTGGAGGAGTTTTGTTGGGGTGTTTAAGGTTCAGCAAAGTAGAGCCTCGGCCCACAGGCTGCTTGTCTTTTTTTTGAGGTGTTCGGGTGCCGAAACCTCTTGGAAAAATCCCCCCAGCCAGCACTTGCACCTCTTGGAAGCGGCACAGAAATCTCCCTAAGGTTAGAAGCCGTGCTCTGCCAGCACAATGCGGTGACTGTGTTCAGCGCTGACCTTCCGAGCCCAAATCCCACACCATTTGGCTCTAGAAACTGCTGGCTTTTGAATCGTCCTTCAGACGAGAAAACCTGCAGAGAGCAGAGCTCCGAGGAGAGCGGAGGAGTTTATTTTTCAGCCGGTACCACGCTCACTTCTGCCATCACCCCTGTTCCCGGGTTATGGAGGAATTTCCAAGGACCGGGGCTGGACCTGTCCTGCAGCGTAGGCAGCCTCGCTGGTGCTGTGTCCCGGCGCTCTCCAGCTGCACGCAGAGAATCTCCACCAGCCCCGAGCCTTCCCTCAGGTTTTCCCTCACTCTGGCCCCTTTTCCCCTCCCCTCCCCGGCCCTGCCGCTTTCCAGCTCGTCATCTTTCCTGAAGTGGAAAGTAAATGAGGGCTAAGTGTCCGACTGTCTCATTTTGAAGACTGATGCCTGAATAAAGGCTTGCCCGTCCTACCTTAATCATGTCATTAAAGCACCGTCAGGAGAAAGTTCTCACTCGGCGGCAGATGCTGGGGAGGAGCTCAAGTGGGAAAGGCCCTAAGCAAACACAGCACGATGGAAAATGGTGCAACCGGCCCCAGTGGGCTAATTGAATTTCCAGTCTCAGAGAACTGTTCTACCTTACCTGGTAACCGCGGGCACTTTTTGCAGGGTAAGGAGAAAAGCGGAGTGGGGGCTGCGTGTTTAGCGCAGCAGCATTACCGGAGCGTAGGCGGCAGATGGGTGACGGCAGAAGGGGCGGCGCTGGAAAGAGCCCTAGAAATTGTGCCACGTGCCAGGGAACCCCGGCACCCCGGGGACCTCCCGGCACCGCCGACTCGTCATCACCGGTGGCAGGAAAGCCGTCCTGCAGGTGAAGCTTACCCTGAGCACCGGCGAGTCTCCCCGCTCCTCAGCGGGACCTCGAGGAGACTTCTCGGCCTAAAGGTTTCCACTTGTGGTGCTGGAAGGATCTGGCAAACTGGGGAGTGGTCCAGAGAGGCTGTTCCCATCACGGGATGGCCGCTCCTCGCGGTTCCTCACGATCGATCTGGAGCCCTGCTGCCAGAGCTGGCTTAGCGGGATTCACAGGACTTGAAAGGAATAGCAAAAAACGGCCCTTTTCCAAACGCTGCGAAGCTAAGGGTAAACATCAGCGTGGTAAATATTGTGCCTCTCTCTTACCGTGACTCAGGTTTCTGTCCAAGGGGAGGATGGAGCCAGCCCTGCCCTTGGCTTTGGAAGCAGACATGGGCTCCATCTCGAATCACAGCTATTTCAGCAACGACACGGACTCCTCCCAGGACGAGTCTCTTTCTTTGTTTGACGTCCATATTTTGGTGCCTGTGACTGTAATTTCCATCATCCTGTTTTTCTTGGGAGTCTCTGGGAATCTGATAACGATAGTAATTTTCAGACGCTCGCAGGAGATGAGGACGACAGTGAACATGTACCTGTCCAGCATGGCGCTGTCCGACACGCTGATCTTCCTTGGCCTGCCTTCAGACCTCTACCGCCTTTGGAAGTACAAGCCCTACATATTTGGGGATTTCCTCTGCAAGTTCTTCATCTACCTGAGCGAAACGTGCACGTACTGCAGCATCCTGCACATCACCACGGTGAGCGTGGAGAGGTACTTGGCCGTCTGCTTTCCCCTGAAAGCCAAAGCGACCATCAGCAAGTGCCGGGTGAAGCGGGTCATCCTGGCGCTGTGGGGCTGCTCCCTCCTGACCGCCGGCCCCATCCTCTTCCTCTTCGGGGTGGAGCACCCCCACGGCAGCTCGCCCGAGGAGAGCCGGGAATGCAGGTCCATCGAGCGCGTGGCCCGCACGGGGCTGCTCGAGACGATGACCTGGCTCTCCACCATTTATTTCTTCCTGCCAATGCTCTGCTTGTCTCTGCTGTACGGACTCACCTGCAGGAAGCTCAGGCGGAGCGGGCAGCAGCCGGGCGGCCGGGCCAGGAGAAGGTCCCACGCGCAGACCGTCAAAATGCTGGGTAAGAGTCGTTCAGAGACCCAAGCTGAAGAGCTGCCCTCTTCAGTCACTCCCACGGGGCCTGCAGCGACACGGGGGAGAGGAGGGACAACCCACACAGGGTTACACAGAGTTAAAATCAATAGATTTACACTTAACTTGTGTTCCCGGCTCTTTCTGAGAAGAAGAGCAGTCCCCGACTAGGGCCAGGGATCCTACTGCACGGCTTTGGGTTGTTTTGAGATCACATTCCTTGTGTGTCCCCTCATCTCTGACCCTTAACTTTCCAATTTAAAGAAATTGGAAAATTCTGAGTGTTAAAACCAGACCGGGCGCTTCCCGGGCTGTGGCAAGGAGAGGTTTTAAAGCAGTCTCCCCTGCAACGTTTCTCAAGCTTAGCGACTTAGGCTTTGTCCAGGGTGGCAACAACCCACCTGGGCTGGGCTTACTTGAACCTGCTCCTTGTCCTGTGCCAGCTGGGACCAGTGGTGCGGACAAACCAGGAGGGTTTGGGTCCCCTCCCTGCCTCTCCATCCCTCCCACCCCCCTAAAAATCCCTCTCAGCAGGGAAGCAGCAGCACCCATGACTGGAGACAGCTTCAGTAAAACAAACCTCAGCTCTCCACCGGCTCTCTCCTGCCAGGTTTTACGTGCTTACCGCATGCTCTGCTTTCCCATCCTCTTCCTCAGCGCCTTCTGGGCTGGTTGACTCCCACCGCCGTCCAGAGGGGTCTCCATCCTCCTGTGTCCCTGCTCCTTTCTCCTCCAACAGGCAGGGTGCTCATGGGGACTCAGACTTTCAGGCCATGAGGGGGAATTTTCAGCCCTTCGTTTAAGCCAGGCTGCCTTGCCCCAGCCTGATCCGATGCCTTTCTCTCCGCTGGACAACATGGGTGTAAGAGAGAGCCCTGTTTTAATTGCAAGCCATTAATTTTGTATGCAAATTTAAGTCCTCGTTGCTTGAGATGACCGGTAACCACAGCACAAAGGTAGCTGGGGAAGGCAGGAGGTCTTGTCCTTGCTGGGTTAAACTTCTCAAGCTCGTGTCTTGGTCCTTAAACAGGTTAAAGAGGCAGGATAAACTCAGCTTAAGGCGACTGAAGTGTGCTCTCTTCCTCTTTAGCTGTTGTAGTCTTGGCCTTTGTGCTGTGCTGGCTGCCGTTCCACGTTGGCCGAATTCTCTTTGCCCAGAGTGAAATCGCCCTGTATGACCTCACGCAGTACTTCAACCTCATCGCCATGCTGCTCTTCTATCTCGGGGCTTCTATAAACCCCATCCTTTACAACGTCATGTCACACAAATACAGGAAAGCCATGAGCAAAATCCTGCGCCACAGGCGAACTCAGCGCTGCAGGAGCCTGACCAGGAGTGAAAAGGTTCCTTCTGAAGGTACAGAACTTGGTTCTTTCATGTCAACTGTTCAGCACTGACTTAATCAGAATCGTAGAATAGTTCTGGTTGGAAAAGACCTTTCAGATCATCGAGTCCAAGCGTTCCCCCAGCACTGCCAGGGCACCACTAACCCATGGCCCTCAGCACCACATCTCCATGGCTTGGAAACCCCTCCAGGGATGGGGACTCCACCACTGCCCTGCCCAGCCTGGCACAGCCCTTCACAACCCTCTCAGAGAAGAAACTGTTCCTCATGTCCAACCTAAACCTCCTCTGGCACAACTTGAGGCCATTTCCTCTTGTCCTATTGCTTGCTACGTGGGAGAAGAGCCCGACCCCACCTGCCTCCAACCTCCTTTCAGGGACTTGTGAAGAGTGAGAAGGTCTCCCCTGAGTCTCCTTTTCTCCAGGCTCAACACCCCCAGGTCCCTCAGCCTTTCCTCACTAGACCTGTGCTCTAGACCCTTCCCCAGCTTCGTTGCCCTTCTTTGGGCACATTTTGCCAGCTGTGTTGCAGGTTAAGCCCCGGTAGACAGTGGACATGGAGACTGGAACACGTTTTAAGGCTGTCCCCTCACTATGTGTTTCCTAAGACAGGTTTGGAACATTTTAGGAACACTTCAGGAAGGCTGGAGTCAATTCGTGTTATTCCTGCCAGGGAACTTACCAGCCACGTTGTCAGGCTGAACTGTCCGCAGAGCTCCTCTGAAGGGTTCCTCTCTGGTTTTGAGGTGCAGGCTTTGTTGATCAGAGACCTGTGGAACACAATTCAAGTCACTTTCTTCCCACAGAAGGCAAGAGAAGTGAAGGGGAGGTTAAAGCCCAGCCAGCTGTTTGCTCTCAGCAAGTACCTGTGAGAAATACAACCTGAGAGGAGGGTGGTAAGAAATGACTCATTTTGTGGGACCATGAACACGTTGCCTTCTTCCTTCATGCAAATTTACTGCTCACCCCTCAGGTCTCAAGTTGCTTCCTCATTTTCTTTCCCTTCTCTTGTCCTTTATTCAAACCATACCCAGCTTTCTCCAAAGCCAGAGCCCACCTCTGCGGGACGGAGCCGTCCTCACCTTCAGAGCTCATCTGAACGGGCCAGGGCCAAGTTACACGGGTGGGCGAGGGCTGGGGAGGGAAGCGACACCGGGAGGCACCTGCCCATCTCCCTGTTTGTGAACCAGGCAAACACCGAGCCCAGGTCACGGCAAAGTCCAGGTCCCCAGCTCCCGGGCTGTCCCAACACCCTCCTGACCTCACGTAGAAGAGCTCAAGCAATGCCTCTGCTTGGTCCCCCGGCTTCTGGAGAAGGACGGTGCTGCCCTGAGGCTCCCACCAACAACTCCTCTTCCTGAAAGATTTAAGGTGGTTAATGACACGTGATAACAACGCCAAACGTGTGTCTTTCACCCCAAACGGCACACGCCGCGAGCGACAGCTCCCACAGAACCACACAACCACCCTGTCGTCAAATTTGAATACATTTGTATTATTTATTGGCTGTATTAAATATATTATCTATTTGATAGTTACAATTTAGTAATACAATGCATGGCAGCTTTAACATAAGTCTGAGATACCTCAAAAAATGACAATACAAGAGACCGGAAGATACCTAATACATGAATTGATGCCACGAGGGTACGTCGCTCTGGAATGGAAAGGGCTGACGCCCGCCCGGGTGTCGTCTGGAAATGGGAACGTTTTGTGGCAATTCCAGAAATCCCTCTTGCCTTTCAGGAGTCGTGAGTTGTTAGTACGTACTCTGCGATCCTAACTGTCAATTATCGGAAGTGTTAATTGCCGAATAAACCTCTACGGACTCCGTCCCCAGAGTTAAAGGACTAACCCTTTTGGCCACCGAGATTTGCTGCAGGCAGTCTTAATTGCTAAAAGTAGACTATGAAGAGAAATAAAGACAGATTGTAAACTCTTCTGCAAACTAAAGGCTAATATCCGTATAAAACTCTTTCCGACACTGGAGGGAGAGATTTCTATGAGATAATAAATGATTAACTTAAAGTTCTGCTACAAGTAGAACAATACATTCAAACATACATTTATTTATTTTTTTTTTTCCAGGACTTTTAATCAAAATAAATAGAGTACAAAATGAAGAGTACGTTTTGAAAAAAAAGATTAATTTCAGATTGCACCATAAATCTACCTTTAAGAGTATGAAGCGATACTATGTCATAATTTAGGTTTTCCACATCTGAAAGACAACACAACGCCTCAGACTAACACGCAACATGATTCCTCAACCGCCAGAGCAGAAAGACCCTTAAAGTGATTAATTACTGGAAATTCTTTAGCCTGTAGCGCTGTCGCATCCGACACTCCACGCACGAGTGCATCACTCTGATGGGATATAAAGTGTAGCCGTAGTTCTTTGCCAAAATAAGCTAACTCTACCTTTCTACGGCGTGTTCCAAATGCTGTTGGGAAGACCCGGTCTGAAACGCGGCCCAAAACGTGTCGAGCTCCAGCTTTCAAAGCGTTTGCTCTAAAAGGAGACAGCTGGTCAGGCTCAGCCGGGGGGATTCGCCAGCGGGTTGAACAACGACAACAACAACGACAGTCATATGTAGTGCACAGTGCCCACAAAAAACACCCCCCAGACAAACAAGGATGAGTTTCGAAAAAGTTCATAGCAGGCTGGACATTCCCATCTAGAAAACACTGGAATGTGAGGCCGCTACCGCTGGGATAGCACGTCGTTTAAAAGACCGTAGAAACGTTATCTAAAAAGAGTTCTTTGACAAGGCGGGTAAGGTTAGAAGGGCATCCGAAAGCAGTTTTGAGCTTCTTCTTTTTAGGTTAACAATAGTAGAAAAACGATTGCTCAGTTTGAGCCAAATAGCGTCACATTTATCATAAATGCACTCTTTCTCCCCAAAGACAACCCCCGTGCGCTGCTGACGGCTCGGCAGAGAGCTCCTCAGCGGCACAGGAAATTCCTTTTCTCTCAGGCACCGAGAGTGAAATGTGGATTGGGCCGAGGGCTGCTCCCCGCAACACCCGCTGCCAAAACGGGGCTTTTCCCGCAGGAGGGCGACACGCGGCGCCCGTGCCGTGCCAACGCCGTGTCCTGCTGACACCTTGTCCAGCGCTTCCATTAAAACTCTTAAAAAAAATAAGCATAATAATAAATGCTGGCACCCTCTAACACTTGAAATGCCGATTACTGAACCCGGAGTACGGAAGGGACGGTGAGGTGGGACTATCGCTACGCCAATGCTCTGCGCTCCTCTACAGGCCGGGAGACGTGGCACGCTCTAGGAAAGCAGGACTGCCCGAAGCCGAAGCATCTGTGCTGCTGTATTTCGTGTACACCGAACTACACCGACACCCGATCAAAGGCTGCTCTGGCTGTACTGGAGAAGGACTCGTTCTCTCCGAGCGGCCAAAGGGCCCCCGCTTTCAACTCGGAGAGAGGAAGAGCGTGCGCACGCACCCACGCGCACTGTAAGGCAGTTTGTTTGGTTGTGTTTTTTTTTTTGCTGTTTTTTTAACAGCTAACCCTGATTACAGAGGACCCAGGATTACCCTTTCTACAAGAAACGTGTGTTCAGTATTTGGAAAGGACCTGCTAACCCAGCCTCGCTGTTAGCCAGCAGCAAAAGCGGAAACGCATTTAACGATACGTTTCCAGCTAGGATTTTTAATAGAACTAACCATAAATACCCGAAATAGCTTCTGTACAGAAAGCTGAGCACTGAACAGGCTCTCGTCTACTTGATGACAAAGTACTGAATGACAACAGCGAATAAAATGGCCACCACCGCGAAGCCGCAGAGGAGGACGATGGCAATGAAGCGCTCCTCACGCAACGTCTTCTTCGTCTCTGCCAACTCCGTCGTCAAATCGGCGCAGGGGGGAACCAGCTCCTGCTTCTGAGATGAGAACACTGTGCTGGGACTGTAAGGGCCGTACAGTTCCTGCGACCCAGCAGAGTCCTGGCACTGGCGCCCAGCGCAGACCCTGACCCGATATTCACAGTTTGTCTGCAAGCTGGTCAGACGGAAGGAAGCCTCTGGTCCCTTGTACACCTGCTCGGGAGAAGAGAAAGAACCGCGTTACGTGGGATTCACCCCTTCTGCTTCACGAGCACGTGCAGCGCCGGACACTGCCTGAAGCTGTTCTCATCAAGCCAACCTAACAGGAAGAACTTCTGATTCTTTTTCTGTGAATCACAGAATCATGGAATGTGAGGGGTTGGAAGGGACCTCTGGAGATCATCGAGTCCAACCCCCCTGCCAAGCAGGACCTGAGAATCTCGGGCAGGTCACACAGGAACGCATCCAGATGGGTCTTGAAAGTCTCCAGAGAAGGAGACTCCACAACCTCTCTGGGGAGCCCGTTCCAGTGCTCTGGAACCCCCACAGTAAAGAAGTTCCTCCTCATGTTGAGGTGGAACTTCCTGTGCTCTCGCTTGCCTCCATTGCCCCTTGTGAAAGTGAAAAGAGGTCGCCTCTTTCTTCTTGACCCCCAGCCCTCATATGTTTATACACATTCATTAGATCCCCTCTCAGTCTTCTCTTCTCCAGACTAAAAAGCCCCAGGTCTCTCAACCTTTCTAAAGCGTCCTGCTAAACCCCACACTGACAGACCTGGATTGGGAAGCTCAGAAAATTAAAAAAAAAAAAAGGGGGAAAAAAAAGTTCTGCACAACTATTGCACCGTACAGCTCCCCTACAAGCGTGGGGCAAGCGCTGTCTGCAACTACCAAAGGCAGTGATGCCACAGACCGTAAGATTAAGGACTCAAAAGAAGTGCTGGAAGAGCAGAATAAACCAGTGCTAACCCACTTCGGGACATCCACCTTCACAGTCACCTGCTTTTACAGCACAAGCAAAGGGTCAACACGGAAAGGAGAAGCATCTTGGCCTTTCAGCAGGGGCACCCCTCGCTGTCGTGACGGACCCTACACCGGGAGCTGCCCTCACCCCTCAAACTTAAAACTCTTGCTGAAAGGGACTGGCCGAGATGTAAAACGAAGCACCCTGAGTGTCAGGATTCAGTCCCTTGCTGAAAAGAAAAGCATCCCTGCCACGAGCATCGCCAGCCAGAATTTCACGCTTCAAATGCAGACAGCTTTTTTTTTTTTCTCAGTATTTTTTTCAAAGCAAAAAACCCCTCGAGTTGATTCTGTGAAACAGGAAGTACCTGCTCAAACTCTCTCCCAGCAGCAAGCTGAAGGATGTAAACCATGGAGTCTCCCTTCATCGGCTGCAGAGGTTCCCATGTGATCTCATAAGTGTTTTCTTCCAGCTGAGTTGCTTTGGGTGCTAGGAGAAAAACCACAATGCTTTGTTGGCGTTTTAGAAAAAAAGAACAATTGTCTCTACAAATGTTCTTGTTTCTACAATCGAAAGAAAAGGTCCCAAATCACCAGTGATTGCAGTGACTCATTTTCACGGTTAATGCAGCAAATGGGCACTGGTGTCATAGAATCATGGAATGTGAGGGGTTGGAAGGGACCTCTGGAGATCATCGAGTCCAACCCCCCTGCCAAGCAGGACCAGAGAATCTCGGGCAGGTCACACAGGAACACACCCAGATGGGTTTTGAAAGTCTCCAGAGAAGGAGACTCCACAACCTCTCTGGGGAGCCCACTCCAGTGCTCTGGAACCCTCACAGTCAAGAAGTTCCTCCTCAGGTTGAGGTGGAACTGCCTGCGCTCTAGCTTGCATCCACTGCCCCTTGTGAAAGTGAAAAGAGGTCGCCCCTTTCTTCTTGACCCCCAGCCCTCATATGTTTATACACGTTAATTAGATCCCCTCTCAGTCTTCTCTTCTCTCACTCTGGCTCGAAGCGTGCCTTGGCTTTGCACATTTTCCATCCTAACTTTTCCGTTCTAACGCAAGTGACTGGGCAGTGGAAACCTAAAAGCTTCAGGTTTTTCCACTGTATTTGTTAGCCATGTAGAGGCAACTGTCATTTGATTTTGAGCAGTTAAGATTTGTTCCAGTTCTTCTTTTCCTTTGCTGTATTTTATGACATAAGCTTAAAAAAAGTCATTGCAATAACTGTAGGTTATGCTTGTCTTTCTTTTCAAGCTGACAAGATAAGCTTCTGATGTCTAATGCTCTCAAATCACTGGAGAAAATGGTATTTATGTCCAGGTACCTCCAGAGGTGAAATTACATGCTCTAAACACAGTTGAGTCAATTCATTTTCCTGCTGGTAATCAGCATTCTGATCTCCAGAATGACCTTCTCTAACAGCAGCCTCGACTGTTCAGTTAGAAAATGAAGACCAGAGGAATTATTTGTGTTCTCATTTCCTTACGTGCTTTTGTAATTTACCTCAGCTGACAGATAACCTGGAAAAATGGCTTTCCAGTTGAAAAAGGATAGAAGAAATCCTCCCTGTCAGGGGTGGAAGAGCCACGTGCTGGTCCTACACCAGCAGAGCCCTTCTTATAGCAAGATAAAGCTGGTTTCTGTTCTCTGTCCCACAAAGGGCACGGAAGGATGCTGGGCTGGGAAGAGAGTCAGGCTGTAGCGTTCGGTCTAGTACGTAAATGGCTTGTAGAAGTTCCTAGCTGCTCACCTTTTAGAGACGCGGGCGGAGACTTTGTTGTAGTGAAAGCGTAAACTTCAGAAAACTCTCCCTCTCCAGCATCGTTGTACGCCTGGATTTTAAAATAGTACGTAGTGGATTCACTGAGTCGCTGCACCTTGTACGTGTGACAAGGACCGTTATAAACGGTAACGAACCTGGAAGAAAACCACGGAACACGTAGAGATTGGAACGGTTCAATAATCACCCCTTTGCTCGTCGATATTGTACGCAGAATGCTTCCAATAAAAAAGTGAGAATCCTTTCTGAGTCTCCCAGGTCTGCTGTTGTCAGGAGCGGTTCATGATGTGCATTAGATCAGCACCACGCACCATCCAGACCAGCAGAAGCCTTAATTTTCATGCGTGGAGCATTCAGTCAACCTGTGGAGGCACTGAGCTGCAGCCATACACGGCTAGGTGCGCTACGTGAGCAAACCCTCAACTGGAATCCAGAGAATATCCCGTGTATATACCAGAGGAATTAAAGAACTGCTGCCAGCTCCATGTCTCTTAGATGCAAACTGGACCTCATTTTAGAATTCCCATAAAATGAGCCAACTGGCAGCATGGGAAGATGGTGAGATATTGCTACTTGAACAGCATTTACTGTCTGCAAGTAAATACTAGTGCAACAGCATTTCTGCTTGAAAGATGGGCTCCAAAAACGCAAACTAGGGCAAATTTTGGGATGCCTAAATCACCTCTAGTGCAAAGAGAAGTGAGAATACTTAAAAACTGGATATGAAGTTGTAAAGCAGCGATACCCTTAACGTTCCGATGATCTCACCTGCCAAACCTGTCCTCCATCTGCAAGTTGAACTGTGTAGGGTTGGTAATTAAAGCTCTGCTCGGACCTTCACCCCACTTGAGTTTAAGGCTCTGGTAGCTGAAGACCACGCATTCAAGATGAGGGGGGTCGGGAGGTAGTGGTTTTGTTTTGGCTTTAATGGAATGACTGAAAGGACCAACTCCAAAGCTGTTCACGGCCTGTATTCTAATTCTAGAAGGGTGAGAAGAGCAGCGATACAGTTAATTCACTCGAAAAAACCACGCTAGGGAATAAAGCGAGAGTTAAAATTTGTAAAGAATGTAACTCCAAACAATAAAGCACTTAAAATGCAGTTAGAAATTAACTACTAAAACAATCTACTCCAAAACAAGTCAACGTAATTACACCGTTTTCAACATAATGAAGCTTTAGTGTTTCTCAGTATTGTTCAGGTTTATCCCGTTCAGTGAACAAGCGCCCGGGTCCTCCACGTTAACCTGGGCTGCTGCCTCCTGCCGACACCGAAGATCCAGGATCTGAACTCAGCTTTCTCCAAGGAGGAAAAGCTGTTCCTTTCCAACAGCAACAGCTACTCTACTCTTACCCACACACTACTCACAACTCTACTCTTACCTGTAAGTTTATCCTCTTTTGGCGAGATAAAGCTTGTTCCACTCCGCACATTGCTTCAGAATAAAAAATATTCTAAACCCGGAAAACTTGGAATAGAGCCTTGGCTCTGAGACAGAACGTACATCTTAAGAGAGCAATCTTAACTCCTGCCGCTAAAACGTCACGGTTTGAGTCTGGGTACGACCATTTGATTTGGGTTTCGTTTGGAGTTGCAGAGGGAATTAAGCAGTCTGTAAGCTGAATGAAAAATTGCTCTAAAAATTTTAAACGCTACCCTCAAAGCTCCTGATTGAAAATTCCTCCAGGTGTGGTTTCAGAACAGAAGGATTCATTATTACCTGTACAAAGTGTCAGGCAGCAGGTTCTCCAGAACGTGGCTTGTATTTCTCCCGACAGTCACGAGCTGTTTCTCCCCGTACTCGATATTATACCCCGTGATCTCTGAGCCGTGACAACACGGTTCTTCCCACTGAATCGCAAGGCACGTTGATAAAGGCAGAGAAATTTCCATCTGATCTTCGTCAAGTAAACGCAGCACCGACACCGCTGCGGGCACCGACGCGGGGGTGGTCACCACAGCGGTCTCACCAAACAACCCCGCTCCAGCGATGTTCACGGCCTGCAAGACAGACCACGTGCTCTTCACCAAACCTGTGCTTTTCTAACCAGCCGTGCTTCCTTTTGCGTCTTATTAAAAGCCGTTTGGAAGAGAATGGAAAATGACCCACAGATGTAAACGTGGCAAAATGTGTGGTATTTAATGCCCCGGTGGATCTGAGTTTCATTTCTAGGTGCACGTAGTTAGGAGGGGCTGGGGGGGAAGGGAAAGTGTTTTCAACAACGACCTCCTACACCGCATGAGCGGGTGACAGACAGTACAGCACTTTATTCATCTCTAGCTGCCGTTTTTCTTCTTGCTCCTTCGCTCAGTACCACATAACAAAAGGCTTTTCATACCTGGACTCTACAATAATAGGTGGTCGCAGGCGTGAGGCCTTTCACTTCGAAGCTCTGCCAAGGGCCGGTGTAAGCGATCTGCATCGAGCCCTCCGCCTGCCCCCAGTCCAGCCTGTATTCGCTGATCTCTGCACCGTTGCACGCGGGGCTCTGCGGGTTTGAGAGAGACGTTTTCTGTCAGCTATATCACATATGCATTCACCACACAAGCGAGAACTCGTTACGCTGAACGGAGGGGTTGAGACCTGAGGGCTTCTCCACCACAGCCAAGGGCGTGACTTTAAGTTCAGCTTGTTAAAAGGCTTCCGTCCCGACACGTGGCTGTGACACCCCCACAGTTCAGATTTTGAATGACTCAATCTCTTCACCACTTGGATGAACTAAATACAACCTGTATTAGCTACCGCATCATGAGGGGGATTAAATGTCACCAAATTCATTAAGACAAACTCACAGCTGGTAAAACTTACAAAACCAATGTAAAGAGATGTGCTCAAAAACATTCCACCTCTACATCTGTTATTTATTCTGCGTATCATACGCGTGCCACTGCAAGTCTAAAATCCAACTATTCATGTGTCTATTACTGAAAAGCATTAACACCTACCTCCCACGAAACTACGGCGCACGTTGCACTTTTACAAGTTACCAGGGGTTTGCAACACTGCTCGGGGGCTCCGGGAGCTGTGGAGATCTCTGCTCTGTCAGAGCAGGGGCCGAACTGCAAGAAAACACGACTGCATGAATACAGCAACAGCAGGAGAGCAAAGCCTGGCATGCAAGCGTCGGGGCTGAAGAAAACACATTATTTTTAACTTGCTAGAGAGATAAACAAGAATTTAGCGCTCAGCTTCACAGCACTGTTTAAAATTCCTTTCAGGTGGTTTATAGCTGGCCCCGTGCCTCCAAGATGTCTGCGATCCTCCCCTCGACTCCCACCGCTGTGGTTTTGGGACTCCTCCTTCCCTGCTGTCAGGATGTGGCTTCCAGAAGCAGCCGGCTGCTGTTTCAGAAAGACTTTTATGCACCCAGCATCTATCCCAAGCTCGTTCAAACCCGGCGTTCCTTGCACGCACCCCTCTCTACACGATACTATTCCCACACCACCCATCTGCAGAGTCCACAACTGCTGTAAGACACACGGCATCGTCTAAGGCGCGAGCACCAAGTGGTTACCCACAGCCAGCAGCGCAGGGTTTACACCGTGGTCAAAATGACCAAGAGCAGTGAGAGAAGATCTAGCACTAACTTTGAGCTAGTTACCTTCGGTACCGCTGGTAATTCTGGAAACAACAACAGAAACGCAACGCGCAGCGAGCAACCCCTTAGGGACGTTCAGCCCTAATTAACTCAATCTTCTTTAAATCCTATTTTTTTCTGCTGGGAGAAGTTTTGCTCCTTCAACAGAACTACGACAGAACACAGAAGCTACAAAATATCACCAGGCTGGTAAGACCATAGTGTCATTGCTATCTCTTGTGTAAAAAATAAAAGATGTGATCTCGCGGGCACAGTGGTTACCCCAACTTTATTTCCTGCTCGTGTCCAGAAGCAGTACGTTCTCCCTGGAAGCAGATTGTTCACCACAGATTCGGATGCTGGACCCTGATACACTTGTTTGCGTTCATCTTGCTCAGAGTTCGCCATCTCTAAAATGTATTCGGTAATGTCGGAACC
Organism: Eurystomus gularis; assembly: GCA_013400335.1. Classification (NCBI taxonomy): domain Eukaryota; kingdom Metazoa; phylum Chordata; class Aves; order Coraciiformes; family Coraciidae; genus Eurystomus; species Eurystomus gularis. The sequence goes on from VZZY01017185.1 coordinate 20,107, forward strand.
TCCATCTACAGACGGTGGGCCTAGGAAATGAAAAACATCTTTTTTTCCACCCTGTTATTTTCACAGAGCGCTTTTTCTTTTAAATCACAGAATCACTGAATGTTAGGGGTTGGAAGGGACCTCTGGAGATCACCAAGTCCAACCCCAAATAGTTCCTAGTAAGCCTTCTTAAGCTAAAAGTTTAGTCAGATGAATTCTAAAAGTTAGAGGGCAGGCTTTTATTGGGTATCCTTGCAGAAACATTACGAATCTTGGGTTTTTTTTCTCCCTAGATACCAATATATTAGTTTAAGATGACATTAATCTTTTTTTTTTTCAGATATTTGCCACATCTTTCCTCCAAAAACCAGTGTATCGTCATTATCTCCTCTACCGAGATAAAAATAAGAAAAGGAGGGTTGATTTTTAAACTGCCGAGCACTTGTCAGCAGCGAGGCAGCCCACAGCTTTCTCACTGGAAGATGTTTGTAGCTGCTTGAGTCTTCCCATAGCGTTGGACACGCGTGGATCACCAAACCAGAGGTGGTCAGCGAGCTCTGGTCATCCAAAAGCCAACTAAGGACATGGACTGCAGCCATAGATTTTATTTCCCCCCCCACCCCAAAGAGTTCAACAGATTTCTCATTTGTTATGACACTTGAAATCAGAAAAGTACTTTGCTCAGCAACCCTGGAGCTCACCCCACTGTAAGGTGATTTCCTTGGGCTTGGCTCTGCCTGCCAGGCACGGAGGATGACACGGGCCGGGAGGAACCGCTGCTGTCGTAACAGTCGTGACGTCGGAAGCCTGGCAGTAAAACACAGTGTGTTAGAGCGGAAACACAAGCCAGCATTTCACTAACACATCACGAGAACTGGCTTTCAGAGGCAAATTTATTCCCGTTTTTCTCACCTGGCTTTCACCCCCTTTACTGACACAATAAACCCTCATTCTGTAGGAAGTGCCAGGCTTGAGGTGATCGCACACGTGTTCCCTCTGGGAACCACTGTAGATGGTGTCCCACTTACCTCCTGAGGAAGGAAAGAAAATACTTTACAAAGCTCGCCAAAAGCAACCTAGAACATTCTCTCACACGCTATTAATCAAGACAGTCGAGGCACGGAACCCAAGGTGAACACTCAGCCACGCAGAGAACACGCACAACACAATATCCACACGTGAAAACCAAACCGTGACCGCCAGAGCCCTGGGTGGTGAATCACCACGCTGACCTGGGACTGAAAGACGACTGCTTACCGCCTGACGGGTCCGAGATCTCCAAAAAGTATTTAGAAATGTCTGATCCCCCATTATCTTTGGGTGGTTCTGAAAGAAATCAACGTCTTAAAATAAATTACGGATTTCAAAACGAGGCGTTATTCTGTTCTCAGCTTTTCCACAGAATATATTCATTCACGACAGAATACGTTTAAGTAGGAAGCTCAATTCAAATAAAACCAGAAAACTGTACTTATGGTCACAATATGTTTTCTAGAACAGCTTTTTGTTTCCCCCATTATTAATCGTGATTATGGCAGGATGAAGAGTAACTAGGAAAACACCGACAATTTCTGGTATCATCTTTTCTTTAAGAGCGCATGAAAATTATTTCAGCATCACAGTAAATCTAAAGACTATTACAACAGCCAGCAGCACTGGCTGCTTTTCTAAAATGATTTTAAAACCGCTTTACTCTTGTACTAGCGCCCCAGAACAAACCAAGCTGCAATTTCTGCGTGATGCCAAGTATTCCTCCTGCAATAGCAATATCTGCAGAGACAAATAATTAGCCCAAATTCGCCTCTGGTTTTTAACCTGCCCTACTAAGTGCCTGCATGCTGACGAGCAGCACTCGAGCCCAGCAGGAACAACAGGTCACCTACCCCACGCAACTTTCACGCTGTGCGAGTGGATCTTGCCCTTCACAGCTGGTTTGCTTGGTGGTCCAGGCTTGTCAGGATTGGTGCTGTGTTCTACCACCTCGCTGGGGCTGCTTTTTCCTTCACTGTTGTAGGCAAAGAGCTGTTTGGGGAGTGAATGGAATATATAATAAATGCTTGATTTAACGACAGGTAATATCCTGCTGATTTATAAAATTCTTCTATAAAAAAAAAAAAATAAATCAACTGCAAAACCCCAAGGAAAGACAACAATTAAAAGAAAATTAATAGTGCAAAATTAATTTGTGTTATGATTCCACCAAAACCTGTTACAACAACAGAAGCGCTGCAGCTGATTTTCGGCTGCTGTCTCCACAGAAAGCGCCTTAGCTGGTGAAAATGCTGAGAGTCCAGAAGGCACCTGTCATAATTCCATTAGAAAGAAAATACAGTACAAACCCTAAACTTATAGGACGTGCTCCTCCTTAGGTTTCTTAAAGTGCACGAGAGTTCATCTCCATTGTACTGTGGCTGGAAACCGTAACCCTGCAAAGGAGGGCAAACAAGAACAGACGCAGTCACTAATTTTCCACAAGACAAAAACCAGATCACGTTTTCTTCTGGTGTCAACTTCACCTTTGTCTCACGAACACATGCAACACTCGCCAACCGCTGCGGTATCTGGCAGCGTTTTTATTTGAAAGCAAAACGCAGAGTTAATTTTTTTTACTTCAGCACCGCTGCCTATCGGGTTTTTGCACCTGGAAGCAAGCCCAGCACTTACAGACCCTTCTTCCTCCACGTCTAAGCTGTAAGTGAGGGAGTCATCCGCGGACACCCCGCTCGGGGGGCTCCACCTCACCGCCAGCCAGGTCACTCCTGCTTCCATGAGCACGGGGGGCGAGGGGGCTGGCGGGACCATTCCTGCTGTGTAGTACGTCACCGGCTCGCTGAACCCGCTGGAAAAGTGGGTTTTCAAAAAAAAATAACGTTAACAGCGGCAGATGGAGTTGATGAGTTCACAAGTGAGACGACACGCTGCGTTCATTACCTCATTCCAATATCATTTTTAGCAGCTAATCTGAGCGAGTACTTGGTAGAAGGGGAGAGTTTGGTAAGTTTATACTGCTTCAGGTGCCCGTAGTAGCATTCTTTGAAGGGTCCATTCTTCCCCTTGAAAAAAGGTGAGAACAAGCCAAGTCACTTTGTAGCGGGGAGCACACAGTCCCCATGCAAAGTCAACCTTCTCACTCTAAATCACCCTAAATTCCATTTCACTAACACGATGATTTCAACAAGGAGTAAGCCTAAAAGAACGTGAAAAGCTCATGTCCTCAGGGTCACACTGAGCACGCCATTCCTGGTTATAAAACCACGCTTCGACGGAGGTACCTGGGGATTTTTTGGTGCTGTAGATTTGACACAATGGTAACAAATGACTTCAGCTGACAACAAACCACATTTTTTTAAATCGCTTTGGACTACCTCACAGTAAGGAGTTCAAAAGCCAAGCGCTGTTTGCGACAGCTACCCAAGACACAAGGCAAACGTCCGCCCACGTGAACAGAGCACGGGAATTAACGATGCTCCAAATGACAGGGGCCAGAGGAGGGAGTTTTACGCTGCCCTCCCAGCAGGAAAAAAGGGTTGTCTACTCAAACTGCTGCAAGACTCGTCACTTGAACAGAGCTTTTTAACTGGCTTCTCCCTTTAAAACTGTCTGCACACTTGCACTGAAAATAGCTGATGTACCGAAGCGAGAAGTATTTTTAAGTATAATTGGTCTACAGATGTCATTATGATTTTTTTTTTTTTTGCACTAGAAGAGATCTTACCTCATCCCATTCTAAAAGAAAATTGGTTATTTTGGAACCATTGTCATTTGACGACTGGAAATAGAGAAACAATGAAAAAAAAAAGTTAAAATCAAACGGCCGTCCTTTTACAAATACTTTTGCACATTAAAAACATCTTAACAATTGACTATCACATACTCCAACTGCCTTTTCAAACAGTATTTTGGTGTAGAGCTGAAGGCACCTGCAGCAGGCACACAGAACAGCCCTACTTCTTCCACAAACACACTCGTGATAATCGGAAACTACTGCGGGCACGGACGCACGTACTCACGAAGCAAGTTACAGAGGGAAAAAATGAGCAAGTATTTTAACTAGTTTAGTGCCTCGCTCCTGAAGGCTCTCCAGGCTGCTCTACTACTGTTAATTCTGAGGGTTTCGAACGTGAACTTTGGAAGAGTTTTACTTTAGGAATAATGCAAATGATATTCTTACAGCTTTATTTCCCCGAGTCCTTGCACTGTGCGTTCGCCAAGCGAGCAATGTGAGTGTCCAGGCGAGCAACACTTGCGCTGGTTATGACACACGAATTGGGAACTTCCTTCACTTTCTAAGTACTGACTATACAAATTATTGAACTAATTAAAGTCATGTAGTTATAAACCATTTTCCCGGCATAAGGGAAAACAGGAGAAGACAAGAAAACAGTTACCAACGAGTCTTCACAGATACTGTATATATTCAAAAGTCAGATTAAAACACAACAAGCCAAAGAAATTTACTCTGAATGGGCTGGAGTAACAAGAACTCTGAGTTATAACATCAAGTCACCTCTATTTATCACCCAGGAACCTCAAGCAAAGGACATAAAAGCTCTCATCCTTTCCTATGCTGCTAGGTCAGAAGAGAACTTGCCTACTGAACAGTTCATACTTGGAGAGACCTGCTACCAACTCTGGCACACTGAAGCTGTACGCAAGACACAAAGTCAGCGTTGAGAGAGGAAGAAACAAATCTTGATTTCAGTTATCAGTCTTACCTGAAGCAGCTGAAAAGCCAACACCTAAAGCACACAGTGGGTTATTACTGACAAAGCTAATTTAAACACACCGCAGACGAACACACGGCCCGCTTACCTTCCACTGCAAGCTCAGGCTGTTTTTGGTTCTGTTGACCAGCTTCGGCGCAGCTGGGCTGTCCGGCTCACAGCTTTCTGTGGTGAAGCTCACTAATTCCGAAACGGATTCTTTTATGGAGCTGCTGGTTGCTGAAACTCTGAACAAAGGACAATTAATTACATTGCTATTGCATTAGCACCTAAAAATTTAAGGGAAGAGTTGACAGCTTTAGAAATGTGTTTAATCGCAGGCAGCGGTTACAGCAACACGAAACAAGCGCCCACCCCTTCGTCCTTCATTTACTTGACAATTATTGTCTATCACAGCAATCTGAGTGCTGAAATGCACGTGGGAGGCGTGATGACAACTCTAGCAAGTGTTACCAAACGGTAACAGAATATCTGACTTGAACCTTTTACTAAAAACCCCTTGAGATTCAAATACAGACAACATTTACTTGTGCAGGAGTCTGGATACTAAAACAGGCCGAATTCAGGCAATAAAACCACGTTTCTCAGTGTATTGTTCAAATGGGACGGGATCTCCAGAACAATCGTGCTCATTTACGTTTGGTTTTGAGGTGCAACGCCACAAACCAAAGGCACACTGTGCTGTGCCCAGCACTGAACACACTCAGAACTCTTTTGCCCTTTAACAAGAGGAGTTTGCTTCAGTGAAGTCTTAAAACCTGTCTCCTCCAGTGCCCCAGCCGGATCCCAGTGTTCTCCTGGCTTGTTTGACCAGCTTGTCTTTTCCCTGACCAGTTAAACACCTTCTCCAGTAAAGGTTATTTGCTCTGCGTGCAATTCTTGAACGTCAACGTCACGTCTTGCTCCCTTGTAACACGGCATCTGACTTCCCCCCATTCCCACCTCCCCTCTCACACTGCTGCAGGAGCCTGCCGCTCAGAGAACTGCAACTTCACACACCAAGCTGGCAAGGCACGCTCGCAAAGCCATGGTCAAGGCTGAATTATTTTATCTGCTGCTGCCCTCAGCCTACAACAGCCTCTTTCCCTGGGTCCAACCTCGTGTTCTACAAAAACGCCAACAGAGGGTAATTTAAAGTTGGCATTTGAGAAACACGAAGAGACAGAGAAGATACCAGGGAAGAAAGAGGTGACATTTCAATGACATTAGAAGGTAAGTGGGAATTCAGACACAGCAGTGTCTACAGCTGTGGGGTATTTTTGCAGAATATTCCTCAAGTTGGTCGTGATCACACCTCTTCAGTGAAGTCACAATAATTTTGTGGTTAACGTGTCCACAAAAGCACAAAGGGTTTTATTCCTGGTGACATACCTGGCATGGTAATCAGTTGCTGGTCTGAGCTCAGGAAGTGTAATTGTTAATTCTTCCCCACTGTGAAAAGGGGGGAAAAAAAACCAAAAAAGAAAGAGTTACAGCTCTTCCTTATACTTTAAAGGATAAAAGCTTATTGAAAAGCAAAACCATGTAGCGCACATTTAATTTTCATGTTTTCCATTGTCCACGTAACTCTTAGCGATATTACTTAAAATTTATTTCACGTGAAGAAGGTAGGTCTGCAAGTCAACAAGCAGCTCCTGATCGAGAGATTGCTGATCGGTTAATGGTTTTAAACATCGGTATTGTGCTTAAATGAAGAAACTAAACTTACACATAGACAGATTTAAATTTTCCATTTTTACCACTGTTGGATATTGCTACTTCAAATGTAAATGCTGCTGGACTATGACTATGGCTCTCTCCATTCTGTGAACTAACTGGGAGATTCCAGGACAGAACGGCTGATCTTGCTTGTATATCAGAAACCTATTAAAAGCATAAATAATGCAAGTAAGTTTGCTTTCTGTAATAAAAGGTATATTAGTCAATAACACGGTGTTGCTAGTTTGCCTACGAAGCTCCTCGCTGGAGGACCTCTTTACCTTTGCAGTGGAAATACTGAGTCATTATTTGAATCGAGATTATTTCCTCTTTTCATTTCTCAAAGAGCGGATGAAAGGATTTCCCTTCAAACACCGAACAACCGCACAGACACACGTCGTGTCTCAGCGCATGAAGAGAAAACGTCTGCTCCGCCTGCCCTGTTTGCATCACTGATCGGGAGTCTCGAACCCTGTCGGCAGGCGCAGACGGCTGAACTTCCCAGCTCTTACAACTCCCTCACATTAATATTTCACTGCTAAGCTACAGCACAGCGAGAGGCTCTGATTCGAAGCGCTCACGACTCAGCTTTTTGGTCTGAGGTTTGTTTTTTTTGCTGCTTAATTCCCCACATTTCCTCGGACAAAGCCAGCGCAGCTTTCTGTTAGCATTAAGTACGGGGGTCAGAAGCAGCAATGAGAAGATACCACCGTAACAAAGGAGAGCTAGAAAGCGGGAGCAGAAGCAAACAACCCACGCTTACTGCACGGATAACGCGAGGAAGAGGTTCAGTAGGCATGCTCAAGACCAAAACTATCAGTGCCGCTTAAATGAACATCACCAGGCTCCAGCTTCCTAAGGAAGTCTGTAAATACTCTAAATACTCGCTCCAGTTTCTACACATAACACAAAAGAGACGATCTGTTCTTGTAAATTCTATTCCCGCTATTCCTAAAGCCCCAATGTTGAACGAAGGACGGTTCCAAGAGTGGGCAGATTTTCATTAGTTTAGCAGGCCCTCGGTTTGCAAGGTCCTAAAGCCCTCACAGACACTCGACAGCCTCAGTAGTGGGTGGATTCTTGGCTTAGACTGGGAAACTGAGTCAGACTGCTTCAGAAAGTTGAGAAGCAGAGGCTTTCCATAGCACGGCTGCCCTCTCCCCAGCTATCAACTCTGACAACTATATTTTCTCTATTAAAAAAATAAACCATTAAGAAAAAAAAAGAAAAAGAGATCAATAAGACACATGTTATTTTATAGGAAGTATAAGCACAGAAAATAATGGTATTTTAAGGCCGATACTTACGATTGGCTTGCCAATGCTTAAGTGAACATCACATTTCTTGGATTCTGTGTCAGATTCTGAAATTTCAAATACAAAACAGATTACCAAAACCCCCAAGAGTAAACCAGCCCGTTACAAAAATGCCACCACGAGATGGAGTTGGCCTCATTAAGAGTTTAACAATAGTACTTATTGTGCAAAGTTCATCTCCCCTGTTTGTTTTGGCTGCGTGAGGGGTAGAAACATGAACTTTCCAAAACTAACAGTGTTACAAAAACCCTTTGAGTACATCCTGCACAAAGGGTTTATTTTCCTAATCCGAGTATAAACGGGTCTTCTCTGACAACACAAACACATTCCTCCAAAAATGAAAGGTGTTAAAAAAATGACAATAAGATCTTATCTCTCTATTGTGTGCGCTTTCCTTGAATTTCTGTTGCAAAACACTTGGCACAGACGCGAGCTGGAAGAAGCCCGATCAAAACCACACACAAAAAATACCTACAGGTACCAAAAGGGTTACATCTGAAACTGAATCCTAGTGCTACACTTGTCCACGTCAAACCATTCAGGATATTATTCTGCCTGCAAATAATATTTTTTCCCTCCCTCTGATAAACTTGTATTTTTATTTTTTTTAATTACACATATACTTTTTTTTTAAAAAAATATTTCTAATAAATCTCTTTTTCATCCTTGAAGCAAGCTGGAGAAAAGCTTCTACCTCTATTTACTTCCCAAGATACAAAGTCAGGTTTCTCTTCTCTCTCTAACCCAAGAGTTGGATACCAGAGTGGCACAGGCGAGGACCCTGCAGCCTAACAAGGACACTTTATTTAAAGACACACACAAAACACTAAAAGATGCACGAGTCCTTTAAGGAATCATGGTAAGAAACTGGCTGCGACATTGTTTTCATCCAGCAGGAAAGACAAAGGTATTGTACACACAGTATTTTAGTATATGCAAATACATGGCCATAAGCTATCAAAAAGCTAATTAATCGGACTGAAATGACAACTGCTCAAACAACAACCTGTACAGATGGTTCCTCAAACCCTCCTATTTCTGGAAGTTTTAATTAACTCAAAGTTATTTGAGAAGTACCACAAAGAATGACACCAGAAGTCTTTTATCTGAGTCCCCATGGGTCACCCTCACTTGGAATATTGGTTTGTTCCCGGTCAGAAAAGGCCAAGGAGTAAACAAAAAGTTTAAACTTAAATCTTGCTGAAGACCTTATTTGGTGAATCTCACAATGAACAAACTTGACATTACTGTCAAGAGAAAAAGAAAAAGTCCAAACCTAATGAAAAGTATTCCAGGCTTTCCCTAATCCTCAACAGCCAAAGAAATGTACAAACTCAGGTTTTTCAGAAACTATTTTGCAAGGAACTTAGAGGATTTTCTGTTACAAAAGAATCTAGTTTGGTTTTTTACCCTTTCAGTGCAACCCACCTCCCATCTCTGGGTCTGGACTGCCCTTTGTTTTTCCGATCTGCTTCTGCTTTAGTGATCCTCCTGCCCCTTGCTGTCCCTTGCCATTTCCATTCTGAAGTGTTGCACTGGAAGAATTCACAACTTTATGTGGCGACGATGGAGGGCTGTTCAGTTTATTGTTAGTATGACCACTGGCTTGTCTGTCTTTTAGTCTCTTCTTCAGGTGTTCTTGCATTTTGAGACTCCTTTCATCCCGCTGAATGAAGTTTGTCCTGCCAAGAGAACGAGGCTCTACAAAGAAAGGAGAACTTATTTCATGATTCAGAACAACTTCTTTGACATCTGAGAAACGCTCCTAAGGTAGAAGAATAACTACAGTAAAACCAGAACTTGAAAACCCAGGGAACTCCAAGAGTTTCACAGCTGACACTGGAGCATCTCTGGGCAGCAGCATCACGCAGATACGGCCCTGCTGACTGATCGCTCGCTGACTTTAGGGGGTTTTGTTTTTTAAATTTCATTCTTCAGGCCTTTCTCTTTTGTTAGCCGCTCAAGATCATGCCTGAGACTTGACTTTCTCCCTCGATACGTTCAGACAGTCATATTTTCAAGGAAGTGTAATCAAATTTAGGACCCAAACTAACTTTTAAAAACACAGCTACTGAGTATCTGACCCTAGCCATGAGCCAAAATAGTTTAATTAGCAATTGAAGCTTGAGAGAAAGTGAACGGTCTTACACAGTCTGATTTCTTAAAGGCTTGTTTCTACACTAAGGTTGGCAGCCTGGTTTAATTCAGCAGTGACTTCAGTCCTCCACTGAAGACTCGCTTCGTTAAGTTTTTTAATACAGACTGGACTTGCACTTCACCCTCTATCACGGATTACTATGGGTTTTGGTTTATATGCGTTGTTTTTCTTTTGTTTCCAGTCATATTTGGACTCTGTCTAGTGAAAAACATACATTCACATCTCAAATTAAATGAAATCTTCACGCCAAGGCTGTGCCAAAAACACTGCAGTTTTGGCGAGCTCCACTTCGGTGAAAGGTAGAAGCAATCACTGGCACTCACAGTAACAAAAGTAAGGATCCATGAAAAATATACACGTTACTAGAGCACTTCTAAGTTACTGCTTTTACATTAAATCCTTAAAGCCAGAACAGCAGAGGATTTGAAGCTTACACAACAATACTCTGCACATCCAGAGTGCCGTTAGAGCAGGCTCCATGATACCTTATCACAAGCACATTTTAAGACACCCCAGAAACACGCTTAAGGCTCAGAGAGTCTAATAACTCGGGAGTCAATAGTCTAATAACTCAGGGATTCTAATAACCGGTCTAAGAACTCTAGAAATCCCAGAAATGCCTGAAAGAGCTACTGACAGAACACGGCTCCCACTGCAGGTGCCCCGAGTGAAAGGCTGCCTCACGCATCTAAACATCTCACCTTGTTCTTGAAAAACGTGTGGTGGTGGGTGCTGGTGAATGAACTGTGGCGGCAGCTCTCCCGTCCCAGGAACCGGGGGGTACACGGGGTGAGGCGGGTGGGGAAGCAAAGCGTGGTGGTGATGCATGTAATGTGGCACGTGGGGAGGAGGAGGAGGAGGAGGATGCATGGAAGGATGGAATTCGGCTGAGTGTGGCAGTACCACCACTTTACGAACTCCGTTTTCTTCCACCACCTGTCATGCAACACAAGGAATTAAAAGTTAATACAGTAACAATCTTACAAATATCGTACATTTAATCAAGAATCTCTGTACTTTGGTTTACACCCGCAATCCCGCCGTCAGGGATGCACACACCAAAATGAATTCCAGTGGAAAGCCAGCATACGTTACCGGAAGAAACTGGGATCTGAGGCATTTTGAAGAGGCTGAGCCTCACACGCTAAAGTGCTCAGCAATCTGTAATTCCTGAATAACGTATATATTCTTTTAAACAAGTCAGGTGAATTGATCAGGGCGTAACTCCCGGTCTACTTGTAATGAGGGTCAGAACTGCCCCTGACCACATCCTGACAGACAGCAGCTCCGTACGCACAAGCCACGGCACGCCACGAGCTGCGGCACGTGCCCGCACGCATGCTCCTAGCCCGTGGCAAGTACGGAGCACCACAGGTCAGCTCTGCAGCCCAACGTGTTTCATGTTCACCATCGGCTACGACAAACAGGACCACGAACCTGCCTGCGTGTCTGAGCTGGAGGATGAAAAGATGCCGAGGCAGTGCAGGCATGTGTGTGCGCACACGCGCTCCTGAGCACGTGTCCCAGCCGGGCAACACAGAGACCCCTTCTGCCAGCGGGAAATGCTTTAATACCTCCAGGTATCGCTTCTCCTACGGTAACTCTAAAATGTTCCTGTTTCACACAATAACGCTTCTCTAGATCTTAAAACTGAGAAGATACTTTGGGCAGGATGTAGGTTTTAGAAGACAAGGTCAAAAGACAACACCAGAGCAGGATACACAAAAAGACATCATGAACAACGACGATACTGAAGTAAAACGATGCCCAGTTCGGTCTTCAAGACACTCGGACAGACAAGCAGGGGCCGAGGTTTGCAGGGTCTGTTCCCCAGGTCGGGTTCACAGCACAGAGAGGACATCAGCACCCATTCCTTGTCACTGCTTACAGTCCAGTTTACCCGAGCGATGGAGTTTGCAGCACCTACAGCTCTGATGGGGTCAAAGGCTCCCGAGCTGACCATCAGAGAAATCACCTGGTCATACTGCAGTTTGTTTCTTCTGCCATGATACAGAAGCCCCCTTGCACAGAGTTCGGATTGTATCTAGTGAAAAGTCTGACTCTGAAGCAAACTAGACTGTATCAAATCCTATTTAGAGGCAGGCAACAAATCAATTGTTCTCTCTTCTTCCTCGCACAAAAAATTAAAGAGGTATGAGCAGTGTAATTGGGAATTGGGACAGAAAGACGTTCAATATTAAAGGCAAACTGCCACTTCAACCAAATCATACAAAAGGAAACCTGCTCTTAGAAGACTTCAACTTATTTACATAGTGCTCGGTTACTAAAAACATACACTATTTAAATTTTCAGACATTTCCAGAAAGCCCTTACACGGATGCAGGCCCTGTGCTTTATCCTGTTAGCTCTTTCAAGATCCTCTCTCACAGCATATTTAGTTTGGCTACAAGAAATCACCGCGGCGCTTCCCAGTTGGCCAAGGAGGCATTGCGGCTGTTGAAATACTGCTGACGTCAAAAGCGTATTTTGAAAAGCTCCTCAGCAAAAGACAGAGCAAACGAACGAGAAATTCTCCTTCTGAAGGGAACCAGAACGCGTCCACTCGCAAACGGCTCCGACAAAGTTCAGCTGTCAGGCGCCCTCGCAGGCAGCAGAACTATCAGCAATGCTTAACAGACTTTAAATGGAAGAAAGAAAACGAGGAGAAGTCACTTCAGACCGAGCTTACAGAGCACTTTGTTGGAGAAACAACGTGGGGGGCTTTTTGCTTCATCCACAGAACTAAACACACCACTTGAACTCCACTACACTGGGTAATGTTCTAAGACACGCTGTAACACACGCAAGCCAAAACTCAGAGCTCCGTTAACTCTATCTGATGTAGGTATTGCGCAAGAACACGGGGCACAGCTTCGAGTAGAAGGGATCTGTTAACACAGTTAGACTTCCACATGATTTTACAGCCTGAAGTCGCTACGTCCCCTTATCCACGACTGGATCACTCCATTCTGCCTGGGCAGAGCCCATGTAGTATCTCTGGGCTCCTCCAGACACCGGGGAACAGAAGGTTAAAGTCTCACCTTCTGACAAGAGCAGCACAAGTAACTCAAGCTCTGATTTAAAGCTGGTTTCAAACTTGTCTATCCCTGTCATGATGGCCAAAGGAAAACAAAACAAACCCACCCTCCCTGGTTTCACGTCACGGCAAACAAGAACAAATGACTTTTTTGGTTTGCACACCTCAGCCTTTGCACGCTGTTTGCACTAATGACTCAATTTCACGTCGATGCATAAATTATCTGGGGGATCTTTCTTCAGGGTCTGCTTGAAAGTACCTACTTATAATAGCAGAAGCACAAAACGCAGAGCCAGCTGTATGCAAAAAGACAACTGCCTGGGGAATGCAAGAACGTAGCTACAAGGTTTTCAAGACTACTCAGAAAAAACCTCCTGATTTTGAATATCACGAGAAAATGAGAAACCTAGCCAGTGCCATTTCAACATTTATTTTCCATTATTTCCCTTTAAAAATGCATTAATTTAAAACGAAATCGTACTGGTAACTTCAAATATGTCCGATAACAGTTCAAATACCACAGGCAGGTCTGATCTGCTAGGACTTAACAACACAGGAGTAGGAAATTGGTGTGAATGGAAAAGTAAAGCTGGGAGAGAAGCCCAGAGTCCTGCTCCTTTCCTAGGCACGTGGCACCAGCACAAACACTCCGCCTCACACCTCTGCTATGCTAAATGTGAAGGAGATCAGAGCTGGTAAAGAAAGGAGCTTTGAAAACTTTGATAGAGTTATATTGGAAGAGAAAAACATGAGCTATGAGAAGACATTAAAGAGAACTATCTTACACAGTGCAGGGAGAAAAATAAAGGCCTCAGGGATGGACACTGGGCTATGACCTGTAAAAGCTCAGTGTAAGCAACACGAGTCTCGTAGCCATGAAACACGAGCTGCAGATCCACCGTACGTGTGGGACACGCTCAGAGCCGGCCTGCCCCCAGCCCTGCTCCCATCGGGCTGTTTCAGGCAGAGCTAAACCCTGTCTGCCCTCATCAGTCCTTCGATACTTAGCAGGCTGCAGTCAACTGAGAGTGTTCAGATGATCCAGGCACCCACTTTCACCTTGAAAACAGGACTGAAGAGAAATTGAGATGTGGATCCTGTTCATGGAGCTCAACAGACTGCCCAGAACCATCTACTAACCTCTTACTGCCTAGTAGTAGTATTAAAAAAACCCTGAAAAACAGACCCAATTTCACGGAGCGAACAGAAGGTGATGGAGCTTACAGTGAACCAAGTCAAATAGTTGATGAGTTCAAAGGAAAAAATATGAGCAATGCTTTTAAGACTGCTCCAGATAAAACCACCGACAGCCTTATCGTTCAAAAGCCGCACCCCCAAAACATACTGAAATATAAGAATCAGTTAAAGTTTACCTGAGATACATAACCGGGAGGCACAAAGATCGGTGGCATCGAACCATTTGGTGACATCATCGGAACGTGTGCTGGACCTGAGGAGTAACAAGGTGCCACTTTTGAACAAACGAGGCTTTTACAAACTCGAGATACCTTTTTTCAGAGGTGGTAGCTGAAAAGCCAGCGACTGCATCCAACCCTGTGTTTACGGACCTACTTTTAGACAAGTAGGTTTAGAAGCGAGGTTTACACTGTCCAGTTAAAAACTCGGTCAGGAGAGAAAGCATCAGCATGGCGAGTTTAAAACAAAAATTTAAAAAGTGACTGTACCAAGTTTTCATCAAGAAAAATAATGCAGTTTATATCACCGAGGGAGAACGCCTTTTCACGCTCAAAATACACATTTTAAGTATGACACAATCACTTTCAGGAAGCTCCAGAATTTTGGATGATATTGCTGAATGCCAGCATGGCTGGACATTTACTCTACAGAAACCACAGATCAGATTTCTCCAACCACCATGTGTTTGCAGCCAGCGGTATTTCTTTAATTGTACTCAAATCAGCATAGATAAATTTCAGTTCTTATTTTGTGACAGAGCTAAAGGCCTGCAGCAAGGACACTGGCACCACAGTAACGCCAACAGCTGGTCTACCTCAGTATTTGATGGTAACATGACAGCTATTATTTTTCACATCAAGCCAGAAGGAAGTATTCCTGTCTGGGATTTGATGCAAGTGGAATGGACGTGTTTTATATAATATCATTTGAAACGGTGAAAAATATTCCCCAAATGGAAGTAGTGATAAATTCAACTTGACTTACGGGAGATCTTTCGACCCGACTCAGATCTGCTGATCTGTCACCTACCCAGAAGGTGAAACGTGGTTTGTAGGCACGGCCCGAGAGGGCAGAGCTGCTGCCCACAGGACAGCGGGCTGCTAACGCCGCTACCCGACAGTCCAGCGAGGCCACCCAGTGTCTACTAAAGGTGTTTAGATTAGCGGGGACTAAATCCCACGTAAATTCATGTGTTAAGGTTCTGAGAAGACTCATTCACAGGTCATTACAAAACCAGCTGAGACACCAGCCTTTTAAAAATCAGCAGCAAAGTCTGTGGGGAATCTTGGCAATTTCCTGGTGCTGTCTCATTGATGCTTTAAGTACAAACTGAAAAATCCGATTTATTGCATTGCAGAACAAATAAAAAATCACATTTGACATCACAGAAACAAATCCTGGTAGTAAATTCCGTGGTATTTGCACAACATCTTTGGATTCGGCATTTAAATTTTGCCTTTACCTTGAATACATTGAATGTGTCCATCTTCAGTTGTAATGGTAAATGTTTCACCCGGGTTTACCTGTACAAGAATAACCTGTAGGAAACAAAACACAAAAGAAGTGTGGGTTTTTAAATTAATTTTAGAAATGTCCTTGGTGAAAAACCATCTCTTCCTTATACCTACATGAGGTTAAAACAATATAGCTTTGGCAACCTGAGAGAGTAAAAAAGCACGATGAGAAACCCTGATGGGTAGAGTGAAATTTCTTTGTACTTTCACATCAAATCATTAGTTTTGCATAATCAGTATTTTTCTCTGCTCACCAACCGTAAGTCCTTCCCTTGATTAACTTGACGTCATTAACTAAGCTTTTATTTTCAGTATTTTCACACTGCTTTGTCTTTCTTTCACTGAAGCAATAGATTACCTAAGATTCCCCTTCCTTTCCAAGCTTTGCCTGTGGGATTATCTCAGTTTCTGGGCTCAGTTGGCAAAATCAGGACTACACACACGCATCAAGCAAAACCCAACACCCACAAAGCTGCTCTGCCCCAGACTCAGCCATGTTGTATCTCCTCACACTTGTGCAACCCTGTAGCTAAAGAAATACAACTCGGTGAGACTCCACAGGTCAGCGTGGACACGCTCACATTCACTTTCACACAAATCCATGTAGACATCTGCCAGAATTATTCCTTGGGCAGCACCGCTTGTTTCCCCTGTGCTGGGCAACAAAAGACCACCTCCTTCTACCCCTTCACAGCACGTGCTTCAGGCTTGGTGTAAAATACTGGCAGCCAGTATTTGATGGTAACATGACAGCTCTGCTACAGGGATGTCCTCACCAGGACAGATTTTATCATCCTGCCTTAACCTGAACCTTTACTCCAGGTCTTCACCAATGAAGGAATGAATAAAGCAGCAATAAAAGAAAGATTTCCTGTGATTTCAACGCCATACCCTGTATATAAATCCTTTGGGGATTTTTATCTGCCTTTTTTTAGAAACAGTGCTGGACTGATTAGTCCCACTCTTAATCCACCCCTTGGCAGACCTTCTCAAGGACCACTGCTAAACCAGTCACCGTTATGATAACTCCACTACACAGTCCTTTTGTACTCGCTGCTAATTTTCTTCATTATCTTTCTAGAAATCAAAACAATTTCAGGCTTCTAAGCTGCTTGCAACGCCTCCCACCAGCTGCAGATGCATTAAGTACACCTCAATTCTATTATACCAATCATTAATTAAATGATGACTGAAAAGAATGAGGCTTAAGATCTTGTGACCAATTCCACTCACTCTTTTCCAGGGCTTTGCCACGCCGCTTGTGCTGTCACTAACCAAAGCACATTTCTCCAGCTAACGTGTAAGACCAGTGCAAACACCCAGATGTTTCCTCAAGCTGTAGCTCAGACTCCTGCTTCTCTCTCCTCCTACTCGAGTGAGCAACAGCAAGAGGTGGGGGTTTGCACAGAGCTCCGACATCTCAACGGCTGTGTGTAAAGCAAAACTCAAAGGAGCAGACTGTACATCGCTGTTTAACACTGGTTTGGCAGCTGCTGCACAGCGCTACGGAAATCTCAGCTTTTTATTTTATTTAGCGTATATGAACACGGCCCCTGCTCCAGTGAGTTCACAGCACTGGAGAATTTTACTTTAGGCAGATGGGCTGCTTCTGGACGTAACCAAAACCCCCTGAAAATGCCATCCGGCCCGTCGGTAATGTTCGTTACGGTTCCACAACAAGGACAGCTGACAGGTAACACTTTGTAAAACAGCATCGTTAAATCACTGGAACTTCAGCAGATCTATCATTTCAACAGACAAGGAAATGTATCACTCCAACGCTACTGAATTTCTAGGAGTAAAGAGAAAGAAGCGATGTTAATTTTTTTTAAACAAAAAAGGACAAGAATGGGAGGGAATTCGCCAGAGCACAAAGAACCAGGAAAGATGAGGTCTGCTGCCAACTGGGGATGGACACCAACAGGACTCCACTGGCAGCTACGAAACCTCACAGCAGGTCTCATCTTGGAGGGAAGAAAGTCCAGAGGCAGGAAAAGAATCCTCTTAGAAATGCAGAGCCTCTGAACGTGTCAGATGTTTGGAACCGGTTTCAATTAACTGAAGTTCTCACAAACAGTTCAGGAAACGATTAACTGAACTCAGCAAAAAGGATCATAAGTAAGTGGTGTAATCACAGGGCTGGGAGCAGTTCAGAGACTGGAATTTCAGGAATGCACGGGGCAATGTCTAGGAGGAACCACTCACTACGAATGCATTTCCATCTCCCTTCCACCAAGGAAAATTTCCAGGAAGCTCGTGCGTTTCTAAAAGGTCCATCTTCCAACTCACACTTTACATGAAACGAAACTATGAACTGTTTGAAGGGATAGTCCAAACAGCCCAAGCTTTAGTCCTGAAAACAAACCCACCGCACAACGCTCTGTAATCAGCCTATCCTCTACCGCACCCCCGGCAAAACAATTAAAAACCATCTGCATTAATAAAGCTTCTAAGTTAACACCCCACTACAAAGCAAACGTGCAAACGCGAGACCGTGGCTAGAAAGAAGGGCCACAAACGAGCAGCAAAGTGTATTTATTCGGCAACACAACACGGCTGCTCGTACACAGCCATGTCAGAATGAGAAATGTTGGCACATCAACCTGAAACCGCCTTCCTGGTACCGTGAAGATTTTTCACCAGACAGACTTATTTGTTATTTGCAATAGAATTAAATTCTAAGCCTTGGAGACTATCAGTCTTCGAGCCTACTCTTTAAATGCCATTTTCCCTTGCAGCTCTGTGATAAGATTTTTTTTTTTCTCCTCTTTCCTTTTTTTTTGTTGTTTGTTTGTCTTCACCTGATTGCAAAAGCCCCCTCTAGATTCCGAAAATTTCAACGACTGTCACCTTTTGCATCATTAACACACACACATATTCTACACACTGATCTACACCAAGACGTGCCACACAAATACAGCTCTGGAGAGGGTGTCCAAGGAGATCTACTTGATCCCTTTTCCTTGTGTAACACGAACCACTACCTACTGAGTAATCTCACAGCTCGTCAGCATCTAAAATTGCACATTGCTAATGCTAGAACTTCAGAAATAGCTTAGAGACTTTATAGCTTTCCTCATTTCAAGACACAGACTGTTTTTTTATCTCTAAGGTCTGAGGACAAAAGCAGAGCACACCTTTTTTAATAAAGCCCATTTTACGCAACTTTCATACACAAATTCTTATGCAACTTCCCCTTGTGGATTAACCCCTTAATTCCTCTTTCCAGTAGTGTCAGATGCTTGAAGTTATACACTAATAAAAGGCACATAGAGCCTGCCTGGGTTGGAAGGGACCTTGAAAGATCATCTAGTTCAACTTTTCACGGGAAAGGGAGCCTAGAAGAGATTATTTAGCATCCTGTCCAACCACAGCCAGCCAAGAAACAGCCACTTTGCTATTTAAAACACCTTTTCTTTCCCTTCCAGGATCTGTCAGGTTTGTAGCTGCTGGGACAGGGGGAAGATGCTTCTTAATTAAGATCCAGCATTTAAACATCGAGATGCCTGTAATGCTTCCAAGTGCACCGAAAGTCTCTCCAAATGATGGGAAAGTATCTCGGCATTTGTAGTACAAGGCACTCGGCTTCTACCACCAAAGAGTAAATTCACTTCAATTTTACTGACAATTTACAGAAGCTTGTGCTTCAAAGTGTTTTGCCTTTACTTTTCTCTGTATTTCTAATCATACCAGGCACTTCTGAAGGGTTGTGTCCAATAAAATTCTCAGGTTTCAGCTAAATATACTCAGATTTCACCATTGCACTGCAATTATTAATGAAGATACTTAATATCAGGAAGCCAAGGTCTTCCCTCATTTCCCTGCAACAGACGTCTTTGTTTAGAGCGCTGCAACCACTTGCTGATCTTTGTTGATTACTTTACATGAGCTTTAAGAAGAGCTTTCAAAACCTTAGTGCCTTATTAAATCCGTAATTATATTTTTCCTTTTATTCTTTGACTTCGTAGTTTAATTTTAAAGCACCTGCATGTAACAAACATTCCAATTTACAACCTTTTCAAATGTCCACTGCACTAACGGTGAGTTATTTTCTTCCTCTCTATTTGCACTTTATTTTACTGAAGATATCCGTGCTGAGAGCCCCACGTGCTTTTCTAACTTTGCACAGTGCTATTGTAGCTGCTTTATTTCAAGCCTCCTCCTCTCTGTGGAGCAGTTTTTCTATCTGTTCTGTTTTTAAAGTATGCTCGAATGTCCACCTCCCTGCCACCACAGTACGACAGGACTTGTGTGGAAGGATTTACTGGCCTGTTGGATGCTGTCCCCATTCACCATATGAGGTAGAAGCGGCACTTCGTTCAGTATCGGCGTAGCTTCTAGTGGAGGCGGCTGGTCGGCCATCATGTCTGGAGACCGTTCATGGACAACTGCTCACGTTAACCACCTGCTAAAGCAAAAGGAGTGCCAAGGTTAGATAGAGAATCACGTCTCTCCTCGCCCCGCGAATAACTCGCTACGTCGTTTGCCAAACTGGGTACTGATGTTCCTGTGAAACAATCCAGCAATTCAAGAATGCTTCAAAACCCAACAGGAAAATATCACCAGACTTCAACGCCCCACAGCTCTCCCCCAAAGATTTTCAAATAAGCTGACTTTAACTAGAGACAAAAGTTGCTGTAGAACATCCACTTCGACCTTCACTATACAACTAAAAACTTGTGCAAAACGAGTAAAGAGGGGAACCCCACGTGTATTCAGCTTGACACACCATGAGTGACAAAATCCATACGTAGGTGACACAATTACACAGCAGCATAATTTACACTTTAATCCTAAATTTGTAGTTACAATTTATAAATAGCTTGTACTCCAGAACTCAAATTTTAGGCCAAGTAATCCACATGCTACGGGTACGTTTCGGCCCGTGATGATCGAACGCCCCCCAAACTGTGATTTCTCCCGCGCTGCAACACGCCATTGATACAAAAGTCTGATATCATGAAAACACAACAAGGCAACGCAAGGGAGCAGAGTGCTTGGTACTAAAGTCTCTACCCAAGTAACACTGAGAACTGTGTAAGGAAAAGTGCTGCATAGTTCTGGGCTTCGAGTGGGTAATCTGTAATTACAGTAAGTCAAAGTGCGCCCCGAATGTTAGGGAATTTTCAGTGTGTGGTTAATGCAGCATCCATAAAAAGCACAAGATAACAGGGTACAGGAAGTGCTGACGTTTCCTTCTCCCTTCCCCATTACCTCCTATAAACCCAGACGGAAAACAAAGTGCCATTAGGATAGTCCTATTCATTAAATTAAAAATAAAAAGCAAAATCAAAACAAAAAAAACTGTTTCACACCCCCAAATCTGTGCACGAACGAAGTCAGCCTATGTCCAACTGCCAAATCCTTGTTCAGTTCTCTCTAACCAGTATGGAAATGACGGTGTCTGGGGGAAAAAATAAAGAATTTAAATATGCTTAACCACCTTAGCATGTTATTTATTTCCTGAATAAAATAATCTTCGCTCCTATTTGTCAGATTTTGAATCACCCCTGCCAAGGAAACAAGCTCATCTGATTGTATCTAAGTATTGCACTTAAAAATACCCCCACGGTAACAGTGCCAGTCAGGATGCTAAAATTAAGGCAGCAGTTTCTTCCACTACCACCTCTCCCATTTTTAGAGACTCAGAGGTTAGACCCAAGCCTGAAGAGCTGTAACAGGAACTCAGCGTACACAGGCAGGCTGAAAAGGCTTTATTTTATGCCTACAGCCTCAATTTATTCCATCTAAGAACCTCACAGACAACAGAAATTAGCACTTAATGTAAAGGGGAAAACCCTTCACCAAAAAGCAACTCCATCTGCATTCAAACGCTCGGCCAACAAAAATAACCAGCTGTAGAGCAACACGTTCTGAAACAAGCCCCAATACCACCTGCAATTTTAAATAAACGTTCAAAGTTTCTATCCTAGTTTCCGACGTTGCCCGAGTAGAATTCTCCGAGGCTTTGTCTCGATTAGCGAGCAGCACAGCGTCGTCAGCACAAACTGGAGAGCCCAGCACCATCATCCACCTGGCTTTTAGAATCCTTAATCACCTGCCTAATGACACAGGTAGTATTTACCTTTACACCTACACACATTCTGCTTGCTTAGTGCTGAAACCTCACTTTTTTTTCAAGGGAAGAGCTTAATAAATTGAGTATGAGCAAACAAATGTTTTTATACAGTTAATGACGATTTCCAGAAATAGCAAATGCAATTTCACGTCCTAGGAATCCTCGTGTGGTCAGAGAAAATGGAAGTACTACCGTAAACGTAATTTTTAAATAAATAAATAAATAAATAGTTCCCCCTGGCTCTGGGCTGAGGTGGCTGCAAACGGCAGGACCCCAACAATAAAGAAGAACACCCCCTGCAGACTGACGGGCTTGCAAAACCCGAGGTTTTTTGCTCGCAGAGCACAGCTTCATTCCTTGAAAATACTGAGAAGAGAGCAGCAAAAGACACTGCTGCTCTCAAAGGTACCAGAGAATTCCTGAAAAGTTATTATATAGTCAGCACAACTTCCTGAAAAACAAAACAAAGCAGCAGAGATCTATATGGAAAAGGCACTACCTGACCCTCCTGCTGCCAACCGAGGAGCAAGGAACTCATCCCTGCTGTCCTCCAGCTCAGCCCCGCAGCTCCCAGCCCACAGGCTACTGCAAGGGACCAAGACCAGGATCCTGAACCCACCTCCATCCACTGCTCCCACAAAGTCCTATCAAGTCCACAGCTTCCCTCAAATGCAGTCTCACTGATGCCGGGCATTCTCTGAACCTCGTTTTACCCCAAACCTAAACCAGCTTCTCTTGGGAAGGCAAATCCAGCTGGTGAGTTGTAGATGGCCCAAAAGGGAAGAACACACCAAGAGGTAGAACTGCATCAAAAAGCTTCTTGGGTACCTGGAGACTAATTTGTTCTATAAAATCATAGACGGGTTTGGGTTGGAAGAGACCTTTAAAGGTCATCCAGTGGAACTTCTCTGCGGGGAGCAGGGACAATCATGGCTCTGACTGTTATTGTCCAGGCTCTGTCCTTGGCAGAGAGGTCTGGTAAGTTTGTCATAACTACCAGCCATCCAAGTGGTCAGGGTGAAAAAAGAAGAAAAAGGCTGCACTGACGTTTAAGATGAGCTAATACACTAAATTTTAAATTCCAGAATAAAAATAATCACGAGAAATCCCACCTGCAAGCGTTTAGGCAAATTCTGTCGTTTTCAGAGTGGCAAAGGAATAGCTAATGATTCACTAATTCTCAGTATATGAATCAACGGCAGAACTTGTAGAGGTATCTGCTAGAGCTCTGTCACCAGGCACTGGAGAGTTCTGAGTCAGCTTGGAATTAAACAGATTAATTTTTAGAAAGGTTACATTTTGCAAGGGTACTTCTGGCCTGATTCATTTCTTTACAGTGGCTTCTATTAGACACCAGCAAAAGGTCGTTCCCAACCCCTGTTTGAGCTGAAGGATGAATTCAGCCCATGTAGCATGACAGCCATTAAAAAAAAAATCTCAGGAAGTATCTGAGAAACAAAACCTCCTGACACACTGGCTTAGCAAAGCTGAAAAGAAGAGCGGGTATCGCGATTCTAAGCTAGCAGAAATCTACCCCAGAAATAGCTCCTTTCACAGGTTATTTGCTCAAGACACATACACCTAAAAAGATGAAATGTGAAATAAATGACAAAACATAGAAAAATATATTTTAAACTCAATAATGCCTGTTCACATTTTAAAAATGTCCCCTCGGAAGTGGTCCTGAGTAACTCACCCCGTACTAATGTAATACGGTTAGTCACACTAACCATATTAAGAAAAAGGCAACATTTTCCACCGACAGCCTCGCACTACAACGGCTTCTAAGAAAAACAGCGAATCTTAGTGACTAGCCTTCCAGAAAACAATTCCAGCGTACAGCGGCCGAGCC
The DNA here is from genome assembly GCA_013400335.1 of Eurystomus gularis. Lineage (NCBI taxonomy): Eukaryota > Metazoa > Chordata > Aves > Coraciiformes > Coraciidae > Eurystomus > Eurystomus gularis. The sequence goes on from VZZY01017185.1 coordinate 43,661, forward strand.
TGACCTCACTTCCTGCCATAGTAAAAACGCTGAGACTCGGGAAGGCTGAAACATTGGCCTTCCCTTTTTCTGCGGCCCGAATTCTTCTCGAGGCGCGCTGCAGTCATCCTGGCTCCCGGCCAGCTCCCGAGGATCCGCGCTGTTCATTGATTCCCGCCTGCTCCCGGCTGGAGTCAGCGCCGCAGCCGAGAGCCGGCCTCTTACTCCCCTACAACCCGGTGTTCAGGCTCCTACCCGGCGGGAGCGGCACAGCAAAGGAGCTGGCTGAAGTCTAGGTGATGCTAGATTCGAGCTGGAAAGCAGCGGGGGTTCTACGAGGTGTTCTGAAATTATAAATCTAAAGTAGGCTGCAAAAAAGTTTCAATCCACGCTGATATAAATGCGCAATTCTAGCACACGGGGTTGTATTTGCTACACCTACTACGGACTTACAACGCCTCCTTTAGCCGTTTGCCGACGTGCAGCGTGGAGCGAGGTGCCACGTCCACCTCCCAGTCACTTCCACTTGGATGGCACAACATTATCCCAGCAACAGCTCCAAGAAAAAGTTACGCCCGGGATAATTTTCCCGTTTAAACACATCGCTTCTGTTTTACCAACAGCTTTGGAACAGTGGCCGGTGAACACCGACGACACGGCAACAATTTCACAGACGTCGTCTCTCTTTAGGCACTAGCAATGAATTTGCAACTATTTATGTACAGGGGATGTGAAAGAGAAGTTTGTGAGTTCATTACTTGGGTTTTATAGTACTATATAAATTAAGAAAATTTGCATATACTGTAAAAATCAATTTCATGGGAATGACACCCTTTAAACCTATTAATAGAACACGAGATTATCTGCTGTGCAGCAACACCAACATGTAGCAGGATTATGTATTTAGCAAGTTTTAAAAAAATCCTGTTATCTCATATTAAAATATTCTCCTAGTATATTAAAAAAAAAATCTCTCTCCAGGAAGATATCAGACAAACTAAATGGTGGGAACTCTGTAGGTAGAAATGGATCAGCTTCATTCTACTGTGCAGAGCAGAAGCTGAACATCAACTGTAGGGAAAAAGAAAGTTTCCAATCACCCACAGAAGCCATCACAAAAACTCTACTTTCATTATTGTAAGTGCTGGGTTTAATACGAGAAAGTTCCTATTCCAGGGAGCTTATTACTTAAATGGAGGCTTTTTTTTTTTTTTAAATACAGTATGCCTGAGTTAGAAAGAACAATGTGTCCAGCACCAGAGGAAGCTTGATGGAGAGCTAGAAATTTAGCTCAGACTTCCTGATTTCTAGGTTCAGTGCCTTACGCAACCTTCAAGCCTCATCATCAGTTTGTATTTACTGCAGGAAGTAAACAACCACAATACTGCTATTTATTAAAAGCAGTATCGTCGAAAACCCTAAATGTTTAATTGTGTCTTTTTATATTAACAGAAGTACTAATTTGTATTATAAACTTACTATACTTTTATGGGCTTGTTCAACCATGAGAAGATAAGGCTCTGGGGAGACCTTACTGTGGCCTTCCAGTGCCTACAGGAAGGCTGGGGAGGGAGGGACTTTTATGAAGGCCTGTAGTAGGACAAGGGGTAATGGGTTCAAACTGGAAGAGGGGAGATTTAGATTGGAAATTAGAAGGAAATCCTTCACCCTGAGGGTGGTGAGACACTGGCCCAGGTTGTCCAGGGAAGCTGTAGATGCTCCGTCCCTGGAGGTGTTCCAAGGCCAGGTTGGATGGGGCCTTGAGCGACCTGGTCTAGTGGGAGGTGTCCCTGCCGTGGCAGGGAGGTGGAACTAGGTGATCTTTCAGGTCCCTTTCAACCCAAACCACTTTCTGATTTATTTTCTCTAAGTGGGGGGAAAAAACCAACCCGGCAGTCTCATTACAAGCAACATACTCAGTGTCTTTTACCTTCGGAAAAAAGTAACACCTAGAACGGGATCTGTGGCCGTGTTCATGAACCTCGGGCACTCTGATAAAGAAAACCTTGAGACACTGCCATGCCTTCAACTCCAGACCTCTCGCAAGCTGAGACTTCTGAGTATTTCAAACACACTCGAACCTGTCAGTTAAATCTGACATCAGCAAGCTCCAAAGGGTGTTAAACAGAAGAACAGCAGCAGACCCAAACTAAAGCCACCCCCAACCTCAGGCAAAGGAGCAGCCTCGTCAAAAAGACCAAATCTTATTTATGAATCATAAAAATGCCCTCACTGCTCCCGCTTTGAAATTTATGCCCCACACAATTCGGAGGTAGGGAATATTTTGGAAAAAAGACACAAGTTACCCTCTCCCACCCAAGGTTTTCAAATAAACACTATTAACAAGGCGTTTAAGATATCATCCCAGTCCTAAAATAGTTCTCCTCTGCCACAGGACCACACAGGAGCCGTCCGAGGTGGACTGGTTTACTTTTAGCAAGATTAAGGGAACGAGAGACTTAACAAAATCAGACTTCAACAGAAGCTCAGTTACAGCTTCAGCTCTGAAGAGACCACCAGCAGCCCTCCAGAACAGTCATCTGTTCAAAACTAAATATACGTTTTGATTTAAATGTTGGAAATAATTTCTAACGGCACCCAGGAGGGTTTGTCTGCACCATCCTGTATGAAACTTGGCTTCTAGCCAGAAGGCCACCACAACTTCAATACTGAAAACGTTCTTCATGACTGACCCAACAAACGCGCTCAGTCAAACGTTTAATTCTTACAGCTGTAGAGCCCGGTGTCATTTTGACCCAGGTAACGCTCGGACCAAGCGATTCTGACCTAGGTGAGCTCTGTGGCCCAAGGAAAACAAAACACCTCGACAAAATGCCCCCCGCCAACTCCACAGACACATAGGACAAGGTTTCCACCCTCTGCGCACTAGAAACGCTTTCAAAATCTTCTTTCTTCTGACATCTAAAGAAGCGACAATCACAAAACATTTCTCCGCGTTTTCCAGAAAGTTTAACTGTTATTTAAATGCTTATTCCAAAGCAGTGCTAATAGTTTCCATGCTGAAATACAGAAGTGACCACAAGCCTTTTACCACGGCAAGTCCTTCTGCCCTCACAAAGACCATATGGGGATGAAACACACCAGGCCTACTGCCAGAAGAACCTCTAGTAACTTCCTAAAAGCTGCAGAGAGCTGTCCTGTGACCACGAAAAAGAATGACCCACGGAGGGGGAAGTCAAAGCACAAATGCTCTGCTGGAGAGCAGGGGGGAAAAAAAAAAAAAGGCAAAGGAAGTAGCAAATTACAGAAGGACACTTTGTTTTCCAACAGATGATTAAATTAAATATTAATGCTCATCTCTCAGGGTACTGTGAGACCTGACTGCCCATAGAAATTCTTCCTGAAGACGGAGATGGAAAGTCCTCATATCACAGACAGCAAAACCCCCCCAAAACCGCAGAAAAGCAGCAGATTCAACATCCTGAGACACATGGGAACTCTGACATAAGTGATAATATCAACGTTCATCCTCCCTTCCCAGTCAGGATCAGGTTTCTGACACGACTGTGCCAGGAAAGCAATAAAAAAAAATTGCTCTCCTCCACCCTCAAATAGAAACCACCCGAGCAACCACCCATAGCACTTAGGAATTATTTCCTAGCCTGAAACGACATCCCTCAAGATCTGAGAGCACCAGAGAAGGCAAATGCCCAGGTTGTGCTTGCCCTGCAGGGTCATGCGCATTCTCCCAGGGACTGAAGAACTTCTTGGTGTTCTTCACATGAGAAACTCTGCTGTTGAGAACTGTGCGCGGGGAAGAAAGTATCTGTCGATACCCAAAGCACGTTAAATTTGACTTGATCTGAGCTGCTATTTAACAATATTGGTTATTTTAAATATTTAAAAATTGGTCACGTTAGGGCCACGTCTGGCCTCTTAATTATTCATTTATGAGGCCTGTAAAGTTTGCATCAACAGCTTCTATAATGCAAACATGACGTCAGTTTTAGATAAATAACTTCCTTCATTGTTTTAGTTATTTTATGTCTTCACTCTTATTGTCAGAAAAGCAGAGTCATATCCTAAGCACTTTTTTTGCTGCTTAGTCCCACCTCTCAAAGCGTTCAAGAGACCGGAACACCTCAAAGGACTGAGCTCCTCAAGTGCTTAATTCTTACTTCAGCTTTAAAAAGGTAATGGGATTAAGATACTTTCCAGCTGTATCAACGCTGTTTAAAAACCACACTGAATTAAACACACATCTGACTGCTTCTTTCCACCGGCAAGGAAGATGACATCTTCTGGCACAAGCCAAGTTGCTCATTTTAATGTCCTAAAGCGTGAAATTTTCAAGTTTATATGAAAAAGCTTTTAACAAATGCCATGCAACAACATAAGTATTTAAAATAGTATTTTCTACGTGCGCAACTTTGACCCCTGCATTTCAAAACATTGTTCTGGTTGTTCAGGCCTTGAAGGAAACCAGTTTATTTACACATTCACAACGTGCTACTGAAGTTCTATACCCAACTGTCTATCTAAATCACTTTGAAGTTATGGAAGTAACATTCAGCATGGTCCATTGAAAATGAATTTTAAAAACCCAAGCCCTTCGGACCAGAGTCACAAGAATTAGAGCACACTTAAAATGAAAAAAAAATGATTAAAAAAGAGAAAGGAAAACACTAGAGAGAATAAGAGGAGTGACCGTGTCCTCGCAGGACTCGTGGTGCAGTCAAAATGTTAAGGGTGATAAAGAACAGCTGGGATCCTCAGAGGGTGTTTCTCTGCCAATAAACCCCACAGCTCTAGAAAGACAACCCCAAACTCGTGAGAGCACGTACCTGAAAACACATCTTGGTGCTACCGCAGGAATGGCCGCAGAGAAACCTTAACTGGTCAGCAAAAAGGCAGCTGGAGTTTACACCTTTAAGGAACTACAGACATGAACAGATGGGAGCAAAATGTTTAAAATCATGCCAAGGTTTACAAGATGGGAACTGCAAGTTTCTACAGGGAGCTGCACGTGCTCCACGAGTCTGAAATTGAGGTTAAGGAGCTGGATAACTAAGCACTGTTCCTCCCTATGGAACAAATTAGGTCTTGTAGTGGAACATAAAATTGAATCCCTCTTACAATGCTTTTGCCCCTCAAAAAAGGCAAGTTCTGCCTATGTGTTTACCAACCTCCTTCAATTCCAGGGCTAAAAGTTCTGCTTCCAAGAATGGCAGCAGCCCAAGGAAATAGTTATTGTATGTGAAGACAAGTCCACTGCAACAGGAATACGTAATTCATCACACCTTGTTCGCCCGAGTTTCCCCCCTATAGCAAGGAATACCCAGTTCATAGCAAGGAATAAATATCTAAGTATTTTTAAAAGCTTTTCTTATAACCTCCAAGTAAGAGCTGGCTGAGGACCAGCCAGCAAAGCGGCAAGTTCAAGCGCACCCGGAGCTTGGCTGCTCTCCTTTGTCCTACACGACGTATTTCCAGACACCAAACGCGCCACACGGAAGCCAGTTTGCTAAGCCAATGAAACCTTCTGGGATTACGGCAGGGAAGCATCAAAACGAGACCTTTTTAGTGCCAGAGCTGGGTAACACCTGTCCTAAAGCAAGCTGGAGAGCATTACGAGATGGCAGACACGTGCGCCAGGTTAGCACAGCTGGTATGACACAGTCAGGATCCAGATTCTTAAACCCAACAGGAATAACGCTCTTTCCAGGACAGGCTCCCTACCACGGGACTGCTCGGAGCAGTCAGCTGTCGTCTAATCCAACACAACAGAAGGAAAACCAGCACTTCGCAAGATCAGTACAAACAGGAGTTTGCCTTCAGGTTTCTGCAGGCACTGAAGAAAGCAAAGGCTGATTTTCCACAGCTCCAACTGCACCTGAAGCGTGCTGCTTGTATCCTGTCAGTGTACTGGCACAAACAAGCTTTTTCATTTAAGAACTCCCTTACAAAACATGACTTCAGAAACAAGCATCAAAACACAGCGAAAGCAAAGAGTTTCTTCAAATTCTAGGCAATTATGCAACCTCCAAGCAAGGAAGAATTATTTTGATACAGCAACCGAAGATTGTTTCCCTTGCGCAACCCGAGAAGAGGCTCAGGCTGTGGCGCTTTAGCTGCTCAGAGGATCGAATGAGTCTGGTTAAAACAGGTTACACTTAAACCCAGGGCTAAAACACACCAATAAACTACTTAAATTACCACATCTGAGCAGTCTCCTGGGAACAGGCCGTGGGCATTTTTGTACTCCATGGAAAATGCAAGTACGAGATCACACACGTGAGGTCTAAGCGAGCACTTGTGACGGGCCAGGGACACACATATCATCACTTGCCACAGCTCTGCTGGTGCAGGGAACACACTGAAACAACTTGATTCTATACCTCAGCTTTAAAGATTTACTGGAGAACCAGTTAACCTGCTACCAGTTCAAGGATGTAATCACACCTTTACGTGAGAGCATAAGTTGAAATCATAGAAACATAGAATGTGAGGGGTTGGAAGGGACCTCTGGAGATCATCGAGTCCAACCCCCCTGCCAAGCAGGACCTGAGAATCTCGGGCAGGTCACACAGGAACGCATCCAGACGGGTCTTGAAAGTCTCCAGAGAAGGAGACTCCACAACCTCTCTGGGGAGCCCGTTCCAGTGCTCTGGAACCCCCACAGTCAAGAAGTTCCTCCTCAGGTTGAGGTGGAACTTCCTGCGCTCTAGCTTGCATCCACTGCCCCTTGTGAAAGTGAAAAGAGGTCGCCCCTTTCTTCTTGACCCCCAGCCCTCATATGTTTATACACATTCATTAGATCCCCTCTCAGTCTTCTCTTCTCCAGACTAACAGCCCCAGGTCTCTCAACCTTTCCTCATCAGGCAGGTGTTCCAGTCCCCTCATCATCCTCATAGCCTCCGCTGGACTCTCTCCAGTAGATCTCTGTCCCTCCTGAACTGGGGAGCCCAGAACTGAACGCAGTAGTCGAGGTGAGGTCTCACTAGGGCAGAGTAGAGGGGGAGGAGGACCTCCCTCCATCTGCTGGACACACTCTTCTAAATGCACCCCAGGATACCAACCATCAGTTCTGAAGAATCTAAGGATGACTGTTTATATGTATGCTTTTATAAAGTTTCTGTTTTAAAACATCCAGGCATTAAAAAGCAAAACAAGTTTACAACAGGCCAAGAAGCTGTTTACATAACGTCTCCTAACCTGAATAATTCTTCTAAATAATTCCCACCGCTGACATTTTGAAATGGACAGAAGTGCACTGGTAAGGAGAGGAACACAGCCATTCCGCTCCACACTAACATGTGCTGTCTTGCAAGCACTTAAAGAGCACCAAAGCTCCTCACATCCATTAAAGGTTGCCTTTATTCCTTCAAGTAACTGTTGTATGATGAACCCAACTGCGGTTCTACGTTAATGACACAGACCCCTTCATTTTGGGACACTAATACTTTACGTAGCAGGACTGAAAGCAACTGATGGCAATCAAAGAGGTGTCAGTGTTGAAGCTATTTAATAACGGCCATTAAACAGCAGCTATAAAGACTTCATCCAGATTTATAAACCTGTATTTACCATGATTAAATGGCTTTCCTCCCAAAACACCTATTCAACTCCAGGATGCTACAACATGGTTTACATAATAACATAATATAATTCTATACCAATTCCTTTTTCTTTGCATCTTGTAAGAAATCCATCTGCGGACTGATCTTTCGCTCACAGGACACCAAACTTTTCTCCCTGAGACTTGTTTTGCAGTACACTGCTGTAAGCTACACGCAGCCAACATCACAGGCACAGAGCGCTCGAAACCTGAAAGGACGTGGTCAGGTAGCACCTGTGCAATAGTTGTGTGCTATCGACAGATACCCGTTTTGAGCAGAATTAACAATTGTTCTCTTCAAATCCAGACAGACCACAAAACGTGAATTCACACCCGTGAACTGGAAAGACCAGGCCTCCATCAGCGCAATGGGTGGTTCTGTACCTGAGTGTTCTTTTTAGGAAAAGCTTAATGATGCTCTTCAGGACATACCCACGTCAATTGTTCAATAAATGAAACAACTACCTTATGTCTTTACATCAAAAAGGTGATTTCTGATTTACAAATACTTTATAGTGCATCTGCTCATTCTCCGCCCGCACAAATCACACTGTTCTAGCCAACAGCTTCTAAAACTCTGCTTTACTTTTGGCTACTTGTATCTTTAGGAATGCAATTGCCATGGTTTCGTAAAGGTCCTGCAGTACTGTACATCAAAAGAGAATTGACAGGAATCTTCCTTTAAAAACAAGAAAAAGTTGGAGAACTCTTGCTCTCACAAGTGCCACGCTGAAGGCAAGTTTCAGAGAGATTTCTTTCCACCTTTCAAGCAGGTCAGTTCCGCGACCTGATCAGTTCCAGGACTGAGGAGCTCAACTCCATGAGCTCCAACTAAAAACACCGTATCCAAGCAAGGCCACCTAGCCGGTCACTCATCAGTGCGCTGCCACCCACTTCAGAGGTTTTCTACAAAAGAAACGTATTTTGCTAAAAACCAGAATTTACCTTCTTTATCCAACGGCCAATTATGCAAGTCTAAGACAAAACTCCCAGCTGGGGAGGGGGGGAACAAGAAAGCAGCGTGCAAATAAAGATAAGATTGCTACCTTATAAAATCAGTAACATTTATGCAGAAATACTGAACCTCTTCTTACCTCTATCAGTCCTTCCTTCCTTAATTCATTTTTTCCATTTGATAATAAGTTATCCAAAAATTTATTCCAGGAAAAAAAAAAAAGCAACCCACAAACAAAGGAGTCCTAAGTTTAGAAGCCTACCAAATACTTTTCGATTATTTCACCTTGAAGTGTAACAGGAAAAAATGCTTCACGAAAGCTGGGAGAAGGTAAGTTATGTCTCGTTACCGTTGACACTCTCCTGCCTTGAATTTGCTCCCGTTGATAAACGTTACCCAGCCAGTGCCTGCTGCAGTCCGGGCAATGTGTTGCACTGTCCCTCGGTCGTCTTTCTGCAGACAAGAAAAAGTAAGAATCATTTTCTCTTTATCGACTTGGCCAGAAAAAAAAGTCTTAAGATAAAAAAGGTGCAGACAACAACCCCTATTCCATAAACCAGCAAGAGGCGTCAGAGAACAACTAGTGATTAACTGCACTGGAATCAGCAAATAAAACTCAAGGAAGACTCTGCTGGGAAAGCCCCCAGAAGAGCTTACGCAGCCTTCCTGCATTTATTCAGCATGCACAGAATGCAAAACCCGACAACTGCGCAAACACTGCGTGTGCTTTTAATGCTGTATGAGCCAAAGACACTGCACTGCTTATCTATGATCTAATTAGTGAAGGGTAACTTGAACCCTGTGAAGATGGTTCCCATATGAAGCGTGTTCTGTGGTAATTAAGTGTATTTACTTAGTTATCTATTGAATTCTCTATTCCTCTAGATGACAAAAATGATGAAAAAAAAATCCCTTTCCAAAACATATGTGAAAGTACTCAAACTTAAATTATCATGAACATATTTATCTTCTGAGAGGGGACATGAAAAAAGATGTGAACTGTACAACCTGGAAAATACAATCACAGTTTACTGCTATGGGGCAGCACAACTTTATCCTGGAAACTGTCCCACTAGAGATGCTCCGCCATGAACAGATTCAGTAGTCACCAAGCTGTTCAGGAGGTTAAATTTAACGATGTGAAAACCATCCTCTTTTCTCAGGCTACCGGATCCAGTCCCAAACTCCAGTTCCAAAACTGTTTGGATTATGAACCACATTGCTTTGGCTCTCCAAACTGAGGAAGCCTTCACAAATATTAATCAATTCCCAATGTATTTTTCTAAAGATGAGGCAGAGGCAGGTATGTTCTGCGCATTAATCAATTCCCAATGTATTTTTCTAAAGATGAGGCAGAGGCAGGTATGTTCTGCACTTTTACTGGGACACGGTAGGAAATCACTGAGGTAGCTGACAGACTGGCGCGGAGGCAGCCAGCAGAAGCTCGGAGCTTCCTCCAGCAAACACAGCAGATCCATTGTTATTTTCCCCAGAAAGGTGATACTGTCTGGAAGTCGCAGATGTTTCTGAAGTCACAGCCTAATAAATGTTCCTCCTGAACTACTTTTAATAAGACGCGGGCAAAAAAAAAAGAAACCACCATAAAGCATCAGGCCCCAATGCTGGAAAAGTGCATCTTGAGCAAACAGAGGCATTTTCCACATCAATCAAGATATGGGGAACAATAGCAGATTTACATTCAGATTGGAGCGGACGAAAGGCTGCGAGCCAGTGGTCTGTCTTTGCTGGTCAATACACAGAAAGGATTGTGTTAGCACCACTGAAAGAATAAATTATTGCTGCTTTTACAATAAGCTCTTCAAGAATGCAATAAAGAGTTCAGTGTGTGCTCCTCACTCAGGAATCCAAAACTTTTCAGTTAAGGTCTGGCTTGCAGCAAAGATAACAGCTGAAAACCAACCATCTTGACCTTGGTAAGCTTCATGAGGACTGGCTAAAAACAGGTGAAAAAAATGAAAACGTTACTTCTCTGATATTCACTAGCCTTGAAACCAGAGCCCTGAGCAACCACAACTTTAAATACCAACAGTTCAGACCTAATCATTTGGAGATAGAGTGAAATTAGAAGCAAGAAATGTAATTTTTTTCCCTAAAGTCTCTCGAGTGTTGCAGTATTACTAATATTGAGGTTTTCTCATCTGCTTTCAGAGGTAAATTTACAATTCTTCTCCGATTAACTGAAATGATGACAGGAAATTAAGAAAACATATAACTAGGGAAGGGATTCTTACAGTATTTCACACCGGTTTAGCGCTTTGATGCAGAATATTTTAAGGATACCTTCCCACTTTTGTATTTCCTTAAAATTGAAAAGTTTACTTCTAGAGTTCGACAAGAGGTGGGGAAACACCAGGTCAAAGTGTCAGTTTCAGTCTTCCAAGCTTAAAAGAGGTATTTTAATTTGCTTGAAATGAACCCAAAGGGATTGCAAAGCAGTTTGTCAGTGAAGGGTGTACAAACGGGTCTACAAATACACACGCGGTGCTGCTCAAACGCACGCCGCTCCCCGCGGGTCTGCCCAGGCCAGGCACTCTCTCCTGCGAGCAGAACGCTGGAATTTTTACTCTTTACACACTGCATATGAAATCTTGTTTCTTAAGGACTCATCAAACCTTTCCTAAAAATAAACACAAGAGATGAAAGAGTGTTGGCATGGGTGTGACAAGCCACGCAGTCAACATGATGCAAATGCTAGCCTCCAAAAAACCCAAACCAAGGGCTGTTAGAAGTGTTCTATAGAACACTTAGACTCAACTTTGTCACAAACTCGGTTTCAGTACAACATCAAAGGAAGATGCAGTTTGTGATCAAGGGTTGCGGCAGGAAATGCACTTGTGTAGACAAAGTTATCTTTATTCTCTCTGAAGGTGAGCACACTAGGAGTTATTGTTTTAAACTATTCTAACATCCCATTCCTCAAAACCACTGGCAAGTAAAACGCTGTCGTAAAATTAACTACCAAATCTGACAAGCAAAAACAAGCCACCCTAATATAACGGGAATAAAACCAGCCTGCAGTATGGATCCGAGCGGAGACAAAGCCCAAGGAGTTGAAATTATTCCACTTCATTGTCAGAGTGCTGCTCGGTTGCTGGTAAGGCCAAGCTTTTAAAAAACTTGCTGCAACAATACTGAGCCTATAACAGAGCGAACAACTTGTAATAGCTTGCTCCAGGAGACGCTGCAGACAGTCAATACCAGTCCTGTTTATTCACAGACTGCTGCATTAAGAATCGCAAATTAAGATCCAGGATACCAACAAACGCAAAGCGTATCGCTTTCAACTCAGCTTTATGGAATATTGGGCTTATTTGATCCTAGCTAAGAACAAATTATTCCCAGACAACAGCAGCATTGCAAAACTTTCAGAGATTTGGAACACGGTAAGGTAAAAAAGACCTAAAAGAGAGGACAGCGTAATAGCTGGCTGGTTTTCAACATGCATGATCACACACACGGAGCCTTGAGAAAGTCAACATCTTCTCTATTTTACTCCCTTATCCTTTTTCCACATACAAATTACAAAAAAAGAAAACCAAGAAACAAGCAAAGGAATGCAAGTGTGGGAAACAACTCGGGTTTTGCTTCTTACTCACCAAGATACTGAATAAAACACAAAGTACTTTCTTCTGCACTGGATCCTAACTCCAAGGTCAATTTATTGGCTTCAGAAACAGAGAGGATGCATCCCTGGTTAAAATGCTAATCTGAATCTCAGGAAATCTAGATTCAATTCCCTGCCTCACCACATACTTCCTGTGTGACCTTGGGCCATAAATATTTCGGTGCCTCAGTCTTTCCATCTGTGACGGAGATAGTATTTCCCTATTGAAGCAAGTGTCGTAAAGATAAATACATTAGAAGAGCATTAGGAATCACAGACTACAGGCATACGCACACCGGGCTCCTCAAGTACTGATCTGCAGCGGTATCATGTGTCAGTATTCTCATTTAGGCATCAGGTAAAGCAAGGATGGACTGCCAGTGTCAAAAAGCTAGCTACCACCGGACAGAAAAGATGTAAAATATTCAAAGAACGGGTAGAAATCGAAACCTCCACTATGACAATAAATCAGCTTTACAGAAACTTTCCGCCGTCCCAACCAGAAGTCCGAGTAGCAAGTTTTAAACAGAAACAAAACTCAAGAAACCAGCTGAGCGCCAGCTGCTAAAGGAAGCAAATACACCTGCCAGCAACGCATTATTACCCTGTTTTCCGAGATTATCGCGATGTGCTCTGCACGAAGCACCTCAACTTAGACCTGGTAGCAGGGGGGCTGCTGAGGCTGGGGGTCACGAATCCCTGGATCCTCCCCCCCCCCTCCCCAGCCTTGGGATGGGAAGCAACCGAGCAGTTGCTGAAGTCAACAGCCTTTTGTAAGAGGCAGTAAATAGGATTGCGCTGAAAAGCGGTCACAGTAGGGTCCCCACCTTTGCTGCTGCCCCAAGGCAGAGGGGGACAAAGCGGGCTGGGGGAGGGTACAAGATGGTCACCACCCCAACAGTAGATGACAGGACTGACCTCCCCCTGCCCCGACCCCAGGAGGAGCTGGGGGAGGTGTCTGGTACTCGAGCTGCTGATCAGCCAAGGGGAACAACTAGAAGGCGACGTGGCATTTGCAGGCAGCAGCTCCGGCTGCCGAGGAGGGAGAACGGGGAGGGAAG
>VZZY01017185.1:57944-79339 GCA_013400335.1 Eurystomus gularis
GAGGGGACACAGCCGTCCGGGGCAGAGGTGGCAGTGAGCGCAGACAGAGGCGCCACGGCGGCCGGAGTGGGTGGCCGGCCGGCCCCCACCCTCCCGCCATGAAGGAGGCCTGAGGTGCTGCCAGGCCCCGGGCCTTGGTGGCACCTGATGGCGGGTGTCCTGCCTGCGCACCGCCTGTCACCCTTGTCCTTCAGCGGCCAGAGTTGTGGCACCTAATGGTGGGTGTCCTGGCTGCGCGCTGCCTGTCACCCCTGTCCATCAGTGGCCCATGGTGGTGGCAGCTGACCTGCCTGGACACTACCTGTCATCCGTGCCCATCAGCAGCCAGCCTTGGTGGCATCTAATGGTGGGTGTCCCGCCTAGAGCCTGCCTGTCACCCCCTGGCACAGCCAGCTTCTCCATACTCCAGCTACAGCACGTGAACCAGGGCCTGGCTCTGGGCAGGAGGTCTGCAGCCTCCCCATCCTGCCAAAACCAGGATGAATGTGGTGGCTTTCGTATTTTCTACATTTTATCTTCCCCCTCCAACTTAGGGGGATGGCAGCGTCAAGGCACGTGCAAAGACAAAAGGCCCGAACACTAATATTGTGTAATATATATAAAAATATACATAATGTAAATATACGTGTAATATAAAAAGCATCAATGCTGATGACCGTGAGCAGTGAGGGGTATTTACACCAACTGTTTCACCAGGCAAAGCAAAGAGGAAGGCGAGATTTCGTGACTGGCTTCCCAAAACAAGGAGCTGGGTATCCTGGTGCAGCTCCGTTCACGTTTTCCCGAGCATCCCGAGCCCTCGGGGGCACCCAGCCCCGCTCCAAAAAAGGATCAAGGGCTGGGGCTGAAAAAAACACAGCATGGGCTATAGAGCCCCTCTGGCACATCCATTTTCTCCGGCAATTAACGCAGCAATAAATTTTGCGCTCTTCAGCTTATTTCCACCGGATAGTTTGCACCGATACGTTTCCATTAGCGTGTTTGAATCCGGTTTGAGGCACATATTTTAAGGCGGTGATTTAAGGGATATTTTGTGCAGAGCACGGAAGGCGGCTTCTGCGCGGATGCAAAATAAATGTGACAGCCGTGCTCTTTTACAAGCTCCACATAAACTGTGGATCACAGCAGTTGAGAAGAAAAAGGTCAAACTCGACGTTTATATGCAAGCTATATAATATACATACAAAGAAACTTAGCTTTTAAAATGAATGGCCGTGTGTTTACCCCTGGATTGATCTTGGATAGATTTTTAATGAGTAGAGGAAATTTTATGATGAATAGAAGGAATTGCTGCTTTATGCCAGAGGATTTCTCTCTGGAGGCTAGTGGCGGTGGTTGATTAGCCACGCTGAACAACCTATGCTAAAGAGGGCTAAAATAAATTCCCATCCCTCTTTTTAAATAAACAAGCAGTGTTAAGGAAGGCCAGAGGTGGTGGTGTCTGCCGAATTTCCAGGTGACTAATAACTTACCTTGCTAAATAAATGCCACAAAACCACCCAGTGTAACTTGACAAGTAAGTTTTCTCATATTGACCCATAAAATGATGAATGTATTCCTTGCAGATTGGTAGCAAATGGTGAAAGAAGGGACAAAATCATCCTCAGATTGCATCTCTGTGTGTTTGGCCGTTCCTGGAGCGCTGTCCTTCTCTTTTGTTGCATTTCATCTTCCAGCTGTTACAAGACTTCACTAATATTTTGCAATTTATATTTGTTTCAGGGCGGAAACAAGCAAATGTTGTCATTCTGCTTCAGCATCACTGAAAATGCACATTTGGTGCAGAGTAGCACTGCCAGTCAGTTTAAAAATGGCTTTTGCGAGGAGCCTGTTACCTTTTCATTCTCTGATCTCTGTTGTCACCCCTATTTATTTAAGCTTCTGAAGGCAGACGAGAGCTTCTTTGTCTGCACAGCTCACCGTAACGTCCTTTGTCATCTGAAAAGCAAAATTTGGCAGCTGAATCGACAGCCGATTCCAGGTGGAGGAGGCAGGAGAAAACTTTTCCTATTAGTGAGATAATTGGCAAAATCTCTGTCATGGTCTCTGCACTGAAATTTCCTTTTCTTTCTACCCCTTCCACCAGTTTTACTGCCCACTTGTGAGTACTGGCCTGGTTCCGGTGCGGAAAAGCAGAAGCTCTGCTTTTGCCCTGTGGATCAGCACATCACAGGTTTTGTTATGGTTGGTAAGAAATTAATAATTCTTCATGCTTATAAAATAGATTGAAATCTCCAGAAAAGGATTCAGAGGAAAAATAAGCTGCTGCTCTGAGTCATGTTGAACTTTTGCCACTAATACTTGGCTCTTCATTTCACTGACAATTTTGAAATGAAATTCCGTAATTCCAGCTCAGATTTAAGGCTTGTGAACCCTTCAGGAAAGGTAGAAGACAAGACAGCACGGGACTCGGTGAATGCAGACCTGCTTTCTGCATTATTGTGCTCTAGCAACAAAAGGTTGGTTAATCATTTCACCTTTGAGAGAATTCTTGGAATCTTCAGCACTCCATCTCAGGAATCTTATAACTCCACAGGCTCTAACTAATCTGCAGCAGAAGCGTATCTAGTGCCCTGGGGATTTAATTTCTGAAGCGAAATACTTGTACTTAATTTTGGGGAGATCCTCTGAAAAGAGACCCATCAGGATGCGATCTGGAAATTTCAAATATGTTGCATTAAATGAATGTTGCTGCTGAAAGCAGCAATTCAAGGACTATTTTGACTTTGCAGGCTCAGTATCTATTCATCGCCAGCTAAACCTTCAACGTTATGACTAGTGGTGTTGTGTGATACGTGAAGGTCTGATTCCCCATCATCAGCACACTCTGTCTGATATCCAGAACGAAGAAGGTCTTTGGGGGTGAATGCTGAGCATTCTTTCCTCTGAAGGCTATTGGACCTCCCAGCTTTGATTATTACAAGAATTCCTTTGTAGGTAATAATGCAGTATTTTAGCACTCAGAAAAATCCTTTTCCTTTCCCCCCAGCCTTTCATTAAATCATTTTTCCTCCTTAATTTTCCATTCTCTATACACTTTATATCCTAGCAAGGTATTCGCTGGTAATTCTAGCAAACACGATGTCTGATGGAAAAGCTTACAGAATCGTAGTTAGTCGCTAGCAACACTTAGGACGAAAGATCTCAAACCAGACCACATTCCACAAGCTCCAGGGCTCCTTTAAAAGTGAAATTGCTTCAAGTACAAGAACTATTCCCACACGGTGGAAAATAAATGACTGAATATTTGCTGCCTACACCCTACGTTCAGATTGCTATGGGAGGACAGTAAGGGAAAACTTTTTTCCAGCTGAAGCTGGAAATTATACGGCCAGTCGGTGAGGCCAAAGGCACAGAAATGGGCTGTTGTGGATAGCAAAGCTGCACAGAAGGAATACTTGGTGTGAGTAGCACAGTGACCAAACTGCCTGGAAAGAAGGCCCTGGTCAGATGGGTCAGAGCTTACAGAGCAGCACGGAACAAGTCCAAGGGGAGCTTTAACTGCATTCTGAAATTCCTGGAGAGCCGTAAGGACTGTGCAAGGCCAGGGAGGATGCTGGGTTCCACATGCAAAGGCTGGCCTCTGCTCATCTTCAGATGAACAGAAGAAGTTGGATTTTGAGGAAATGGTTGCCCAGGCTGCGCTTTCAGTCTGGGGAGGAAGAGGGTAGAGAGGCACGCGCAGTCATGGTGTTGGGTCTGGCGTGGGTCCGGGTCTGGGAAGGAGGAATTAAAAATAGCAGGATATAAAATCAGAGAACATTTGGAGAAAGGAAAAGGAAAGGGAAAAGAAACAGCCAAAATGAGAAGTGGAAATGAGTCAGGAGGGAGGGAAGAGAGCACAAATGGGAAGAAATTTGGGCTTATAAATGAAGGGCAGGCTCTGGAATGGAAAAGGAGAGTTAAGGAGAGTCCGTCTTAACAAAACAATGGCAAAAAGCAGTGCCAAAACCATTCTTCCATTATAATATTTTGTATTGTAATTTTTATTTCTTTCTTTGCTAATTTGACTGCTCTAGGTGAGCTAATAAAAACTAAAAAAGGAGAAGAAAAATACTAAAGAAATGGAAAAGAAAAGCCTTTGACAAGAAAGGTGAGAAAGGAGAGATAAGAGGAGTATTACAATTACAACACACTACAATTCTAACATATTCCAATCTGAACACGGGCAGGGACGTTGCTGAAAAGCTTGGATAACAAAACCCCACTGCTTACAGTTGGCCACAGTAAATACCTGGATGCCCCAAACCCCCTCCAAACCACCAAAGCAGCTGCTCTGGATTTCTTGTTCCAGCCCGTAATAAAAACATTTCTTTTTCTACACTTGGATGGCAATAATAATAATAATAATGATTATGGTTATTTTAACTAGCGCTTAGCAAAGCCTCCCATCTCTCGCATTCGTTAGGACCTGCGAACCAGGGCTTGGAACACGTTCACTCCATTATCTCTTGTTCCACACAAAACACTGCTGTGTACACTTCAGGAGGGACCGAAGCAAGGCAACCTGGCAAACAACCTTTTATCAAACAGCACTTTGCTGGAAGCCTGCGTGCTTAGATCCTCAAAAATAAACAGTGTCTGCCGGAGCAGATTTCCCGCCAGCATGTCCTGGCGTTGCTCCATCCAGCCCGGTGGAATCCGGAGTGTTCGCTCCAGCTGTGGAGCTGGCCCATCGGGAGCGAACCTGCGCCCCGTGCCGGGTATTTTGGAAGCAGGACAATGGGAAAAGCCCGTCGGGCAGCGGGAGTTTCCCTTGTGGGTCGATGGAACGTGCCTGCTGTTCTCCACACGCAGGTGCCCTCGGCCTGCTCCCGGGAACTTGCTGTTTGCTTGCAAGTCATCGCCAGGAGAAATGATTTCACGTCCATCATCGCTATCGAAACAAACAGGCGATAGCGTCAGATGATACTGAAATATACTGAGTCACATCAGCACTCAGTTCTGTGTGGTTTTGTCCACTATGCCATTAAAAAAAAAAAAAAACTTAAGTGAAGAAATGAAGCTGAATTTTTAGATTTTTTTTTTTTTTTAGTCCAATAATATTTATAGCACTTTCTGCCCTCTGAGTGGGCACAGTGGTTTGTGTTCCTGGTACAACTGGAACCAGTAACATTCTTATGAAGAAAGAAGACAGATTCTTGTTGTCACTATGGACAAGCCAGAGCGGATTGGCAGAGAGGTTTGGCAGATGATGGAGATGTGGATAGCCACCACATTCTGCTGTCTACGCTTCTTTCTCCAAGCAGGACCAGAACCCTGCTGTGAACCCACTACTCCAGCCCAGAAACTCCTTGCGTGGAAGTTCTCGTGTAAAATCCCACATGAACTCACTGAAGATCACCACTGGACCCACAAGCTGTGATGATAAAGGTGCAGAACAAAAGCCCTCCACAACCCACAACAAACATACCTTGTGTTTATGGCCATTGTAAGTGGCAAGGGATGAAGTTCAGAGCCTGGGTAATTTGCACTTTGCACAGAACATCTGTTTTATGATTCTTTCTCTCACTTATTACACAGCACAACCAGTGTGTAAACACTGCGTGTCCTGACCCGGAGCTGCGCCCGCATCTTCCCTCGTCCCAGCCATCGAGTTTGACCGAGTTCACTGGAAACACAACAAGGTCTACTGGGAGAAATTAGTGAAACTCTGGCTTGTTGTGTGCGAGGAGGAAAAGCTAAGCTCGCCCTCATCACCCTCGCAAGCTGTTGTAATGTCGGGAGCAGGGATGGCTGGAGCTTCCACCTTGTTCGCTGCCAGAGGACATCTGTAAGGAACGACAGAGGATGCCAGGGAGCACTGAAAAGCAGCGCGGCTCCTCTGGAGCTCGACACAGGCTGCCAATCAGCCGTGGCAAACTAATTGCGCTCTGGCTGCTTTTGAAATGAGGGGAAAAAGCGGCTGGAAGGGCCCCTTCAGAGCCAGGAGAATCCCTGGAGGCTGAAGGTGCCTGTTGGTTTGCGGGAGTCGGGAGCGCTGGAATGCCTGCCTGCTTACATTTGACAGCAGCTCTGACTCCTTGCTGAACTCGGCCCCTGGGATTAACACATTAACGTCTGCGCTTTGCTCAGCCATGAGAGTCCAGGGGCAAGCGCTGATTGTCAGAGGACCCAGGGGCTCTGCAGAGCCTTGGAGAAGCATATGCAAGCGCATATGCAAGGGGAACATGGCACCCTCCAGCTCTCCTTTACCATCTGGTTGCTACAGCCCCGAGCACCAACGCTTTCCTCACCTGAAATCCTGGTGCATGGCGGTCATTGCTCGCTTCTCTCAGCCCCAGCCTGGAGCTGCTGCTCTTCTGCAGCACCACCATGGGAGGAGATGGCTGTGGGACACCTGCTCAGCCTGTTCCAAACAGACCTTTAGCACCTTCTACAAGGTCTTTTTGCTCAGTTCCTCCTCAAGTTCCTGCTGGCCAGCAGGTCAGGGAGGGGATCCTGCCCCTCTGCTCTGCTCTGAGGAGACACCCCTGCAGTGCTGGGGCAGCTCTGGAGTCCTCAGCACAGGAGAGACATGGACCTGGTGGAGCGGGGCCACAGGAGGCCCCAGCAGTGATGGGAGGGTGGAAGCCCTCTGCTGGGAGGCCAGGCTGGGAGAGTTGGGCTTGGTCAGCCTGGAGAAGGCTCCAGGGAGACCTTCTTGCAGCCTTGCAGTGCTTCAAGGGGCCTGTCGGAAAGATGGGGACAGACATTTAGCAGGGCCTCTTGAGATAGGACAAGGGCTGATGGTTTGAAGTGTGAGAGAGGGAGATTGAGACTAGAGAGCAGGAAGAAATTTTTTGATACTGAGGGTGGTGAGATCCTGGCCCAGGTTGCCCAGAGAGGTGGTCGCTGCCCCATCCCTGGCACCATTGCAGGTGAGGTTGGCCGGGGCTCTGAGCAACCTGCTTTAGTTGCAGATGTCCCTGCTCCCTGCAGGGAGTTGAGCCAGATGACCTTTAAAGGTTCCTTCCCACCCAGGCCCTTCCATAATTCTATATGATTCTATGAAATTATTCAGCGAGGGCCCACCTAGGAATCAAATATCCTGATTCACTCTAACTCCAGACACTAGCTGTGTTTACCCATAAATTTATAACTCTTCCCCCAAGCCAAGAAACAACAAAAAAAAGAAAACCAAACAGGCTGAAGAGCTCTGTGCCGCAGCCTAGCGCGGGGAACAGGCAGATCCAAGCAAATGCCGCGGGAAGCACATGCAATGTGGCACCGTGTCTTGTGCTCCAGAGCAAAACACACAGCTGAAGGAAAAGGCAAACAGCTTCTCCTTGCAGGAGGGAGCCAGTCCTGGTCTCAGTCCCTGGTGTTGCGGCATCTTCAGAGCACACGGGAGATGCTTTGGACATTTTGGTGGTGGGAAGGCTCAGGCTCGGAGGAGCTGGAGGAGGGTCAGCGCTCCCAGGGTAAATCACAGGCTGTTCTTCAGCTGACCTGGAAGAAGAACCTTAGTAGAGCTAAGCCAGGTCTGCTCGCCTGGCCTGACGTGAATGTTGTCCTAGTTTGAAGTAATCCGAGTAGTTAGATCTTCAGAAATGCTCAAAACAACCATAATTTAAACACGTAAGAGCCAGAGGATGCTTGTCCTTGGTCGAGCGAGGAAAGGAGAAAGTCAAGATGAGTTCACCACTAACTATTATAAACTAGACCGAAAATGTTTTTAAAAAACATGTTTTACTGTTGCTTTGCAGGAAGATAAAACCTGCAAGCTGCTGAAGCAGCCGGGTCATGTGTTTTTATCCCAAAGTCAGGGATTTGGGAGGAGCGGGCTCGCTCCCTGGGCAGGGCAGGGGCTCGTTTCCTGCTGCATGAGCCTCAGCTGCAAAGGGGCTTTGCAGAGAGAGCGAAGCATCAGAGCCAATTTCTAGAGAACAGAGAGGAGGGGAAGGACAAAAAGGGAATCAAGCAAGCAGAATAAATCTGTAATTGTAACAAAGTTATAGCTTGTATTGAAATTTCCACATTTGGAATTGATTTTTCCCATCAGACAAAACCCTGGGTCTCTAGCTGTTGGAATACTGGTCTCGTTTTTAGCTGGTTCTAAACGTCCTATCTGGAGGAGCTGCAGGTGAACTAGTGGCAATAAAGGACTGATGCAATCCAAAAATATTTTCGTGTCAAGTGTAACGTGATGCTCTTCCCTTTGTTTGCGTTGTTTTCTCTCCTGCTCTGCCTGTGGGGCCGGTTTCCACCTCCCATCAGGTGATGCAGGTTCACTCGTTTTCCTGGCTGCTGCCCATTTTCTAGCTTGCCCCCACCTTCACACGTAGGGAACAAAACCCACCTCTCTTGTGGCATCGTGTTAGCGCCAGAGTTTCAACTTTACATGCACAAAGAGTTTTCATAGAATCACAGAATTGTTTTGGTTGGAAAAGACCTTTAAGCTCATCGAGTCCAACCGTTCCCCCAGCACTGCCAGGGCACCACTAACCCCTGGCCCTCAGCACCACATCTCCATGGCTTGGAAACCCCTCCAGGGGTGGGGACTCCACCACTGCCCTGCCCAGCCTGGCACAGCCCCTCACAGCCCTTTTGGGGGAGAAATTGTTCCTCATGTCCAACCTAAACCTCCCCTGATGCAACCTGAGGCCGTCTCCTCTTGTCCTTTACCTGCATCCCCTAAGCTGTGTGTGCTGGAAGTGAACAAAGCTGCAGCACCTTGGTGCAAAAGTTGCTCTCCTGCGATCAGCGACCACCCTGCTCTGTTTTAACATGGGCTTCCAATTGTTTCACTCTATTTCTCCATTGTCTTTCTTCAGAGCACTATTTCTTTCCTATCTGGCATTTTCTTCACTGTCCCCAAACAACCTCCTTTACTTGCTCTCTCCTACAATAACCCCATTCCCCATTATTGTTTCCATTCCCGTTTTTTGTTGGGTTTTTTTTTCACTTGATGGAAGCCTGGGGGCTCCTTCACTGCGCTGGAGGTTCCTTTTCCAGCCGCAGCCCTCGACAGACCCGTGGGAGCTGAGGCACCGTCTCCTTTGTGCCGGATCGGTGTCCGCACCGCGGCAGAAGCGGCTCGCCGGGCTCTCCGACGAGCGTTTGCTATCTGCTTGGCGGGAGCGTAGGTAATCTATCGAAGCGATGAATCAGGTCTTTGATGCAAATAAGAAGCAGCCACATGGCACGAAGTGTTTGGGAGCACTTCAGGCTAAAAAGAAAAAAAAAAACAAAACAACAAAACCAAACAACAGAAAAAGATGCAGCTGTGAAGAATACAAATATTGGCTCCTCGAGGAAACCTCCATATTGCATCCATTACTGCAATCTACTTATTTGTTCAGGGCTAATGCTCTCCATTTTGAGCTTGTCATGGATCTGGTTTCCCGTCCTCAGAGAGCAGATGAGAAGGTCTAAGTGGTGACATTCCGCATGAGGTAGCTGCACAAGGAGTCTTGCTCTGCTGTCGGGCTGACAGAGCAGGTTGCTGTGTGAGAGAACCTGCTAGTGAAACGAATAAGAGTCCTTTTGTGCATGAGAAAGCAAAACTAAAAAAAAAATTGGCCTCTTCCCACCTTCCCCATCTTCTCTTGCCCTGGAAAGCCCTCTGCCCAGCCTTCCCTGCTGCAGCTGTTGTGGGTGCCTTGCAATGGAGGTGCTGGAAGAGGGCAGGTTCTACATGGCTCTTCCAAAAGCTCCTCTGCAGGAACGCTGAGCACTTGCTGTGCCGAGTTTCCTGCAGACACCAGGCTCTGGAGAAGGAGCTGGTGGCTCTGGAGGCTACGAGCGAGCAGCTGCCTGCTGAGGTCAGCCGTGGGGATGGATGTGTGGCTTGTCTCCAACACTCCAGCAGTGAATTTTCCCATCATCTGCAAGGAAAGCAGAAGAAAGGGAGGTGTAAGCAGCGTACAGAGCAGTTCTGTTGCTGTGAGCATGCCCTGAAGCTGCCTTCACACCTGGAGCCTGCCTGGGCGATGCTTCTGGTCACACACACCACATCCTGACCTCACCATCTCACTGGTGGTGAGCTCAGGATGAACATTTCAGCTGGCAAAAGCTGTCTGGGAGCAACCTGTGCCAGGGTCTCACCACCCTCAGAGTGAAGAACTTCTTCCTAATTTTCCTAGAAATGTAAACTCAGTGTAGTAGCGATTATTTTAAGGAGCTGGGGTTTTTCATCAGAAGAACTTTGCAGCACAGGAGAGTCTGTGTGCTGAGAAATCTGATGTGGGTGGATGCCACAACTCAACCCTTGGTGGTACTTTCTGTGGCAGTCAATCCTCCTGCCCAGCACCGACCTGCTGCAGCATCCCCAGCCAGCAACCCAGGGCCTGCACAGATGCTCCAGGGACATTTGCTGACCCTCAGAACAACCCCAGACTGTAATGATTAGTTTTGATTTTAATTGCAGTGAAAGCAAACTCTGTGCTCGCTCGGTATTAGCAGCGCAATTCGGATTGGAACAGGCTCCTGGCAGAGGATGAGATAAAAGAACCCAGGACCTCAGGATGTGCAGAACTGTCCCCCAGCGCTTTGGCAACCCTCTCTCAGTGCTTCTGTTTTATTAGTTCACATCCCCGAGGCCTGTTTTTCCTACCACAGGATATGATTAACCCCGACTGGAGTCATCGCACTGCATCCCGAAGCAGAAAATCCACCTGGATTCAGCACAACACCTCTGCCCACCTCGAGTCCTGCACAGCGCGGGACAAAACACACCCTGTGCATGGCTTGGGGCTCTTCTCCGGGGCAGGTCTTCTGGGCCACCCCATCACAGGGGCTGGACTGCACACACACAGCCTGGCTGGTCCCAGGGTGCTGCCTGGAGTTGAGGCCCATGAGCTCTTCTGCACAGGGTTATGATGCTGCTCCAGGTCCTCGTGGGAGCTGCAGCGATGCTCTTCTCACCTGAGCACCCAGGAAAGGGCGAGGAGGAAGAGAAAGCCGGCCTGAAGTCCTATGAACCTCTGGCTTAGTGAGTCGGGGTGATGAAGGACATGGAGGCGTGTGGGAGGAGACGCTGCTGACAGGAGGCAGAGGCTCAAGGCCAACTGTGGGGAACTTCTCATTCCATTTTCCTTGAAAAATAGCGGTGAGAGGGCACCGTAGCATTTTTCAGCCCTCGCTCACATAAGCAGCGTGTGCTCATCGCTCCAGCAAGCTTCCTGCCATGAGTAACGTGGAGGGAGAAAAGGGCAGGGAGTAGGGACTCTCTCATTTCAGATGGTTACTCAGAAAGGAAATAAAGGCTCGGCTGAGCCCTGGGGTAGATGCAATTCTTCAACACAACCCAGGCCACATGCTCGCCTTTTGCAATAACTGCGCACAAAACCAAGCGGCTCTTGAGTCAGCACTTCGCCGCACCCCCAGCAAGGGCTTCTAGACAAAATATCTGCAGAAACCTCCTGCCTTGTGCCGAGAGCAATTCCCGAAACGGTTACAGAGGGCAGCGCTGTGCCTTTTGCCCTTGATCCCCCACAGTGTTATCTGGGGGGTTTGGGGGAGGTGTGAAGCATCATTGAAGCTAAAGTCAAGCAGAGCGTCACAGGGATGCGCTCCTCACAAATAAAGGGGTTTCCATGGGCTAAACTAAAAATAAACTCTGTGTCTGCCTAGAAGAGACATGCAGCAGCGTTCCTGGAAAGGGGAGTTTTTATTAAGGACCAAAATAGGGCAGTTTTGCTCCCTCCTCCCCTTTATCCCCAGCCCCAACCTGGTGAATATCCATCTGAAATATATTTATGGAACCAACAAAGGGTCCTCACTTTGCTCCGAGAGCAGCCTGGCTTCCTCTGAAGCGTAAGAAGCTGCACTGACAGGCAAGAAAGGGGCACATTTCACCCTCAAGTGAAGTGTGCAAATGCTCCACATATTTGTTTGTACGTGTGGCCACTCGCAGAGCTGAAATTAATAGTGGGGAAGAAGGAGGGTTGAATTCCCAATCTTGCTGACTGCTGTGCCAGGAGATGGATTTGTAACACTGCCTGGCAGGTTGGGCTCTTTGGCCCTCAGGTTTGCTTTCACTAGTGTTTCTAAGACATTTTATTGCTTAAACTGATGGCATTTTAAAATCCGATGCACTTTCCTTCATTTTTGCTGCTCATTTCCCCCCCCCGCCCCGTAACCAGGTCATACCCTGCACTGCCGTACGTGAAGGATAAAGAGCCCAGTGTTCTCCCTCCTGCCATATGGAAGAAGTCCCTCTTCTAATGTCAGACCCCAGTAGAAATGGGGAAAAAAAAATGCTAAATTAGGATTCAGCGTGAGATTTGGCTTCTGCGAAGGGACCTGCAGCGTCTGGGTGCACAGACCCTAGTTGCAGATATTGGGGGGGGGATTCAAGCAGTGGGAGCTGCACCCACCCCTGCACCGAGCTCCTCCAGCCCCGAAATACGTACCCAGGCTCCTGCAGATGATGGGGCAGAAAGTACCTTGCTCAGAGCAGGAAATCTCTCTTTATTGGCAGTGCCGGGAGTTTATTGCTTGTTAAACTGAAGAGTCGCTTCCTTCTCACATCTTGCGAGCGGTTTATGTGAAGACACTTCGTACAGAATAAGGGTGGTTACATCCTGCATGGGAGTTTCTGAATGCCTGCGGTGCTGGAATTCAGCCCCATGGCAGGCAAAAAAACCGCGGTGGAGTTAAAAGACCCAAATGACAACTTGCTGTAGTATCACAGGTGCCAAAAGAGGAAATATTTTTACAGCCCGAGGAAAAAAGGCCACCGAAGGCTTGTAAACAAGATAGACATGGCAGAGTGTGAGACACATGGCTTCATCCTCTGTCATTTATAGTGTGTTCAAACATATGTGCAGGTGGGGAGAAAACTCCCCCCAAAATTAACATTTCCAGGACTAACCAGCAATTCTGGCTGATGGGATTTGGGGGATGAGCCTAAGAAAATTCAGAAAGCACCCTTCTCCCCGCAGCCAGGGTCACGTAATGTTGGTGTTACTCAAGAAGAACATTAAGAAGAGCTGAAAGCGAGAGATTCTTGCCTGAAAATCCGAGGGAAGGCAGCGACGTGCGTGCTGGGGGGGCTGCTGGGAAGGAGCGCAGCGCGGTCAAGGCCAGGGTTAATTGGAAACCAAGGTCTGTGCTGTTCTCTTGGAAACAGAAAGATTGTTTTATTTTTGCAAACAGAAAGCGGGCTTGTGGTTAGCTTCTGGCAGCAGGTGGCTGCTTTGGACCCTCTCTGAAAATGAGCACAAATAAAACTACATTTTAGCCTGCTCTGAAGATAAACCAGCGCTCGTATGGTTCTTTCTGCTTGTGCAGAAGTTTATCCTGAAACCTGTCCTCCAGCAGGTAAAGAGAGAGAGGGTTTTGTCCATCTGGGAGGCACCAAGTCCTGGGCATCTGCTAGGCGAGGATTTCTTGTGTGTTAAGGGAAACTCTGCCCTGTTTTCCCGTTAAGGAACCTGGATGTTATCATCGGCTATGCTGTCATCCCCCCGCCCAAAAGAAGCTCACTGCCAGATCTACACAGTCTCTCTTGTATTGAAACATTTTGTTCCACTTCTTGCTCTAAGAAGCTGATGGTGCTGGTTCAGCCCACTAAGAAAAGACCCAGATCTCCCATTAAAAGAACAAAAAAACACAAACAAAAAACCAAAACAGATATCACAATATCTGTACTATAGAATCATAGAATTGTTTTGATTGGAAAAGACCTTTCAGCTCACGGAGTCCAACCGTCCCCCCAGCACTGCCAGGGCACCACTAACCCCTGTCCCTCAGCACCACATCTCCACGGCTTGGAAACCCCTCCAGGGATGGGGACTCCACCACTGCCCTGCCCAGCCTGGCACAGCCCCTGACAACCCTTTTGGGGAAGAAATTGCTCCTCATGTCCAACCTAAACCTCCCCCGGTGCAACTTGAGGCCATTTCCTCTTGTACTATCGGTTGTTCCTTGGGAGAAGAGCCCGACCCCACCTGGCACCAACTTTCTTTTGGCTTTTATCAGCAATAACCTTCCCAGGCAAATGAACGCCAAACCAATGGGACTTCTGTCCTGACAGTAGGATGCCAACAGCTTGCCGTTACCATCAGCTTCCAGCATAAGATTTGCAGGTCCAAGCTCTGCCCCAGGACAGCAATTCAATGGAGAAACAACACTTTTTAGGCAAAGTGGACAGTGCTGTTGGTGCCTGGGGCAGAGGGACCTTGCTTGAGTGCTGCTGGACCCCCTTCCATGGCTGGCTCCTTCCCAGCCTGAGCATCCCTCCAGGAAAAACCAGGATGGAGGCAGAGGAGAAAACCCACAGGTTATGAAATAAAATGCGGGCAGGGGTGGGAGCAGGAGAAGTGAGTATGACCGTTACCGGAGGAAACAGAACAACATTACAGGCAAGGAGCTGAGACTGGGCTATAAACAAAAAATAAAGAAACCGCAACAGGCTGTTGCTCCAGGAATAACTCAGCACTAGGGGACACTATTGTACCATAATTCCCAGCGTACGCAGCAGAAAAAAGTCCGGTTTCTAGCAAGAAACAAAAACACTTTCCTTTTGAGGCACTTCTGACTCAGTGCCAGGATGGCGCTTTGTCCCCTCTTCCCAGCTCCTGTTGCTTTTACAGCCCATACAAGTGTCACAATTTCTGACTCACCTCATGACGGTAACGGCTCCCGTTTCTTGGCGTGTATTTCTCTCCAGGTCCCTATTCCCAAGCAAAACCTGATCAGCGTTCGCTGCTAGGATGGCACTTTTCCGTGTGCCACCGGCAAAGTCACAAGCAGGGGACAGCCGCCCTCGCCTCTCACCTGGGTTTCCGCCGAGTCGATGGCAAAGCTCCTTCCTCACCGGTACGGGCTGGAGTGTGATAACTAAATAACACACTGCACCTGTTTCAGGAAAACCCACGCAGAAAATGTCATTCTCAGCAGACTTTTCCATGCAGGAACCCGTGTGTGATACGTGACCACAGGGGACACCCAAATACATCATCCTCACCAAAAGCATCGCTGCCCTCCCTGGGTCTTGCAGGCATTTTCTGTCTGTAAATACACAGTTATCGAGGGCCCAGCTGCTGTTTGTTGGGGTTCCTCCACCTCTGTGAGGCCTGCCAAGCCCCCAGTGGCCATCAGAAGTGGTTCAGCTCCACAGGTCCAGCAGCTCCCAATGGTTCCCTGGGTCTGTCAAAGCTGGGCTACAGCAAAGGACAGAGTGGCTGGACCAAACCCCAGCTCCAGGAGGCTAGGAAGTCCCCCAACATCTCAGCCCACCCCACGTGCTGTCCCCAGCAACTTCTGTGCTCATTCAGCTACGTTCTTATCATATTATTATAAATTATTGTTATGTGAATATTACACTCTAGTGCAGACCAAAAAAAAAAAAAAGGTATTGTAGGGAAGAAGAATCTGTATGCAGAGACTTGAAAATAAGACACAGAAAACAGTAATTGTTAAAATTTGACTTGCAATGTTTTCATTTAATTTTTAGCCATCTCTTTTTAAATAGTCTTTCCTATTGCACAAAAACCCGCTGCTATTTCTCTTGACATAACCATCACCTTATTAAAAAAGACAAAAAGGAAAAAAAAATATCTCTGGTATAATAAAAATGCTTCGCAACGTATATATAGCTTCATTGTACAATATTCTAAATTTTGGGAATGTGCATAATATTTCAACGTATTCTGAAACTCGGTTTTCCACGACCATTTTTATTTACACAATGCCTTTAACGCTTGGAGATGCAACTGTAATCCTCAACCCTTGGAAAGAAGTTTTAGCTGTAGCTTTGAACTAGAGGTTCTGCCCTCCTGTGGGCTTAGGGGGAACTGTAACTCTCCTCTCCATGAGGAGCTTCCAGCTCTCTTCCCCTTCACCCATCCTTTCCACTTTCTAAAGGGGTTTTCCAATCTTGTTGAAAATTCATAGAAGGGTTTGGGTTGGAAGGGACCTCAAAGATCATCTCGTTCCAACCCCCTGCCATGGCAGGGACACCTCCCTCTAGACCAGGTTGCTCAAGGCCCCATCCAACCTGGCCTTGAACACCTCCAGGGATGGAGCATCCACAGCTTCCCTGGGCAACCTGTTCCAGTGTCTCACCACCCTCAGAGTGAAGAATTTCCTTCTAATTTCCAAAGTAAATCTCCCCTCTTCCAGTTTGAACCCATTGCCCCTCGTCCTATCGCTACAGGCCACATCCATCAACTGTTCAGCAGGTGAACCTGCTTTTTTAAGTGCCTTCTGCTGACGCGGGGATAGGCAGGCTGTGGTGTAAAGACTGAACTTACACTCTTCTACACATCTGGTAAAGATAACTTCTCCGGCAGACCCCTATCCCCAAGCCAAATTCCTTTTGCTCGCTCTTATTCTACACTATTAAAACTGTTTTCTTTATCTGAGATAACATCAAGTAAATTCATAAATACCACATCGACACATACTTGCTGTTCATTTATCAACCGCTTTTCTAACTAACAGCCCTAATGCTACAAGAATTTCTAGTTCTGTCTTGACGTATCACACATCTGGGCCTGGGCTTTGCTCCAGCAGAAGGCAGGAAGCGCTACTTTTCCGCGGGCTCTTTGGAAAAGCACAGGAATGTCTCCTTCTCTCCAAGATTTCCAAGTTTCTCTTTACATAAGAGGCAGCACAATCTGTTTTTTTCCACCACGCTGTACTCAAAATAAGACTCACTCCTGTCTTAGCCAGACTCAGATTCTTGCTCTCCGGGCCTTCCTACAGATCATAGAATGGTTTGTGTTGGAAGGGACCTCAAAGAGCATCTCTAGATCCTTCCAAGCGTCTTGGGTTGCCACTTTTCTGCAGGGTGTGAGCCAGGTGGACACTCTTAAACAGGCTCAAAATCATATATAGCTATTTTTTAAAGTGACTTCTGATTTTTAATTATTTTCTTAAAAAAGGCTTGGTCACTAGTTTAGCAAGGCAGGCCTGATCCTGCACTGGACTCCAGAGCTCTGCTTTTAGGTAAAACCACCTGAAGAACCGGAGCAATAATCCAGACCCTGCAGCCACCCGTCACTTCCAGGACTAGTCCCACTGAAATAAGCCTCAAACGCACACTAGGATACTGCAATTTTAAAGCTTCTCCCTCAGGCAAGATTCTTCTAGGAACTCAGGAGTTTCTGGCAGATCTGCTGCCCAAGAGAGAGTGTCCAAAGAGCTGCTCGTTGCTGGCAGGAGAAGGGCTCAAGCCTGAGTTCCTGGATTCGCAGACCAACCCTGCGAGTCTTGCAGACACAGTTATCTTGAAAACTGAAACCCACAGCAGAAGCAGCTGGGAGCAGGGCAGGAACGGCCCCGGCCTCTGCTGTGTCAATACTTCGGTGGCTGTTTGAAGATTCAGTAAAAGCTCTGCCCTCGGTCTGTCGGTGACTCCCCGGGCGCCGCGGACAGCAGATGCTGTGTTTACATTTCCCACTGGCTCAGAGAATTAATGCTCTTTGTAGAGTTGTGAAATGAAGCAAATGCCCAAATAAAGGCTTTGAAGAGTTTGTTTATGTGAGTTTATCATCGGATCAACAGCTTTCTGCTGCTGGCTGGTGGTGGCTCCTCCATCCTAAGTGGCTGTGCATGTCCAAGCAGTGCTCCTGAGGAAGGCACTGCCCATCCCCAGCGGCTGTGCCACCACGTAGCATAAATCAGGGACCATCCACCATTATTATTACATATCTAATTGCAACGAAGGCTTGCAAGCTCTTCTGGAAGAGTTCTGAGATCTCCATTGCCCATCTGAGGTCTTAGGGGAAGGTCTAACCTCCTTATGAAGCGGCCACAGCTGCCCTTCCTTTCTCCTTCTGGCTTTCTCCAAAGGGTTCCTCATCTTTCTCTTTTATGGAGAACTTTTTCCTGAAAGCTTGTGTTAAACTGGAGGAAGAAGCCTTCCTAAATGTGGTAAGTCTCTTCCGAAAATTGCCCCCCGAGAAGAAATAGAGAAGTGGGTCAAAGCAGCAGTTGGCAGCTGCCAAGGGGAGGGTTACCACGACCGATTTCTGTAGGTATATGGCGTTCTCGCAGCTGGTGTTCTTCAGCCGCAGCACGTGGAGGTGGACAGTGCGCAGAACGTGGTACGGGGTGAAGCTCACCAGGAAGGTGGCTGTCACGATGATGATCATCCAGATCGCCTTCTTGCGGTTAGCTTTGTTCTTCCTCAAGGAATTTTTCAGTAAGGTCCTTATGATCATGGTGTAGCAGATAGTTATGACAATAAAGGGGAAAATGAAACCCACAAATAGGGCAATAAAATCCAGGATCACAACTAGATTTGTCTTCTGAGAGTTTTCTGGGGGTTCGAAGCACTTGGTCTTGTTGCCGTGTTGGTATGTCCCATTTCGCAGGAAGGGAGCACTTGTCAGGGTGACAAAGATCCAGATGCCGATGCAGACAAATTTAGCCTTCTTCTCCGTTACCAGGTGGATGTTCTGGACTGGAAAAACGATGGCTATGCAACGGAAGAAGCTCATGGCGGTCATGAAAAAGATGCTGCAGTAAAGGTTGACGTACAGCGCGTACGAACTGATCCTGCATAGGAAGTCACTGAAGAACCAGTTCCCTTTGTGGACATAGTAGACGACACGCAGGGGCAGGGTGCAGACGCAGAGGAAGTCGGACACGGCGAGGTTCAGCATGTACACCTGGAAAGCTGTCTTCTGCCGGTACGTTTTGATGAGGACGCACAGCACAACGCCGTTGCCGACGAAGCCCATAATGCTGATCATGGAGTAGAGCGTGGAGTAGACTCGGTTGCGGAAGTCGTCGATGGAGTGCTGGCACGACGTGTTGTTGAACAGCCCCGTCATGCTGGCTGGCTGAGGCACCGTTCCCACCTGGTGATGAATGTCAGGCCTAAGGATGAAGAACGCAGGTGAGATGTGTAAAGCAGCACATGAAAATAAAATGTCATTATTAAGTAGGCAAAAAACTGGTCATCTCTCTCATACAGGAGAGAGCATCTGAAAAGGGATGTGGGCAGGCTTAGAGTCTGTCTCTCCAGGATTTGCTGGGAATTCAGAACCACACTGGGGTGCTCCAGGCTTCCAGGTTTCACTCACGTTTCGGCTGTTTGGGTGGTTGTACTCTTAAAACAATCCTTTGATTATCTGCAATGCACAAAACACGGGGAAGCTCAGCAGATATCAGCGAGGTGGCACCGACGGGAGAGGAGGCAAAGCCTGATGCAGGAGAGGATCTTTTCTCTCCTTGGGCTACTTGTGGACGTGGTGTGAGAGCCATCAACCACGCAACTGTGCAGAGGTCTTTGGCCAGAAGAGAGCCAAGGTTCAGAATGGTCAAAAGCCATAGAGCAGCACGTTGTCCATCATCACTTACAGTTCACTTGAGCTGGCACAAATGAAGCTTATCTAGCAATGCTCATTGCAAACAACCTGTTAATCAGAGAGAGGCAGCGAGTTCACAGCCGCGTCCTCTCCCTGCCCCACAAATGCCACCTCTCAGCAGCCCGTTTTGGTGCCAGCAGAATCCAGACCTCAGCCCCAGCTTGGACAAGTCTGGGCTCCTCACACACCCACACGATGGAAAGCCCAGAGCAGGTCTGACCACCACAACCTTCTCAGGGCTCCAGGCACCTCCTCTGTGAGGACCAGTCCCAGTGGAGTGGTGTAGAGGAGAACAAGCCCTGCATGATGCCAAGAGGTCCAGCCTTCACCCCACACCGCTGGCATCCTCACTTGCCTGAGATCTTCGCTTCAGACTTGAGGTTTAAGTTACATAAAGAGCGACACTCAATGTTTTAACATCTCCAAGATAGGGCTGAAATGATGCTTGTGGTAACGCTGGCTGATATTTACCAACTGCTTGGCAGGTAGCGCAATATCCTCTGAAAAAAAGCTTCATGATCCTCATTGCTTGTTTTTATCTGTCAAGATAATCTGACCCAGGTGACGAAGCTCTCACTACTGTTACTCAGATCGCTGGGTTAATGCTGACTGAGCGGACCTGCCGAGCACACCCCCACGCGCCTACAAACACATGGACATGAGCAGCTCAATTATCTCATGAAAAGTCATCTAGATAAAATCTATGTACTTCCCAAGGCATCGCGTATCAGTTCGTTCTCAGACATTAAAACGAACACAAAGAGATTGAGATTAAGAGGGGGAGGGATGATCTCTTCTGCGCATTGAGGCTTCTTCCATCTGCCTGCATCTCCAGGGGGTTACGATCGGTGTGAAGGCGGAGCAGAAAATAGGACAAATTGGGATGTGTTGCAAACGCAGTGGATGAACAAAGGTATTTTGCCTTAAAAGATGTAATGCTCGAGAGAAGGAAGGAGGCTGCAGATGGAGGAACGCTCAGGAGCTCTGGGTGAGCTGGGCAGTGCGGGCAGAACCTGCATCTCCCAATGGCACATTTGGGTTCCTCTGTGTATTTGAGAGGGCAGGAGCGATGTGTGTCTGCAGAAGGCCCTTCAACCTTCCTGCCACTGCAGAGTTCTCCTCCCTTCTGTCCATTCAGCTATCCTGGCTCAGAGACAACCAAGAGATCACAGAACACCAGCCTGGAAAGAACCTCAAGGATCATTTGGTCCAACCTTCCTGGACAAAAGTCTGGTCTAGACTTTATATCGATAAACATCTCAGCTCATTATTTGCTCCTTGTGCACTGCTTTTGAGTAGCGTTGAGCTGGGTTATAAACCATTTACCTCTTTTAGGGACTAAATTTCAGTCTTTCAGCTGCTGTTCTTAACAGCAATCAGCAGATAACAAACAATCACGGGAGGTATTTGCCTGAAAGGCAACAAAGACCTGTCACTGGTCTTGTTTCTAAAAAAATCTAAGATGTCCTTTGGAGCCAAAAGGAAAGCTGATGGCTGCAATACTGAAGCAGATCTCCGAAGTGCAAGCGAGCCCCACACGTATCTGCAAAACCCCAAACCCCACAACACACCTAGCTGAGGCTTTAAACCAGGTTTGCACCACGAATAGAAGACAAACAACACTTCTGCCGCTTTAAATCTGTAGAAACGTGGCTCAACACACCGGTTCTTTGCGCGCTGGTGAATTTAGCCCATCAGGAACGCGCACAAATGAGGGGGAGCTGAGAAAAGCCCCCCAGACTAAGCACAGCCCTGCACACCCGAGGTCCGCGGGGTTACTCTCCTGGTCACACGCAGCACAGCTCCTCCAGAGCTGGTCACAAGGAGGGGATGCTGAATTCACTCACACGAGCATAAAGCATACAACGAAAGAAGATGCTACCGTTTGAAGCTCAGAAGTAAAGCACCCCCCGTCCTCAGGACCACTCCGGGCGCTGGACTGAGCGTTTAGTGGAAGGGAAATAAGAACTGCCTCAGAACTGCTCAGAATAGAAACCCTCTTCTGCAAGACGACCGGGCTTGCTCTTGGAAAGGGGAACAGAACGAATACTCGAAGCAAGCAAGCAGCAGCTGCTAATTAAGAACGCGGCTCATTAGCACGGTGTGGCCGAGCTCCACGGGTATCACCCGGGCTGCAAACCGCTC
>VZZY01017185.1:79500-161077 GCA_013400335.1 Eurystomus gularis
TCTGCAGGCACCGGGAGGTCCTTTGGGAGAAGCGCTTTGGGAGAAGCCCTTTGGGAGAAGCCTTGGTCTGTGGTGGGGGTGGCTCCAAGGTGCACCTAAGGCAGGATCCAGGGCAGCCCTGCCGGGGTAACTCGCCGTGAAGAACCTCGTGTGCATCCCTGGTGTCCCCTGTACAACCTTGTCCAGCTCCCAGGTGTTGTAAGCAGTGGCCAGAGGTGCTCCTGCTCAAAAGGCACCTACATTGCTAGCAAGTCAAGGGAGGTTCTCCTCCTCTGCCCTAATGAGTACACCTCTGGAGTTGGAGCCAGTTCTGGGCTCCCCAGTTCAAAGGAGACAAGGAACTACTGGAGAGAGTCCAGTGGAGGCTCCAGAGATGCTGAAGAGACTGGAGCATCTCTGTGCCCAGGAAAGGCTGAGAGCCCTGGGGCTGCTGAGCTGCAGAAGAGAAGCCTCAGAGGGGATCTGATCAATGCTGAGCAAGAGCTCAAGGGCCCATGGGGGGCAAGAGGATGGGGCCAGACTCTTGTCAGTGGTGCCCAGCAACAGGACAAGGGGCAATGGGCACCAACTGGAACCCAGGAGGTTCCATCTGAACAGGAGGAGAAACTTGTTTGGTGTGTGTCCGAGCCTGGCCCAGGCTGCCCAGAGAGATTGTGGAGTCTCCTTCTCTGGAGATATTCCAAAGGTGCCTGGACACGATCCTGGGCCCCCTGCTCTGGGCGACCTGCTGGAGGAGGGGGGTTGGATGAGATGATCTCCAGAGGTCCCTTCCAACCCCCACCACACTGGCATTCTGTGATCACCATAGCTTTTACATGGTGACACATTTAGGAACTCCCTCCAGATGGTTAGACAGTGAGATCCAAGCTCCAGGGCTTCCCAAACTCTCCTTTTCTCATTAACAGGGAGGAGATCCCAGGTCGGTGCCTGCTGGGTGAGTGCCAGAGCCTTGGCCTGGGGCAGGGAACGTGGCCAGCAAGTGCAATCCAGAATAGGCCAAGTGTGGCCCTGTACCAGTGCTGAGGTGGGGAGATGGCTCCCAGGCATGGTGCTGGGAGAGCTGGAAGGGTGCAGAGCAGAGCAGACACTGGGGAGGACTGCTGGAGAGCGCTAATTACACATTTTTCTACATCAAACCTTTGAAATAAACGGTTTAGTATGAAATAAAAGCCTGCCAATCTCTCAAGAGCCACTTAACAGTGTATTAGGAACAGTCAGATCACAGGATCGTGGGATAGTTCAGGCTGCTGCTTGATAGTCCAACCTCCTGCTCAAATCAGGCTGCTCAAGGCTAGTCTTGAAGACTTTCAAGCATGGAGGTCCAAGGGCCTCCAAGACTGTGCAACCCACTGCACCACCTGCAAGCTCCTGCACTGCGAGGCCGGTTCCACGGTTTGCTTTAGCTGTGGTGCACATGCTGGCGTTACTCCATTCTGCCTTTTCTTCTGCTTTTTTTTTGGTACCTTTTTTTTTTTGCTATTCCTTCTGCTTTTTGCTGCTTAGTTTTGTTATTCCGTCTCCTTTTTGTGTTGCTGTTCCCTTTTCTTTTCTTCCCTTTACTC
Source organism: Eurystomus gularis (assembly GCA_013400335.1). Classification (NCBI taxonomy): domain Eukaryota; kingdom Metazoa; phylum Chordata; class Aves; order Coraciiformes; family Coraciidae; genus Eurystomus; species Eurystomus gularis. Next base: position 81,063 of record VZZY01017185.1, read on the forward strand.
TCAAGAACAGGAAGATTTCTAGTTGCAAGGTCAGGCCGAGGTTGGTGTGGGATCGAGGAGGCTGCTCCTGCTCCAGATGTGCTGGCAGAAGAGACAAGCTTTTCACGTGGGAAGTTTCCTCACCAGAGTCCTGAGAGGAGGTCAAACTGCAGCTCTGATACAACGAGGCCAAGAAGACACATGGTATTTGATGGGGACCAGGCAGGATAACTAGGGGCAGGACCTGGGGTACTCACTGATTATGTCTGTGCTGTGAGGAGCTGGATGAAACACTTGGTCCCCTGGGATCTGTGGCTGACCCTGGCACCTCCATGCACCACAGAGACCTCTGCACTCCAGGGAAAGGCTGGATCCATGGCATGCAGACCTGGCACCTCAAGAAAGGACAAAGCAGAGCTCCTCAGCTGCAGGGCCATGGGTGACTGTCCCTGGGGACGGCTGGCACTGGTTGGTAGGACGGGCCATGGCAACTCTGCTTCCTCCAGTTTGTGCAGGTGAAGATCTTCAGGCCACTCAGTGCTGAGTGCTTCAGGGAAGTGCCATCAGAAAACCACGCAAGGTCACCTCCTTGCTCTTCTTCCCCTGCTTGTTTTGTTAGAGCCTTCCTGCAAGCTGGAGTCCGAACCAAGCTAACAAGTCATGGTGACTGAGGAGAATAAATCTCAAGAAGATGTTACAGGGTAGGTTAGACAAGGAATTGGGAGGGCACAGCGCAAAGGATGGAGGAGATGGCAACAAGAATATGTGCGTAGGAATGCCAGGTATGGACAGGGGAGATAAACAGAGAAGGGCAAGGGAAAGAGAGGACTCCCCAAAGGAGCTCCTGGATGCACTGCCAGAGAAGCGAGGGTGAAGAAGACCCCAACAAAGTGATCCTCATCAGGTCTGCAGAATGAGCTTCCACTTTTCCTCTAATGAGTGGTTGGACTTGCACAATTAGCCCAGGCAGGACGATGGGGATGGGGAGGCCTTAGGAAGACTAGATTCATGATGTGGAGCATGAGAACCTGTTCTTGGAGGCCAAGGATGGGTCAGGAGAAGTGGGACTGGGGTCTGTGGTGTGGGTGTGCTGTGGAGAAAGCATGGGGAGTGAATAAGAGAAGGTGGCAGGATCAAGGATGGGTTTGTCTAGCGCAGCAGCCAAGACCATCCGTGTATTGAGGGGAGAAATCCTCCTTTGACACGGAGCTCAAAGAAACAAGGGAGAAAAGGTCAGAAACTAAATTCAGAGGAACACAAAGCAGAGGAGGACAAGGGGGGAGTTGTAGGCAAAATTTAGAAAACTGTGAGGTGAGAGACCTCAGTGTGAAAAAACACATGATCTGAAAGAGGAGGGAAACCACTAAAAACTTACCTGATGGTGGTGGGGGTGGGACGAAGGCTGGAGATAAACAGAGAAGGAGGAAAGGAGAGAGTCATAGGGGCTTGGGGAGAGGGATGGAGGTCAGCAGGGGGAGGAGGGCTGCACTTCAGGATTCAGGACTGAGCGAGGGGTCCTGTGACCTGTCATTTCACTTCCAACATGGCATAAAGTGATTTATTTGCTCTCCTTCAAGCTCACTAGAAGTCTAGGCTGACTAAGTGACAGTTTGGATTCTAGCTATACCAGGGAGCCAGCCACGTTTTGGAAGGGGTCCTTTAGCCATGTTAATGAAGCACACGCATGGATGCTGAGGAGAGGAACCAGCCATCACTCTGCAGACTCTGCTCTGGGGGTTTCAGAGCACTTCAGAAGGCTGAGTGACGTGGCAGATGCTCACAGCCACCCTGATGATGTTAATTGCTGGCACTTCCCGCATGTCAGCAGATCTCTGTGCAAGCGGTGCCTGCATCAGAGGCATCAGCTCTTCCAGTATTATACCAGAGGAACTTGCCTAGAGGAGAGACCTTTCTCCTCTGGGGAAGGTTTCTACTGCTATAAATGGGATTATTAATTAGCAACAGCACAAATTTTAACGGCTTGGTAGACACGTAGGGACACGGTTTAGCAGTGGACTTGGCAGAGCTAGGTTAATGGTTGGACACGACAATCTTAAAGGTCTTTTCCAACCTAAACGATTCTATGGTACATCTGGAGGCTGAAGATTTGTTCTGTTAGCGCTTAGTAAGAGCAGTCTGAAGTTCAGGCTCTAAGTCAGTCTGATTCCCTTCTCACAGGACAATGGGATAAAGCACAACTTTGGGGTACAGGTACCCTCTGGAAAAAGCCTGATGATCCTTCAGGGTTAAGTTCCCACTTAATGCTGCTGACCCTCTGTCGCCTTCTCCTCCCGGACCCCAAATTCACCCAGCTTCAGGCAGACACCAGGCTCCAGGATGCTGAACCTTCCATCAAATGTTTTAAATGTCGCATCAATCCAGCACACTGAACTGCTTCTTCATTTACAGCTGGGCTTCCAGGCAATTTCCCTAAACATCTAAGTTGTTTGCAGCCCAAAGGAAAAAAGCTTTTCAGCTTTGGCAACTGCTTTCATGGCAGCTATTTAAGAAGGAGAAATGGGAAAGGCAGGATTTCGTGATAAAGCAAACATCCTTTTAACATGTCACTATTTCTTTCCTCTCCTGGGACTTCCTAAAATAGGTTGTTTCTCTTTGAATCTGGAGTGAAAAAGGCGGTAGTCCCAACTTCAGTTCAGCCTTGCTCAGAGTTATTTAGCCTAAACCGGACTGCGTGACATGGAGGGAGAACGACCATGGCAATGTCATCTGCCAGGTGCACTTTCCAGAGAAAACCATGCCCGTGGTGATGCCTGAGACCAGGGATGGAGACCTGGGCGTAACCTGGAAGGTGCGTAGCTGTGGTCCCTGTGCTCTGCCAAGGGAGGGCTCATCAACCCAGGCGTGTCCGTCCCTCGACATGGATGATCCCAGGTTGGTGGGGCTCTGAGCAACCTGCTCTAGTTGCAGATGTCCCTGCTCACTGCAGGGGGGTTGGACTAGATGAGCTTGGAAGGTCCCTTCGACTCAAACCAGTCTGTGAGTCTATGAAATAAAGCACATGAGGAAAGCAGGGCAAAATATGGAGGGCTGGGGCACGGAGAGCTTTTGGTATGGGTTAAGGAAGGGAGCACCCTGGTAGGGTGGCTCTGAATCCAGCAGGTGTGGGGAGCACTCCCAGTGCAAAGGGATGTGGAAGCTGCAGAGAAATGGAAAGCCTAGAGATGTCACCCAAGGGTGAGAGGAGATAAAGAGTATTTTTTATGCAACGATTTCTTGATAACATGTAGTCATTCTGAAACACGCGGCCTTTACTTCTCACCCATGTGGGAGCTGCTCAGCCTGGGCCATCCCCTCTGTCCCGCGTCAGTGCCAGCTTGGTTGAGTCAGCGCGTTTGGGTGGCAGAACATCACACGGAACGCCAGTATCAGCGCCTGGGCAGATCCCAGCCAGAGGACACCAATGAAGCTCCCCATTCCCCTGATTTCTGTGAGAGAAGAATGGAGCTGGGGAAACATTCTGTGAAGAAAACCTCGGCCCTTGTCACTCTCTCAGATCATGAAGCTGATGATTGTATCCTACCTCAAACAGAACCTTTTTAAGTAGGTGTTGTGGGAAAGAGGACTGAGAGAAGGTGCAAGGCTGGCTGAGATGGTAGAACACTGTTACCACTGTTTCTAGTGAGCATTTTTTTGGAATAAAGCACTTGCTGTCCTGAGATGAATGAAATAAATTACTACCAGAAATGACTAAAAGGACAGCATTCAGCTACCCTGTCATGGTTAGCCTCAATATTTGGAGAATTATAGAATTATGGAATGGTTTGAATTGCAAGGGACCTTAAAGATCATCTAGTTCCAAGCCCCCTGCCACGGGCAGGGACTCCTCCCCCTACACCAGGTTGCTCAAGTCCCCATCCAACCTTATCATCTGACGTTACTCTTTCACAAGCACAGATCTCTTAGCAAAAGGGGGCAGAAATGGGGATGTCCGACTGATCTGGGAAATGACAGAAGACATCAGCCACAGAACAATATCGTTCTGTTTCATCAAAGACAATGACAAGGTTCATGTGGTTCCCACCCAAAATGCAAACCAGAAGGTGACAGTTTGTGCTGCCTTTTCTGAGAAGTGGGGGAGAGTGAGTGGCTCCCGCCGCAGAGGTACCAGTACAGGCATGGGCACAGCTATGGGGCTGCCTGCGCTGCCTCAGCCTCCCTGGGTGCTTCATGGTGGCCCTGCAGCTGCGGGCACTTCCACTCTCCCCTAGACTGACCCACACCTGCGTTGGGAGGGGTCCTTGGGACAGGGAGCAGTAATTTCAGGGTCTTCTGCCAGGAGAAATTTCTGGAAGCTGGGCTTTTAGGGTCCTTTTAACCTGCTCTGATCCTTTCACTTTGGCAGAATGGGCTTATCAAGCCAAAACTTCAGACAAGGACCCAGAGATATCCTTTTGCTGTGGTTTGGCTGCTGAGGGACCTCAGCAAGTCACGAGAACTGGCCCATGTTTAACCAGCTGATGGTACTCAGTACAAGTACACTACATATGTGTTCGTAAAAGATAAGGTTTGAATTTTCACCTTTCTGTGAGCAGTACAGGATTGGCTTTACCAGATGCTGAACATCTCCAGGTCTCGCTGTCTTCAACAGCAGGCAGGGACCTCCGGTCTGTTGCAGGTTAGAGTCCCAGGTCCCTCGTGTGGTCAGACCACCTTGGAAAAGAGAAAAGTTAAAGAAATCATGAAGGCTTTTGGATGGCCAGTTTGAAAAGCTGGCTTTCCCTGGCTTGTTTTACGCTTCTAACATGCCAACCTGTAATGAACAGAACAGCCATGGTGTCAGAAGATGCTGTCCTGATAGAGCCAAAGTGTTGCTTCCTCTTCCTGGTTTTTTCATGTAACAAACAGTGCTTGGTAGATGGCTGAGATATGGCTTTTGTTAAGCCCTGTCTCCGTTGTGTCACAAGCCACGCTGCAGACATACCCATCAAGAGCTGAGAAACCTTCCGTGTCCCTTTGGAGGTGACATGTTCTTGGGGGAAAAAGCAGCAGAATGTTTTCCCGGGGAAAATTATATTAATCACCCCAGTTTTGTTAGAACTGATGTAAAATCTGTATGATGTGCAAATCCATCCAAAGGAGTCCATCACTCTAGTATTTTTTTCCAGAATGGGGCAGACCTCAGGTGCATTTACTGGCCCTTGGGCTGGAACTGGGTGTGAGGGTCTATGCAGGTCAGCCCTGACCTTAAGCTTCATCATCCGCACTCCAGGTAACCTCAGCCAGCATTTACTTCTAAACTGGCTACAGCTTGAGCTGCGATATTCTAGTTTTGTTTCAGACACCGACACTAGTTTATTGTTTCTTACCACTTCTGTAAAGAAGTTATCCTGGCGTTCATACTGTTAAAAATAAAAGTGGTCTACCTGAGATTTTTTGGTTACAGTTTTTTTCCCCCTCTCCTGCAATAGTAAAGTAGCGTTTTAATTCCCCGATGTTCATTTTTTTGATGGCAGAATTTTCTGATTACATAAGCTACCAGGGTTCTTTTTTTCCCCTGGCACACTTTCTCTGAAAGAAGCGAAAATGAACTTATCCCTGGAAAATTCAGCAGAAAATGCACAATAAAATGTTTCTCTTGGGGAAACTTTCCTTCCATCTTCTTTTGGAAAGTAGTCAGAAAAGCCACAAGTAATATATGCAAGTTAGCTTTCCCTTTTCAGGAAGGAAATGGAATAAGCGTCATGAAAATACAAGAACTTCTGGCATCACAACTATTTTGGGGCTTGTATCACTTGGAAAATTTTACAAATCAAAACTGAAAAGCAAATTCATGGGCATTACTGCATCTTAGCATTGATAACAGAGACAATTGACAGTTAACTAAGCCCGTGCTTATCTAGAGCATCGGTTGATATAGGTGGCTGTGAGGTATTTGGGGAGAGCCAGGTAATTATCTGTGACACAATGCAAGTCACGTAAGTTATCACAGAACAGCAGAGCTCGTGTTCATCTACTTGTATTTGGCTGAGACTGTAGGTCCAGCCAAGTGCCTTCCCGCAGAGGCTTTTCTTGGGGAAACATCCATCAGGATACAAAAAGCTGCACAAATACACCTCCGTGGAAATCAGACCCGGATTTTCCTCAGCTCTAGATTCATTCCTGTTTTTATGTTCTCTCCTTTTACCCAGTCAGCTAAAAACTGCACAGTCTTTACTGATCAAACACAGAATCATACCGAATCCCAGCATGGTGAGCATTGGAAAGGACCTCTGGAGATCATCTCGTCCAACCCCCTGCTCCAGCAGGTCACCCAGAGCAGGGGGCCCAGGATCGTGTCCAGGCACGTCTGGAATCTCTCCAGAGAAGGAGACTCCACAACCTCTCTGGGCAGCCTGGGCCAGGCTCCAACACCCTCACACCAAACAAGTTTCTCCTCCTGTTCAGATGGAACCTCCTGGGTTCCAGTTTGTGCCTGTTGCCCCTTGTCCTGTCACTGGGTACCATTGACAAGAGTCTGGCCCCATCCTCTTGTTAAGCATCCTGCTTGCCTAAGTAGGGGCTTGGGGAAAGGACAGAGGACCCATGCTGTGGAGTCCAGCCTTCCATGTGCACATGCCAGCCCACAACCTGCCTTCAACAGGAGCGCAACGTGGGGCATCACCATATTTCAGAAGAGTCATCACGCATCTGTTCTTCTGGCTTTTAGAAACTTTGCAGGTACTGCACGGCCAACCTGTACGGGACTGCCAGGGAGCGGTGACTGGAGCACTTTTGGGACCGAGGCAGGGCTCTGAGGGACGAGCCAGCATCCTTCTGCTGCAGTCCTGAGTTGCTTTATGGTGCACCAGCCTACAGAACAGCTTCTGACACCGAGGTCTGTCCTGCAGCTGTGCGCACTGGCCGTGCGTCCGGTGGAAGTGGTCTCTGCTGTTTCATTTAACACTTTTTCAGTTTCCAGTTGTTGCAGTGCATTCTCTGGCAGATGTTCAACAGAAGAGAGCAGTTAATGTCCTGTGTCCGTAGCTTCTGTACTCTGATGTCAACTTGTGACAGGTCTGGAAGGGAAGAACAGCTTCGTTGCTTTGTAAATCTTTCTTATTATTTCCTCTTGGCATAATATCCCTTGATTTCTAGAATATATTGAGGTCATGCGAATAATCTGTATTAGTAGGAGGATGCTGTTACTGGCTGCTTCATACATGGAAGGCCCCACGTCCATGTCTAAGCTGAGATCACTGGTGGGCATCCTGGGGTCTCAGCAGTCCTGGGCTTCGAATGTCTGCAAAGGCACAAACTGGCACTGGGATCAGATGGAGCCAGCATGAAGGGGGAGAGAAAGAAGATCTTGAAAGGCGAGCATTAAAAAAGAAAAAAAAGCAAACCCAAGACAGCAAAAGCCTAATCAAGCTCTTGGAGAAAGGAAGAAGCAGGCTGCAAGGCGATGGCTGAACCTGCACCTCCGTGCCTGCGTGGAGGGGTTTGTCAACCCACAAAAATGTCAGGGGAGCTTAATGCCAAACAGAAAAAGACCAGAACAATCCACTTTGAATCAAAACAACCTGCAGCACATAATGGCAACACAGCAACAGATAAACATTTTGCTTTGTCTAACAAACAGTGAGAGGGTAGGACATGCAATTGCTCTTCAAGCATGGAAACCAACAGAAGTTGAGACATCTGGCAGGAGAACGATGAATACGGGTCATCAGATATGCAAAGCGATTTAGTAAGAATCACCAGAGGAAACAGTGTTAAGAATTTACTGTTCTTTGAGCATTGTTGGTTATTGTTGTTGATTTAAAAGGAAAAATGGCAAGAGAAAACGCCTTGGTAAATGGTGACATACGTAAGCAGGCTCTTTGCTCAAATCTGAGATTGAGATAAGGGGACTCTGTGTGCCAGGAATCTGTGCAAAGATGCTCCTACGGCTGCTGGTAAGAAAAGAAAAAACCCAAACCCAGAATAACCCTGACTGGAGAAAGTTGCGACTGTTTTTCTACCACGATTCAACTGCTCTTTGCATTGCCGCTGACTGAAGGATGAAAAGTTGTGTTTAGCTTTGACTGAAGGAGCTAACTATCACGTGGGGCATGTATTCATGGATTTAAGAATCTCTCTAAAATAGGATTAAAAATGCACCAAAGAGGATCACACTTTTCCTTCCCTCATGCTCCTCTTTTCTCAGCTCCGTGTGTAACTACCAGTCCCAGCTTAAAACTGGGGAAAAAAGAAGAAATTATGTCTTTCACCTCCAGGGCTCATGTAAAGAACAAAGCAGAGGGGACCACATTACTCCTGACTGTTAGGTATCTGGTCCTAGAATCACAGAATGGTTTGGGCTGGGAGGGACCTCAAAGGTCATCCAGTTCCACGCCCACTGCCATGGTGGGGACACCTCCCACCAGACCAGGTTGCTCAAGGCCCCATCCAAGTGGGAGAGACAACCGCAGCCTCCAAAGCCACCCATCAGGAACCTTCTACACACATTAAATTGACCTCATGCAGGCTGCCTACATGGACAGACGACAGGACATGACTCTCCACTGAGTGCAATGGGAGATGTCTTGCTATCCCAACGATGGGGCGAGGAGGTTTTGTTTCCAGGCACTATGTAAGATCTTGGATTTAGTTTTTCTCCAGTTTACAAGGCAAAATAATTTTGGCGAATGCAGACCATGAGTATTACAAAGTAATAGAAAGGAATCCCAGAAAAGTCACTCTGCTGGTTCTCGGGAAAAACATTAGCTTTTCCAACTCGGAGCAGAGCCATGAGACTCTGTTTTCTCCTCACGCTGCTCTCACGTCCCACAGAGCAGAAAACAAGGAGCAGCCCTGGGAAAGGGGATTTCTGCTGTAAAATCTGAACGTGCAAACTTCACCCATCAGCCTCTGCTAAGCACGGACACACATTCTGCCTATTCCCTTAATTTTATCTAATTCCTGGAAACCAAAATCCTCTTGGGACCCCTCCTTATTAGGAAGTTATTCCAATGTTTAGTCTCAAATGGCCTTTTCAATTTAGGACTATTATTTCCAGTTCTAACCTGAAGCATCACTTCCAATAATAATTCTCTCTTTGCGGTGTTAAAAACCTCTGACTGTTGCCTGTTCCCTCCTTCCCTCCTGTCCTGATCCAGTGTCGGGGAAGGTTTTGACACCTCCCTTGCCTGGGCATTTCTAAATCCCAATGTGAATCCCTGGCTGTTAGATTCAGTGAAGAGCACTGAACCTCTTTGCTTTGCTATCAGACGTCTCCAGCTATTTAATTGCTTTTAAGCCTTTAATCCATCAGCCTTCCTCTTTTAGACAGTGCCTCACACTCTTTCTGCTTTCCTGCTCCTTGCTGGTGTCCCTCCCATCTGCTGATAATGTTGCCCAACAAGCTTGCTGCTGCCTTCCTTCTACCAGCATGCTCTCCTGGGCCAGTCCAGACCACGTGGGCCATCTCCTGCCCGTGTCAGCCTGATTTACAGCCTAGAGACATCCATTTTGGTACCCACTGCTTTTGCCTACCAACATAGACCCAGCGTTTGATCAGCTCCCAGTCCAAGACACGCTCATCTGCAAGATCTCCCTGCGTGGAGAGAGAAGAACCATCAGCAAGAAGTGGCCGCCTGGCTCTGGACACGCAGCCCCAAAGCCACTTACCACAATTCCTATTTCTCTTCCTCTTTTGCAGCCAGATGAGTTGAATCATCGTGACAACCAAATCTGAACAACTTTGAATTAAAAGAAGCGACAAGAGCGTAGGATGGGGCTAGCTGTGAAATGACCCGCGAAACAGAAACTGCACCAACCAATTGTTCTTCTTCACAATTCTTAATTCGCTTTAGTAGCAAAGCTTCTGAGCTCCATCTGGGTAAGATAGAGGTGTTTCTTGCCAGAAGCATTAGTTTTCATGTTCTTTTATGATACCAGGCAAAGTAAAGTATCATAAAATGAACCGGAACTGAATTGCTAACACTTAATAAACTTATTTGTACAGCCACGCCAAGGAGCCATGAAATATCCTTCTTTTTGATCTGGGAAACAGGATAAAAAACCTGGCAGATGAGATGAAGGAGAGTATGGAAATGGAAGGGAAGGAACACACCTGAGGTGCTGGGATGGTGTCTGTGGAACACCTGTAGTTGGGTTGGGAAGCCTGTGGAGGGCAGGCAGCTAAGCAGAAATATATTATTTTGTTTTCCACTTTCACCGCCACGTGTAAACTTCAGAAACCATTTGGTGTGGAGCAGGGCTGAAAGGTAGCCAAAGCCTGTCTTCTCATCTCTAACCTCAAAGGATCATCACTTGAAAATGAATCTTGCTAGTCTCGAGCCAGATGATATGGGAAATTTGCCCTTATTCCAAAAACCCACCCCAAAGTCAGAGCAGGCCTATAAAGAACTAACCATGCTCAGGTTTTTATGACAGAAAACAGTTCCTTACTTTTGTATTGGCCCATTAATTCTGAGCTTGAACAAATATATTAATTTTTGTGGGTGTAACATACCAAGATTCTTACTTTCATCTCACTCTATATGTATCAAATACCCTACAACTGAGTTTAGCCATAAAAGAGGACCTTCTCCTGGCCTTTCTGTCCTGACAGCTGCCCTACAGTCCTCTCCTCTTAGGGCACTGGGAAGAGGGAAGAAACTTGAAGAAAGTTCCTGCAACTATAAATAAACCAGGAAGGCGCACACACTTAGTGGTGCCTGGGGAAAACGTGTAGCAGAAGCATCTCTGGTTGTCGTTGCTCCAGTCACTTGCTGGTAGAAATGGTCTCTGCTTCCCACAAAGTGCTGGTTCATGCAAACTTGCTTAGGCCTTAGCTATTCTTCAGGAGAAGGGGGATTGCTATCACCAGAGGAGAGGCGTTATATGCAGGTCATCCTGTCATCTGGGTTGGGAGAGGAAAGGGGAGCAGCTAAGGAAGCTAACGTGGAAGTTTTAGGAGAAAAACCAAAATCCACACAAGGTCATCTCCCTTGTGATCACTGATAATTAAAATGCAGTGGTACGAGGTGTGGTGGCAGAGGCTGGGAGCAATCCACAGCCCTTGGTCAGCCACTTCCAGGGAAAGCCACGCCGTTGGGCTCGGACTGAGGGGACCAACCGTGAACACGCCATAACACGATTCCTTCGTGTTGATCTCAAATTCAATACAGCGGTGATTAAAACCATAGCTTTATAATCACGTTGACTCAGTGCTTTGGCACCAGCATTTGAAATCCAAAGACTTCGTGTTTGCTTCCATCCATCTGAAGGTCACTCGAAATATAAAAATGCTGCTGGAAAAGAAAATCGGGGGAAAGGCAAATACCATACCCACTCCAGCAAACATCAGCAGAGCTTTGGCAAAACTGGGATGTGCTCATGTTGGAATGAATGCCTTTTTAATCTCTTCCAGTAAACGTCCACGTCCTGAGAAGCAGAGCTAAAGGAGTACTACAGTTACCACCTAGTGAAGGCTGGAGCTCGTTACCCAAGTCTTAAACCCCCGCTTTGTGCTGCTTCTGCTCCATCCTCTTGTGACTTCCAGAGATGCGGGTCACTGGGCAGTCAGAGCCCAGAGGTACCACTTGTGGAGACAGGTCTTTCCTCGACTTCCCATCAGCTCCCTGAAGTTGTTTTTTGAGGTGTTGTTTCAAATTAGCAACACTTGGAGCGTGTGTAGATATAAAGCACGCCAGCACAGATGTATCTACTCACTCTGCGTCTGTCTGTGCATCAAAACCACGCTGGCATTGCAAGGAGTGACTTCTGACCTTGGAGTGACACAAACCCCCCATGATCAATGGCAACCTCTTCTCTGGAAAAAGCCTTCTGTGCAAACTGTCCACACATATCTGTGAGATTTATGGCAGATGCTTGCTCCCTGAAGGTCATGGTACATCATGACAACTGGCCTTTTTTGGCCATCTGAGTACTTCTGAGATAAGACAGCTATTCCTCTGTTTAGCTTACAGGCTGCGACTGATGAGGAATTGATGCTAAAGGCTTTTTGTTCAGATAATTGTCCTTAGTCTGGGTGGCTGCTCTCTGCCTGGAAGCCTTCGTAGCTGCTCTCCAAGCCCTTTCCTGATGTGGACCGTAATGTTTTCCACTCACGTAGGGTTATACCGTGTACTTGTACCTCCTGTCCCCTGCGACAGGCAGCAGACCCAAGGAGAGCAACCCAGGTAGAGACGACGACTCCTGCACAAAGTGGAGCATTTTGTGCCCATCCAGAACTAAACCTAACGGCTGGTTTCTGCATTGTCTTCTGATTGATCTACCCACGTTCTAGTTTTCCTACTGCCTTCAAAAATCAGATTCCATCTTCTCGCTCCTGCCTTTAACATTCTGCATTAGAACAGCATTAAAAAACATCAAGCTGATGTTTTCCAGGCTCTCAGACTTCCACTGCAGGAGCCATGAGCCCTTAGTTCAGCTGAGGTCTTGGCTCGCCCCGTTATTTATTGACTTATACTTGCACGCATTACTATTTCTGTGTTCTGTTTTCCATCTAATTTTTCCCACAATGCTTTTTTTTGAGGCGCAGCAGGGCTCTATACAGGATCATCGTTATTTAGACTTCATTTTTGTTTTGCAAATATTAGAGGCTTCAGAGAACAGCAGTAGCTGCTTCAGCAAATCCAGAGGGTCGTGTCAGCATGGAATTTGGCTCCAGGACCTGAGGCATCTCCCTGCCGAGGACCAGCTCTTGCTACTTCTGCATCTCTGCAACCACATTGGCTACGGCCAGTAACCACAGATGGGTCCTAGATCCTATTTTACAAACCTCGGTGCTCTCTTCAAAAGAAAAAGCAAATCCCAATAAACCAAAAGAAAGCTGGGAATCCTTCAGCCTTCTCTGGGCAGGTTGTGGCAATGGTCACTGGCATTAGGACCGTCGCCCATGGGCAAACCACTGGGCTGGGTTTGTGGGGAGACAGATAACACAAATTCTGCAGTTTCAGCAGTGAAAGTCATTTTCTTCTGAAAACCACCGGCGTGGCCTTAAAACCCCCCACATTTCTAGTGAATCCCCTATTTGACAGATACATTATTTCTCCTACCCCCAGACTCTCTCCAGATCTTTTATCTTATCAGCTTCAACAGACTTGCAATCTACCAAGTGATGAGCCTTGGAAATCCTGATACCAACTTTCTCTGACCTAAAGATCAGAATTTCTTTGAGCAGTAACCAGCATTGTCCTCTCTATTGCCCTGGATCACAAAAGCTACAGCTCATCCCAGCTGTACAAAGCTCCGTTCCTCTCCCACCAGCACTGATGCTCTCTCTGGTCTACCTGTCTCAAGCAATTTGCCCAAAGCTCTGTCTGTGCCATAAAACCCCCTACTTGGTGTTTGCAGTGAACTGAGGATTTTTGTGAGGATCACACCATCGAGTTTCTCCCAATACCTTTCATGGGGAAAATAAAGAACCTCAGGAGATGGTTGGTTGTTCTGGCCCTTGCTCATCCCCAGCCACCCACTGCTGGTGGGGCTGGCCGAGGCCCTGCAACCACTAGATGGACCTATCTGTAAACACTCTGCTTGGCCAGGCTGTGGTACCAGGCTGAAACAGGCCCTCCAAAGAAGATGCGGTTTAAGAGCAACTCCTTGTCACTCAGAAATAAACATCTTATGTTTATCTTCTTGGTAGCTCTACAAAACGAGAGGGTTCACTGGGCAAAGCATCAAGTGTAAGAGCTGCGGAGCTGCTCGGCAGGACACAGCTTGGGGCTGAAGCTCACCAGAGGACATTCACAGTGCTGAAGCCAGCCCTGTTTTAACTGCAGTTTTATCCATGTCTGTAGATTCGAACTTTGTTAACAAAGTTTGTCCGTGTTACAAACTTTTGAAAACCAAACTAGTGCAGCAGCCATGCACAAAAAAGGAGTGAGAGAAATAGGACAACGGAAAGAGAAGATAAGAATGGAGCTCCGAGCAACCTGATCTGGTTGCAGATGCCCCTGCTCACTGCAGGGGGTTGGACTAGATGATCTTTAAAAGTCCCTTCCCACACAAACTGTTCTATGATTCTGTGATAACGAATCCATTAAAAATCAAACCAGTTTTGGTTAGTAGGTGTTGACGCTGCCTCCAAGCTTTTTCTCGGAGTTACAGCATCGCTATTACAGACAAGGAGAAGCAAAAGAACAGTAGCAGCAACAGAACCTGCAACAGTGGGTAGGAGACACAGCGGAGAGAGAAGGCAAAGCAAGAGGTGATAATGTAACATGGAAAGGCAAAGACCTGAGGAAACAGAAGAGAAAGGTGTCGATACCCTCACCTCTAGCTCCTTGCTTGCTTCCTCAGAGGACCCTGCGCTGTCAGGAGAAGGAATGGTTTCCACCACAGTGGTGAGAGAGCAGGTCTTCAGCCATGTTAGCAGTGAGCACCAAAATACATGAGATTAGGTGAATTCAGTCACTTCAAGAACAAGGGTCAGGAAAGAGGAGTCACCTGTGCTGGAATCACAGGTTGGAATGGACCTCTGGGGATCATCTCATCCAAACTTCCAGCAGGGGAACTTAGAGTAGGTTGTCCAGGATTGTGTTTGGAATCTCTCCAGAGAAGGAGACTCCACAAATCCTGCTCGGGTAATCAGGGGGCTGCAGAGATTCTCCTCCATCAGAGCCAGGCACTAATGAAGCTGAGGAGTGAAGGCATACAGGTCCACTGGAGAAAGGACACAGGTGAAGGGGTTTTCCTCAGAGACCAGAGCTGAGGGTGTGCTGGAGGCTCTGCATAGCTTGTGAAAAGCATATTTTGGGCAGGACTGAGATGTGAACAACTCTCTCCTTTCCCTTTCCTGAATCCCAGCTGAGCCGATGAAACCACTTTCCATCCCCGTCTTCCAAGCTGACCCTCTCAACCTCAGCTGTGCCACTCCACCAGTCCCCACCTCTCCTGCTCTGCAAGGACAGCCCTCCCTGCCTTGCCTTGACCAAGGCAACTACACAAACCTGTGATTGCTCATGAGGAGCTGCTGTGCCACACTTGGGGGCTGTGGTCAAGGCAAAAACCCAAGATATTCAGTCTCTGTGTCAAAAATGTTAAATGGGAACACAAATCTTGGCAAGGAGCGACAATGGCCAGCTTTTATATCTTTAAACAATCTAAGTAAAACTCCCTTAGGACAATGATGTTTCCAAAATGATTTTCTAGAGTTGCCAGTGAGGTTGCTCACAGTGCCTGAAGTTTGATAATGGTGCAATTAGGTGGTGCTCTTAATTACCTGTTTTTCTGTGTAAGTTATTTTTGTCCATCTGTGGTCCCACAGGGAAACAATTTACTAATGCCTGTCATCTGTCCAAATAAAACACATCTATTAATCAGGGAATTGCATGGAGTAGCACAGAATGTGTTTCCTCCTCTCATTCTTTTAGGCAACAATAACACTCTAAATAGCTCCTAAGATCTTTTGTTAAAGAAATAATAAATTTTTCTGCCTGTCAGCTAACTTCCCCCCCCCCCGCCAGCTGAAGATAACCAACGGTAATCTTCAATACTGAAAAAGCAGCTTTCTGGCAAACAGTGAAGGCAGTGCCAGGAATTCATCCTGGACCTTTTTCAGCTCCCCTCGGTTGCTTCGGGTGTTGACCGCACGGACAAGGATCCAGATGGATCGTGGTGTTAGTGCTGTTGCTGATGGTGGGTTGAGATTTCCAGCTCGGCTTCTGACTGAGCTACCAGAGACCACTGCTCGGTACAGGCTTCATCTGCTCAAATCCCACCACACTCCAGCCTTCCCTAAGCTCTTACAATCCCAAATACTCCTTCAGGCTTTTCTGATGACTCTGCATTCACCTCCTGCCATGGCAAGGAGCTTTGGTCTGCTTTCATTTCCCACGAAGGTGTAAAGGTTGGAGAATACCCTTAACTCCAGGTAAATACACGTTTGATGAGACATGAGACAACATTGCTCCTGCTTGTACGTGACCTATGAGACGCGACCTGGGCTGGTACCTCTTTCTGGAAGTGGCACTGGTGCTGTGCGTCACCCACCCCAAATTAAAACCCACCAAGACCTGAGCAAATCTGTTTCCTGATGCTGATAGGATATAGGAATCTCATTCTCCTAAACGCAACTATTTGCAACATGTCCAGACCTCAAGCGCAGTTTTCAGCCCACAACTGAATTTTCAGTTCCAAGGGTTCTTTACTCAATGACAATTTGCTTTGTTTACAAGCCTGAATAAAACTGTTGTCTTAAAAAAAAAATTAAAAAGTAAACCAAGCAAACCAACCCCCCAGGAATAAAGCACCCCACTGAAACCAAAAGAAAATCTCAGCCTCAGACCAAGACAGCTTTGGAAAGCAACTAACGCCACGTTGAGAAACACATTTGCAAGTATTTTCTTCTAATGCAGCCCCAGTCACTGGAAAACAATTTCCTTAATGTGCCATCTATTTTCCCTCAGGGTCAAAGAGGAATTAGACTCATAGTCAGGGTTCGCATCACAAGTGTTTCTGGAGGAAATGATCTCCAAAGGCACTCTGGGGGAGCAATGTATGTGTATTCTCCAGGGTCTCACAGACAGCAAAGAGCATTTTTCTGGGAAAGCTGTGTTAAACCCACTCCAGAACAGTAGCGGGTACCACACGTCTGCGTGACCATGTCCCCGTCAGCTCCCTGGCTCAGTGGATGCTCACCAGCGCCAGCAGATATCCTATCCATGATGCTGCTGGTGCCGTGACGGACTGCACCCACATGGAGAAGACCTCATCCAAGCCTGTTGCAAGGCTTGCCTGTCCTGAACGTCTCCAGTTTGCCACCTGTGCAAGGGCAGATGATGGGATGCACGCTGCAGGTACCTGCTCCTCCCCTGCTCTACCAGGACTCAGAGCCCACATGCAGCAGAAACTGCTTTTCTCTGGTGCCTGGCCAGCTACCCAGCAGCACCCACCAGCATCACTGACTGGAGAATGCTCAGGATGCCAAAATATTTGTAAAAAAATCAGGTCAAAAGGTAAATTTGCTGTCGCCACTGGAAACAACGAACAGCTTCAAGTAGACCAAGCCTCCTTATGTGTGACCACCAAGGCTACAGCTGAGAGGGGCAGGAGGCAACCAGCGAAAGGGGCAGGCTGGGGCGAGCAGGGCAGGGTGGGTGGGTGCCTGGGGGACACGAAGTTGGGGTGCATCACAGGAGGCCATGAGAGCAGCAGCCTGCTCCTGGGAAGTTTCCAGCACAAATCAGACTATAGAAGTCCTTGAACCACTCCTAAACCCCGAGCAGCGGTGGTGTGGGGTGTGAACCGCGCTTTGCTGCAGTTTCATCTACCATGGAGCCAAGTTCAACTCCTGGCAGCATTATTACACGAACGTTAACAAAATAAGCCAGAATTTCTAAGGTGAAGCAAGGGAGGGAGTGGGCCGGTTGCTCCCACTGACCTGGCTTGCTCCCATTTTCCTTCTGCCCGGACGCAGAGAGCTCTTGCTGGCATTTCTGCTTCCAAGAGGAACTTCAGCACTGCTCTCGTGCTTTGGTCAGCTCTTAGGAGGAAGAACAAATACAGGCTGCGTGTAAGGTGCAGCTCCAAATGTGACAACACAATTCCTACCGAAAGACCACAGAAAAGAGCTCCCTCTTCTCTTCCGTGGCAAGCTGGGGGATGCGGGTTCCTGCCTTCTCACAGGCTTTACACGGTGTATTTGCTCGTTCTCAAGTGTGAGGCACTGGAAGGAAAACAAAAGTCTCGAAAGGCTTTTGGCCAGATGATTTGTGAAATGCAGGAAATATGAGGAAAGAAAAGTTTTGTGAACCTGCACCTTTTGGTTGAAAACCAGACTCCCTCGAACCTGCAGAGCGTACACGATAACTTCCTGCTGATGGTTATGGGTTTGGCTCTTGGTTTCCTGGAAAAGCTGGTAAAAATTCGGCATGTATTCTTACCGGTTGCCATCCGCATCTTGTTCAAGCTAAAAGAGTCAAGGCGATTGGCCCAGTTTGTGAACACAATATCGGACTTGGTGAGTAAGGCTTTAAATTCCTCCATGTGTGTTAAGTACCAAGAAACGCCAAGAAAGTACTAGAGGGACAACACAGGATATGAATGAATGATAATTCAGATAAATGAAGGCGAGTAACGAGGGGACACTTAACAAGCAGCCGTGCCATTTACAGTAAGAAGAGCTCCTGGACTGTGCATTGAAGAAGGAGAGGAAAGGTCATTAGATGGAAACATTAAAATCTAATCAAGACAAAGTACTGGACAAATAATTGCTGTGAAAAAAGCCTCCTGCTTTGATGGGATGTAGTAAGTCCTTTTAAACTCAAATATCCTTAATTTTATGATTCAGCTAGCAAAGTAACGACACCATGCCTTGGAAACAGAATGATGCAAGAGGGTGGAATTGAGCCTTTGGAGGAGATTCCAAAATTGCACCCAGTGTTCCTCCAAGGGAAAATCACATTTAATTCTTGGCGCCGAGAAGAAAACACTACGTATGTGTCGTGGTTTAACCCCAGCTGGCAACTAAGCTCCACACGACCACTCGCTCGCTCCCCACCGGTGGGATGGGGAGACAATTGGAAGAGTGAGAGAACTTGTGGGTTGAGATAAAGACAGTTTGTTAGGTAAAGCAAAAGCTATGCACGTAAGCAAAGGAAAACAAGGAAGTCATTCACCGCTTCCCAGGTGTTCAGCCATCCCCGGGACAGCCGGGCTCCGTCACACATAATGGTGACTTGGGAAGACAAATGCCACCGCTCCCAATGTCCCCCGCTTCCTTCTTCTTGCCCCAGCTTTATATTGCTGAGCACGATAACATGCTGGAATGGAATGGTCTGGAAAGCAAGGTCTCGAATAACCCTTTGGTCAGTTGGGGCCAGCTGTCCCATGTCCCCTCCCAGCTTCTCGTGCACCCCTGGCCTGCTCGCTGGTGTGAGGAGCAGAAGAGCCCTTGACTCTGTGTAAGCGCTGCTCAGCAATAACTAAAACATCCCTGTGTTACCAACGCTGTTTCCAGCACAGATCCAAAACACAGCTCTGTACCAGCTACTAGGAAGAAAGTTAACTCTATCCCAGCCCAAACCAGCACAGCGTGTGGTTTCATGCTGGGTGGTCCATGAGGACTGACCGGGATGGAGGCAGTCCGCTCAGGGGCATGGCAAACGTGCTTTGGGTGCGGAAAGCAGAAGAGTTGAGCAGAAAGCTGCAGTGCCAGAGGCAAGGAAATCTGTGGGTGCCGGGGAAATTCCCACCACCCTCGTCCCTGGAGATGAGCCGAGCAATGCCAGCGCAGGAATGCTGTGACTCAAAGGAAAGCGCTTTCCCGGACCCTTAATTGCAAACAGACGGGGTTGACCATGGGGTAGTTACCGTGGGAGCTGCTGGGAGCCCCAGACAGGAATGACAGACTGCGTGTAAAACCATGCTATGGACAAAAATAAAGAGGCACGACGGCTCGTGCATCACGCAGCACAGGAGGGACAAGGGAGAACCCACTGAGGAGGGGTTTGTGTGGGCAGCGTCGTAGCTCGGCATGGTGAGAGCCCAGAGGGGTGGCAGGACTGTTCATTTAGAAGAGATGTCAGCTGAGAACATGCAAACTCATTTGAGAGATTCCCAAAACTTCAGCTCTGGGCAGTTACGGGGAATTTCCTTCTCGGTTGCTTTGGCCTGGGTGAGGGCCATTTCCCAAAGTGTCCCAACTGCTACCACCGTCATTTCCAGATTGCAAATGTGAGTTAGCGGGTGATGAAGCCATATCCAAGGGAGAGCTGCATTAACCTTTCTGTACCTAGTTCTTTCCCCTGGTTTTGTGAATCACCACCATTTCTTTATGCGTTTTATCTGCAATCTTGGTGCATTCAATACCTTAGACCAAAAGGATTGTGCCATAAATCTTTTCATGGTTTCCCTGCAAGGAAATCTTTTCCATCAGCTATGCAAAAGGGGCTGATGAAACCCTAGAAGCCATTTGCCAGGATGTTTTATCACGGGAATTACTGTCCACAAATAATAAATATTACATCAGTAATGCTGTATCCCAGCACTTGCCCTCATTAACAGTGAATTTCCTTTTCTGTAGTGAAAGTAGAGAATAAAGGCAATAAAACAAGTGAGCTGATTATTTACTTTGCACACGAGCTGTTTGGAAAGGCGGAGAGTGAAAACTCATGTTGTTGAGAGAGCTGCAGAACACACCCAGGTCACACGTCTCCATACCTGCACCTTCTTGTTTTACCAAGGTCCCAACATAAAACATCCATGCACAGCCAGGGAGATCATTAAAGGGCCCTGTCAGAAAGGTGGGGACAGACTTTTGAGCAGGGTCTGTTGGGACAGGACAAGAGGAGATGGTTTGAAACGAAAAGAGGGAGATTTAGACTAGAGAGAAGGAAGAAATTTTTGCTGCTGAGGGTGGTGAGAGCCTGGCGCAGGTTGCCCAGAGAGGTGGTGGCTGCCCCATCCCTGGCACCATTGCAGGTGAGGTTGGCCGGGGCTCTGAGCAACCTGCTCTAGTTGCAGATGTCCCTGCTCCCTGCAGGGGGGTTTGGCCAGATGAGCTTTAAAGATCCTTTCCCACCCAAACCTTTCCATGAATGTATAATCCCTATGTGGCTCTATCAGCCGCTGGTCGGTGCCCATAGGACCTGCTACGTGTCACTCCTGTCCTCGAGACTCTTCCCCTTGTCACCCAACTCCTCATCATACTTGCAAACACCTGCCTGGTTTCTTCTCCTCCTGTTTCTAGTCAGAATAGTGTCCCTTGGCTGGCTTGTAATTTTAAAATTAGTTTCTCAGACCCTGCAAGACTAGAGAGAGAAGGTGGTGATGATAAGGAATTGTGGACAACTTTGATGAGGAATCACAAAAGGAGCTGGAGAAATGCCTGTTCTCTGAGGATAATAAAGATGGGAAATGATACAAAGCCAGATGCCCAGCCAGGAGATCTTCCATCTGCTTAATGAGGGGAGAAACAGGAAATTTTGGCTGAGGATCAGACAGTAATTGTTCTGGTTTCTCAAGCAACCTAAGAGAGAAAAAACCCTAACACAAAAAAAAGAAAAAAAAAAAAAGAGAAGAGCGGCAGAGGCTGAACATACCATAGCTGTAAACAAGGACAGTTCAGGGAAGCACAGCAGCTGGTGTGACTTTAGAACCAGATAAATGGTTAACCACCAAAAAACTAGAATGAGGACCTGGTTGGTAGGAACAAGCTGGCAGTTAGTTACAAAGAAAAACACCTTCCTACAATTTCCTTGAAACCTTGAAGCAAGTTAAAAAACCCTCCCCAAAATGCAAGATATTCGGATTATGTAATTTATCTGGAGTTCCTCAACAAAGTACTTCTCGGCACGGTATAAAGGAAAAGAAATAGGAATCGGACTGGTTTGGGTATCAGCGAGAGAAGGAGGCTGTGGGAGCGATGGGCAATTTTCCTGGTGCCCCTTGGCAGTGTTTCGAGGGGTACAAAGAGGTGGAGAGGGGAAAGTGCTGGAGTCAAAAGTCCAGTAGAGCAATTTGGACAGAAGAAAATAGAAATTTTCTTACCTATTGCTGAATTCTAGTTAAATTCAATGGTGTTTCTCTTGTCAAGTTAAAAAAAAGCCCCCAAGTCCTTGGCTGTAAGGAGCACTGCTGGGCAATGTGCAGAGCTGGGCAAAGCCTGCAAACAAAGGCGTAGCAGAAAATAAACAGGTTATGGGAAGATCCTGGAAACCATCTAATGCCACTGCAGAAATCAATCGGGGGTAGGATCATAGACTCATAGAATCGTTCTGGTTGGAGGAGACCTTCAAGATCATCGAGTCCAACCATGAACCCAGCACTGCCAGAGCACCCTAGACCATGCTGCGTTCATTCTGCTGGCATGAAGGGAGATACTGGTGGGTTCAAAGAGAGTGATCAGTCATTGGGAGCGGTTACTAATGTGGGCAAAGATTAACTGAGGGGACTGATTAAAGATTTCACCACAGTTGTCTTTCCCACGGCTGGTCCCATCTCTCCGCGCTGGCTCTGCAGGTGCCTCCCAGCTCTGCCAAGCGAAGCAGGACACAGGTCGGGTCTGGAGCACCCCATCCCACCCATCCCACCTTCCCTGGGGTTCACTGCAGCTCTCATAGAGTCGGTGCCACAGGGGAAGCACGCTGATGAAATGGGTGGTGCCCCGCAGAAGCAGACGGCTTTGCCTTATCTTTCCGCAAGTTATTATGAAATCTGAAGCTGCTGAGAAAGCGTGTAGGTTGTTTGCAGAATTTACGCTCTTGCAGCTGACGGCTCTTGTATCATCTCAGTGTGCAAGCAGAATATGTAAATATAGTAGAAAGAGTAGTTGTAAGAAATAAAACTGGGATGGAGAGCCTCTGGCAAAAGCTGACTTATGAAAATCAAATTAAAAAAAAATATTGATATGGTTGAATTGAAGCACAAATTGTATTAATCACCAACCAAATCCCTTTTTCCAGGGACTTTCTCTGGCTCTGGCAGATGTCCTCTCTCCAGCACAAACCCACCCCACTGATCAGAAACCAAGGAGCATCACTGCCTTTCGCTCCCCGCTCCCAGGACCGGCTCTGGGAGTGACACCAGCAGCCACCACACGGCCGGGAGCTGTGGGACGTGTTCGTGTGGCCGCCAACACATCGCTTTGCTATTCACCATGCCCGTGAGATGCTTCTCTGCTCTCCCACCACACCGAGACCTTGTGAAGTGACTCACCTGCCCTGAAACGGGGATGAACTTGGTTTAGCCAAGGTCATGCCTGGAGAAGAAAAAAGGAAGGCGAGTGCAAAGTAACCAGCATCAAAGCTGGGTATCCCAGGCAACACCGACACAAACACTCCTGGGGGATAGCCCGCCCCAGCCAGACAGAGTGCGGCTTTTCATGCCAGAGGACATCTTTTCCTTATTCAGAATAAAATAATATTTTTACTGACGGGTAATCTGTGTTAGCTCATGGACACCCAGACGAGTTCAGGATTATACCTTGTAATCTGCTCCATCTTGAAGCCTGTATTTGAGGAAGTGTCTGGGACTCCTCATCCACACAGGGCATCAATTTTTCCAGACAGCTGAAAGTTAATAGCTACCATGATTCAAGCGAGTAATTCTTGTGAAACCAGCTCTGGAGATGTTGCCCAGCAAAACAAATCCTGTCAGCGTACTGACGTGGTACTGAATACATGACACTATATATAAAAACCAGGAAGCAATCCAAGGGAAACGGCACATTTTAGCTCTGCTGCAGACCATAGACAGAATACAGTGATGCAGAAAACTATTCCTGGCTGTCTTTTCCAGCAAATGTAAGTATTTTTGCTTTTAAACTAAGTAGAAGCTAATACCACCTCATTACAGTCAGGATATTCAGGAGTAATCTGGGTTTCAATTTTTTTTCTCCTCTCCTGTATGTTCTTTGACACAAGCCAGGAGGAGTTTTGAAAGGAAGTATTTGTTTAAGAGTAGGAGATATTTCTGTGTACCTCTCAGACTACGACAGCAGATCAATGACAAATGAGATGGTGTTATTAACTGGAAAATAAAACGTCTCAGGAGAGCAATTTCTGGGGAGACGAAAAATGGCACCACTGAAATGGGGAAACCTCCCATGAGCTAGAACTGAGGTTTCATCTCAGTAAGGACTAAACAAACACTGTCCAAGTGTCACTGTCCCTGTGCCTGTGGCTGACCTGTAACAAATACTGCAGGAGATCGCTCTGAAGACCATAAATAAATAGGTGAATTGGCTCAGGTTGCCTCCTTCACCAGTTCTGGCCATTCTGGCAGGATGGGAGCAGCTGTCCCAGAAGCAGCCCCCCGTCCTGTTCTCACCTGGCCCCATCTCAGGTGGGATCCCATCCATCCTTACCCTGGTGCGGGCAGAGGGAAGGCTCTGCTGAGGGCGAGCACCTATTCTCTGCTCCCTGAGGACCTCCGTGCGCTGGCAGCATTTCCCAGCTGGAGAGAAGCTGCTGGGTTGGCTGTGGAGGAGGATGCTGGCAGCAGGAGCTCAGCAGAGCTGTGCTGGCAGTCACCTTCTCCAGAGGAGGAGCCTGTGGCTTCAGACCTTCCTTTGCACTCTTTTGATACATGTGTTCTTTATCCAATGACTCTTTAATCTGACTTATATAAAGGCTACGTCTGACTAGTGATGTGTCTTGGATCGATCTCTGGCACCAAGCTCAGTTAGAGCAATGAGAACCTTACCCTCAAACCACTGGAGCCCTCGCAAAATGGTGAAGAACTGAGCTCCAGCACCCAGGAACATCTCCCAGCTCTGCTTAATTTACTAGAGCAATGTATCCAAACAGTATTTGGAGCAAGTATCAGAAACTGGGATGCCCTTTTCCCTAGCAAACATCCGCAACTACCAGTGTTGTGATCAGTGAGCCTTTTCCTGATCCCTGCCCCTTGGCCCCGGGTGTCAGCTGTCTTCCTACACTCTGCCCAGATTCCTCAGGTGGTACGAAAACATCCCCACCTCAGGACAACCTGTAGCCTGCTGGTTGGGACACCCGGGAGAGATAAACATCTAAATCCCCTGCGGCGAAGGAGGAAATCAAACCTCGCTCTGCTACATTCTGCATGAGAGCTTTAAACACTAAATCACAGTGTAAAAGGGGTGGAGGGGGGCAGGAGGGAGGCACAGCAATGATCCCATCTCCTGGGGCAGCTGTGGCTTGAAAGGAAGGACACCACTGACACATCTCTAACAGAAAGTGGGAAGGCATCTTCGCATCTTCTTCCATCCAG
Organism: Eurystomus gularis; assembly: GCA_013400335.1. Classification (NCBI taxonomy): domain Eukaryota; kingdom Metazoa; phylum Chordata; class Aves; order Coraciiformes; family Coraciidae; genus Eurystomus; species Eurystomus gularis. The sequence goes on from VZZY01017185.1 coordinate 105,687, forward strand.
AAACTCCAGTTCCTTTCCAAAGTACCTTGCCGTGTTATGTAAAATGCTACCAATGTTACGTACAATGTTGAAGTTTCCAAGAAGGGGGGACGTGAAAAACATGATGAGCTCCTTAGCATCTGGACTGGCTGTTCCTGGGCACCTCCTCCGGCTGTACCGGCTGCTCAGCATCCTTGCCTAACACTGATGGGCTCATCACCACGTCCTGGAGTGTAAGGTAGGACACATAGCCCGGAAGCTCAGCATTAAAATGCTCCACGTGGCCAAGATAAAGCTCTGCTGTCATTCCAGCCACTGGCGTCTTCTTCCTTTTGAACTTCTTAAGTGAAAAAATAAAACGATGGAGGAAATAGATGAATGAGACCAATTCACTGGAGAAATCTGGTTTTATCCACATCCATGTGATTCAGTTTGTTTTCCAATGAAGTTTTATTTCAGCCAATGTAGATTTGTTTCCTACGCCTTGTTTGGGAATCCCAGCCTTGGATTTAGCTGAAGTCCCATGTCCGGGTATGTTGATCTCAGCACACAGCAGCGATCTTCCCAGCATGCAACAATTCACAACAGTAATCGCAACATGAGCAAAGATCCTCAGCGAGACACGTAATTTGTCTCCTCAAAGATATACTTAATGAAAATAGACACAGGAACATGCTGCAATAAAAAAAAATAATGATAGGACATTGTTAATGTACCTCTCCAAAGAAGAGTAGCTTGCTTGGGTCCCAAGATAAGTCAGTATTCAGCTGTACAAATCACAGCTTGGTTCACCTCCACTTCTTGCTAGTGAGTTGTATGAGCTTTCACACTGTGGATTCAGATGGATTTTGTTCCAATAGATCTTATCTTCGCTGGTGCTCTCTATTGAAGCAAATGGTCAAACCACTGCTCAAACATCAGTGCTCAGAGATTAACCCTCCTCTTCACCATCTCCTGCATCCTCAGCAGTGAAGCAAAGCCACTTCTTGGCAGAAGAAGTCTACACTAGGGTCTACGCTAAAGGGGCTGCACCAGGATCAGTAGCATAGCCCCCTGACTTGGAAAGAGCACAGACCATTGATTTCAGAAAGATTTTGCTTTTGCCAGAAAACGCAGAATCATTTTTCTAGTTAATCATTGTGGAAAGCCAGGGAAACATGAACGATACCGCAGTTCAGCTAGAGTACAGGGCTACATTCTCCCTGCCTGTTCCCTAAAGGATTGAACTAACAAGTTGGCTTAGATACTTAAAGAAAAAAAAAAAAGTGCATGTGAATTTTGGATGAGTCAACCTGGTACAAATCGAGTCTCAACAAGCAACGGGAACCCCGCTCTTAAACTAGTCGGCTTGGTACCTTTCACAGGAATCACACAGGATTGTCATTTCCCCGTCGTCTCATCAAAAGAAAACCAGGCAAGGACTATTTATGCATCGCAGGACGACACCTGCCCTTCCCGACACGACTGCCGCTGACCCCAGCTCCCACCAGCATCGCTGCCTACTACCACCATCCTCCTCCCTCGGCTTGCTCCATCCTCCTGCCACATGTTTGTTCTTCCTCTCCCTCACTGCTGCGCAGGGACCAGCTCTGGCCTGGGTCTGAAACTGTATTTGCAGGTTTGTGATAGCTGAGCCCCATCTGACACATCATTCCCCTAATTTCTGGTGATTACCCTTTGCTTAGTTTCCCACCCAGCCACACGTGACTTCATCACAGTTTCTTCCAATCCACGTTTCCTTAGGTTGCTCCTGTATTAGAACTGCCTCATGAGACAATATTGAAAGTCTTAAAAAAATCTGAGATACGTGACCCTTGCTTGTTCTCTCCTCACCCATGAGATCTCATCCTGCTACAGAAGGAAGTTGGGCTCAATAAATTTGCTTTATCTGTGAGAAATCTACATTGGTCTTCCTTATCTCCTCTCTACCATTTAGATAACACTTTGCTTGATTATTTTAGTAGTTTTCTAGGAACTGAAGCTTACAATTTTCTGGCTCCTCTTGCCCTACTCCTCCCTTTTAAAGTCAGGCCCCATCTTTGCCATTTCAAGTTTTTTGGAACTTCTACCATTTGTCTTTTAAAACTTCTCAGTGACAACCATGAACGCCTGTGAAATCACGTCGGCCAGGTTCTAAGTGCTCTTGGATAAATTATTCAAAGCTCCGGAATTTGAAAACACAAAATTTATTGAAGCAACATCCATCTCGTTCTTCTTTTAGCCTAGTCAGGAACCATACCGACTGGAGGTCTGCTGTTGCTGGCTCTTGCTGTGGCACTTGTCCAGCCGTACGTGTGCCTTTCAGAGGACAAGTATTGTTGTCTTCTGATCTGGGCACCAACAGTTGCTTGGTAGTTCAGACTTTGAAGGGAGCAGACTCATTCCTCAGTCTTCCTTTGTCTGACAATGGATCTATGGAGTGTTCCCTCCTTCCCCATGCATCGCTTCATCACCGCGCTTCATCTTGTGTCTTGGTCTTTCCAATTAAAGTCTTATTTATTTATGCTATTCTTCTGTACTAACACCATACAATCCTCCCTCCATTTTTTGTAAACACCTTTCTTGCTTTTGAGATCATAGGAAACTAACGATTTCACCAAATTAGCTTTTACCTGGTCCTTGTAACCTTATTCCGCACAGGGGTAGTTCACACTTTTGATGCCCTTGCAATCCAATATCACATAAAATATGCTAATACCAAAAAATATCTGGGCACTTTACATTCCTGCTTAAAATAGGAGTGTGTAAATACAAGGTGAGATCCTGAGCTATTAGTCATCTCCAAGCAGCTCTCTATGTCACGTAAAGCTGTAGTTGGAAGCGATGGGTATTTTGCATGAGTAGGAAATGAGGAGAGCCTTGGGATGCCGCCCTGACCTGCTAGATTACTTCAGCACCTTGATATGAAATGATTGTGAAGGGCTGTTAAGGAAATTTCATCTCACTGATGCACAAAGCTTCACTTGAAGCCACCCACTGAGATGTGAAGGATCCCCAGGCCGAAGTGTATCATCCAGGTACCTCTTTCTGCTGAGTTTAAGGCAAAGGGAGTGGTCGCAACATTTTATAGCAGATAATGGTCATATAGAGAAGGGCTCCCGCTGGCAGCCTGTGGGAATTGGCTGTTTGCAGAAATGTCTTTGTTTTGAATGTTGCCAAAATGTAGCAAGGTGCCATTCTTGGTGGCTGGTTCTGTTGGGCAGCATTAGCTAACGGTGAGAGGGATGATGTTTTTCCACTTGCTTGTACATGTGAGTGAACTGAGGCTTTCATCAGGCCTGCCAAGAGAGGAACTCAACCCCAAAGCACACTGTCATTGCAGAAGATTGCAGGCAACCAGTGGTGGGTAAGCATGGAAGGCCTCCAGGCACCTAGAAGCACCAGGAGCAATGGATGTGGTCCTCCTCCAACTGCCTTCATCCCAAGGTTCATTTGTGGAACTTCACACAGGTCTAGAAAGTTTCCCTCAAATTCTGGGTCAGAACTCACCTAACCATCCAGCCGGATGCATTAGGAGACTCACCTAATAGACCAACTGGAAACATAACAGTAGAGCTGCCTCAGGGGGAAATGAGGGTTGTATCTAATTACACCTCTGCTAAGCCCAAGGAGAAAAATGCTAGAGGTTGCCAACAGGCACCCCACCAAGTTGGTCTTCAGCTTTGTTAATGGTACTTAAGAAAAAGAAACTTAAACAACACATTTTAGCAATAATGCTTGAAATAACGTTTCGCTTTGGGTTAACTCCAAAAGAAGTGCAGGCATGAAACGAGAGCATTAGAGAAACATTTCAAATGGTGCCATAGCTGAGGCTGGCCACCAGCCAGACCAGCTTCCAGCCATGCAGCAGCTGGCATGGCCCTGGGAAGCTCCCCTCCTGCCACCGCAGCCAAAAGCTCCAGGGACGGGGAGCTCCAGCGCTCATGGGCAACCACGCTTCAACCATGTCCCTTCTCAGCAGAACTTCAACCACCCCTTGGGCTCCTCCATCTGTAATTTATTGCCGTCTCCCACGCTGTGCCTGGGCGTTCAATTGGATCTAGAACCTATAGACGCCATATGAATGGGTAGGAAGAGTTGCACTAATGACAGGAAATCAAATGGGTATTTGTAGCATAATTCTCAACGGCTGATTCAACTGGGGGTTTCCTTGGATAGGATCCCCTCTAGTTCATTACTTTGCTTCCCAGAATGAGTAATAAATACCTCATTTACTCTGCTACACAGCACAACTGGAAACCTTTTTCTCGCTGCAACACTGGAGAATGGATTCTTCATCACGAAAGCAGCCCTGTTCCGACCTCGATTTTCCCAGTATTAGTCCAGTCATTCCAGTTCCCTGCAGTGACTCCTCCGTTAGTGATAACAGAATGCTATCGCCTGGGTTTATGTGCAATTTGTTTAATAATTGAAGCTGGGATTTCACATACTGAATGCCTCTGAAGCTGGGTAACCAACCAATGACACAAAAATGCTGGAGTGCGCAGGACACCAGCACGTGTCTGTACAAATGCAGGTACATAACAATTGATCTGGAATCTATCCCACTCATTTCCCATTTAATCACCTTTTTTTTCCTATGTGTTCTAGGTACTCTTCCCTAACCGGCATTTCTATGAAGAGAGACCACATGAAAGATCTCAGAAGATACCTGGTACTTAAATATATCCAATACCTTGTCCTGTCTTCTTCAAATGCTGTCAGCACGTTCCTGGGCCTGCTGGGCAGCCTGTACACGATAATCACCCTGCAGTCTGCAAAGGTCTCCTCCAAGTCCACCACGGTTCTCATTTCAAGCCTGGCAAATGCGGACATCCTGGTTTCCATGAGCATTGTTTCGGAGGTGGTCGTATGGACCTTTGGTGTCAGTGTCTCATCGATGGCATTCGCATCAGCCCTGCTGCAGAACCTCCTCACTGCGAACACACACGTCAGCTGCTTGCTGCTAAGCTGCGTTGCCTTCGAGGCTTACTTGATCACCTTCTTCCCCACGGAGTCTCGGCATTTACGGACGGTGAAAAACGCCAGACTGGCATCCAGGATCATCTGGATCCTGGTGACTGCAGAGTGTGCCCTGTTCCAGACGGATGACCTCCTGAAGGCCAGCAGCACTCCTGCTCCTGCCCGCAGCCCGTGCATTTGGTTGTTTCATTTCTCCAGCATGGCTGCAGCCCTCCTCAGGTCCCTCAGCTACTTCCTGGGGATTCTTTTAAGGATTGTCAATGTATACATCTACTACAAGATATTTTTTAGCATCTCAAACCGATCTACACTTAAAACAAAGTAGCCCCTATTCCCAGGGGAAGTAGCACTGGGACACCAGACAAAAGACCCTTCAACACAACTTCAAACTACTGGTTTGAAAACTGTTCAAGGACCAGGACCAAGGCTCCTGTTTTGGCACACCACTGAGTTGAACACTTCCTGCTTTCCGATGCTATGTAGCCTTGGTTATTGCGAGGAGGTTGGGGCTGAGGAGCCTCTTGGCACTGAAACACAACAGAGCTGGGCTGCGGGTACTCGTCTTGAGAGCCTTAGAGCACCGCAGGCTTGCTTTGATTGTTTGCAATCTAGAGTTTATTCACTGTACAGGAGAAACCAACGACATTTCATGAATGGCTGTAAAAACTAAAGCAACCCAAACATTTTGTATATAAAAGGGTGCTTAGAGGCTTACTCAGGGATCTGCTGAGCCAAGAGCTCTCTAGTTGTACACTAAAGACATGGAATTACAGAATTGTTTTGGTTGGAAGAGACCATTAAGATAATTGAGCCCACCCATTCCCCCAGCACTGCCAGGGCACCACTAACCCATGGCCCTCAGCACCACATCTCCACAGCTTGGAAACCCCTCCAGGGATGGGGACTCCACCACTGCCCTGCCCAGCCTGGCACAGCCCTTCACAACCCTCACAGAGAACAAATTATTCCTCCTGCCCAACCTAAACCTCCCCTGGTGCAACTTGAGGCTGTTTCCTCTTGTACTATTGGTTGTTCACTGGGAGAAGAGCTCGACCCCACTTGGCTCCAACCCCCTTTCAGGGAGTTGTGGAGAGCAAGAAGGTCTCCACTGAGCCTCCTTTTTTCCAGGCTGAACAACCCCAAACATACTCTATGTCCTTGAAATATCTCTAACCCAGATGACTCAGAAGGTAGGATGGAGAGACAAGGTGAGCACCAAGCTGACCTAGCCTAGATGGGCTTGATGCAGGTGGCATCAGCCCCACCATGAGAGTCCCCAGGACACAGCGGGTCTGAGCTGCCACATCTCAGTACACGCCTGGAGCTATTCTTGGGAGTTTGCTACAACAAAGTAGTAAATAACTTCTCTCACATCCTCCTTCAGAAATAAACAGGAGGTGGAAAGCCAGAGCGCAGTTGTTTGCTGCAGCCCTGCAAGGCGGGTCCGGATGCTTAGATGGATGTATAATAGAGCTGTCACCCAGCTCGTGATTCCTGGGGTCTTCTCAAAGCACTAGGAGGTTAGCAGCAGAGCTTAAAGTACTGCAGATACCTCAGACACTCCCCAATGCACAAGTAGGTACTTCCAATTACTCTTGCACTTTGCATGGGACATGGCCTCCAGCTTCAACTAAGATTGTGGTTTTGAGAGATGGAGCTTCTGTGATATGTTTTGCAATCCACAGATTGTGAAAGGTGACAAAAATAAGGAAAGAAGCCAAAGCCCAAGTATTAATAGCTGAAACCACTACATGCAGCCTCCCTCCTCATGCTTCCAGACCTTCAATCCACCTTGCCAACCTCAACATAGCAGTAAGCCCCCACCCAAGAAGAAGGATGTGGGGCACAAAACCCAAGTGTGATGAATTTCAACTCTAAGCTTCCTTCCTTCAGCCTGCAGTAGGTCCTCACACTCAAACTGGCACCACTGAATGCCTGCCCTGCCCTGCTGGTAGCAGTTACTTGACACTTAGACTTTTAAAGCCAAAAAATGGAGCTGTGACCACTTTCTGAGTGGCCTGTAGTCCAAGGTGACCAGAGGCACGGGAGCCATCAATGGACGATCAGACTTAACAAACCCAAGGCAAACAGAAAGTGTGGAGGAGTTTCCTGCTCTGTGCTCTGCTCACCAGCTGGTTTCTACATTTGTAGCTGGTCTCTGAAGTGGCTTTTTCCTGCTTCACCAAGATGAACTTGACCGAAAGGCAACACTCAGAAAAGGGGCAGTGAACGGGGCAGGAGGCCAGCAGTGGGAGGTCTTTCTCTCCTTCTCTCTGCACTGCGGCCAGACCAGCTGAAGCAAAATGGGGTTTTCACATGCCAGATAAAGTGGGCACCGTTGTAGTGAAAGGCAAACATCCCAGCCCGAGGACCACGCGTCTGACATCAGGACCTCTGAGGCCACTCAAGTGCTTTTGTTTCTGACAGGAACTCCAACGAAAATATGTTTTACCTGACTATACCCAGTTGAGGACCTCCAGAGTTGTTTCAGAGACTGTCCCTGCCTCCTTTTCCACCTTTCTTTCTGTTCCTTCATGACCCTTGTTATGCTGTCTGGGAAAAGGCTGAATCTTGGCTTCTATATCAAAAATCAAGCGGATGCACTTGCCTGGCTCCACGAGATGAGAATACGGAGGCCCTTACAACTGCTACAATCTTTAAAAATAGTCTAATCCCTTTGGCTGCAGGAATACACCTCAAACAATGATGAGCATTGTTATGATCAGAACTCACAGCAGTCTTCTGCCCAAGTGCAGTTGTTTATGATGAATATCGGCAGTGCCAGAGGTGCTTGAGGGCCAGGAGCGAGTGAAGGCTGCTGGACATTGTTTCTCAGAAGACTGAAAGGAAACACTGCTACGTGTTGGGTGTCCAGTAAAAGCAGAAATGTGATCAAGTCACTTAAAAAAACCCCAGTGAGCGTTGCCTAATAAAGACAATTCCTTCTGCAAGAAGGATGTCTTAATTTGATGCACTGCTCTTACTCTGGAAGCCTGAAGTGGCACTTCCAGGAGAGATTAAATGTTACTTGAAGTGCTGTAATTAATAAAACTTTGTTTTGTTAAAGCGTGTGCCTTGTGCATTACAATGTGCATTCTTCCTGAGGATGTGCTCTGTTTGGGGCTCCTCCTGCAGAAGCCCAGGCAGATGCCTCATCAAAAACACGTGAATGGGTGATTTCAAAGCTCGGCTCTAGCTCATGGGAAGTGAGGACAAGAGATGCTGTTCTTCGTGGATAATAATTTGAAGTAGCTTTTAAATGGGTCCCTGTGCAAGAACGAGTGCCTCCTGCAGTGGAGCACGCCTTCTTGACCTTACCTCAAAGACCTTTGGGAGAGGAGACATGGAGGCAATGAGTTTTTCTTTCTTTCTTACAATGCCAGGACATGTCTTCCACCTGACTGTGAGGTCAAGCCTTAAATAACACCATCCACTTGTCTCTGGTTGGCTTTTGGGCGCCAAAGCGATGGTTATTCTAACGTTCAGAAACACCCAAAATTCACATGCTCTGGAAAAAGTGAATCATTTAATACAAGACAATCCACAAAATGACCACTAAACAAAACGGAGACTTTCACACTGTGCAGAATGAGAGCTCAAGAAATTTCTTCTCCCCGCCAGAGTGACTCATTTCCATAGTATGAGTGAGCATTTCACTAACTTAAAGTAAACTACCCAGCAAAATGGTGTAAGCTGATGTTAATACCACAGCACTCCCCACCAAAAGCAAAGGAACCCATGCTGGCTAGCAGCTTAGTCCAGCCAGGCTGAAGTTGCTATGAATCCCCAAATATTGTGTTGATTACTTCTTCACAACAGCTTTTATCTTCTAGGAAGTCATTGATGGAGTTCTATCAGAAAAATACTAATAAAAGTAGGTTTTCTGTAGAGCCTGGCAGGGAACAACGTGGCTGTTTCCAGAGCAGAATGACCTGCTGTCTGCTCTTGTAGGTGTTAAGAACCAACAAACTCTTTTGTGATCTTCCCTATTCAAAACCTGAGGAATATACACATAAAAACAAGTAACCCTGCAGCTCTGAGATTTTTTTCAACACCTTGTACCTACACACGCCCCTGAGAGGCAAATGAATCCTAAATAGTCTTCAACAATAAAAATGTACAACAAAGAAAGAACCAAAAGCCTGTCTCCATTCTGCAAAGGTAACCACGGACCCCACACCCAGGGCTGATCCCATTGCTTTGATTGCTGCTTCTCCACCTTGATGGATTTGCAAGAAAAATCCAAGGGAAGGTGAAGAACAGCCTAGTGGGGATTTTCTCATCTGTGTTGAAGTCAGAGGCCTGATTTGTCTCTGATTTCAGTGACTGAAGATCAGATCTGAAATGGAGCTTAAAACTTCCCCCATCTGACATAGTTTAAGGAACAGAGGTTCCCAAGTTGCATCATACGCTCATCAAAGACAAGACAAGTGCAAAGTTGAAGGTAAAATGGGTATTGGGTTGGCTTAGCTGACACCTACAGACAATTACCTTACCACAGCCAAAGCTGGCAAGAGTTTTATTAGGGAACCACATTAGACCACATTTAACTCCCTACACAGTGAAGAGGAACACAGAGAAAACCCGAACAACAGAGAGATGCTGCCGTGTGCTTGTATCTCCTGTCCTAAATCTGAGCAGCGAAAGCAAATTGACATTTTTGCTGTTGCACACACACCAGCATGTTCCCGTCACCCCACTTCTCATCGCCTTCTCACATGTAAAGGAAACAAACCTTCACAGGATGATAAAACAGATAAGTCAAAAGCGTTTCTTTTCCCCTGTCAGCAGAAAGCCACCAGGGAGCTTGAAGATCCAGGGTCTACTCGTGGTTTCATCACATGGGTGCTGCGGAGGGGAGACCTTCCTCCTGTCACCCTGAAGAGCTGCTTTGTGCAAACCCTGCAGTGATGGGTTGAAGTAAGTACCCAGGGAGCTAGGCAGCCTTCAGCTTTCCCCTGTGCTGGTGTGACCTTTGTGGACACATCTCCCCTCCACGTGCAGCCAGCCACCAGTGTCCCTTCTGCAGTCGGGGAGGTTTTCTGGGCGGCGGTCAGGCTGAAATGGAAGAAGATGCTCCACAGGGAAGATCCACGTTCCAGGCCTGCAGCTGGGGCAGCAGACCAGGACACCCAGAGGTCTGCATAGTTGGAGCCCCCAAGGTGTTTTGTGGTCGGTGACAGACCCTCCATTGCCTTTGTTTGCATCCTCATCAGAAGTTTCAAAACCATTTAAAGAAAGGAGATTTCTCTACAGCTCTTCTAATAGACATGGGCTATTATTTTTCTTCGCTTGAAGTACAATTCCCTAAACGATTCGGGCTGGTTCATGAACCAGCACATCTGATCACTCACAGAGCTGTGGCCAAGAGGTTAGGTGTCAAGGGTTAAGGCTGGGCCAGCCACTAAACAAATGACAGATGCTCTCTGTTAACCCCTCACCCTCCCCAAATGGGAAGGGAAATGGAATAAGGGAGAGAGACTTATGGATTGGAAAAGCCAACTAAAACTGCTTGAATGAAAATAATAACAGTGAAATATATGAAAATAGATACAAACCCAATATCGAAGCCAACATCCCTAATGCAATTATGTCACTGTCACCAGGGATGCTGTGGAGCAGGCGCTGGGGAAGTCCTAGGCTGGACTCAGCAGCAGACGGGAACCAGATTCAGGAACAAGCGCATCAGGATCAAAGGCATAATGGACAGAGTCCTCTTTGGACGCTGGCCATTGCAGAAGAGGCTTGACCCTCATGATCCCTCAGCTTTATACTGAATATGACATACATGGAATGGAATCCCTTGTTGATCAGTTAAGGGTCACTTGTCCTTGCCACTCCTCCCCACAGGGGCCACCTCTTGCTCACTGCACCCCAAACATGGTGCACAGGATTTAGCAGTGACCTCAGTCTGCACAGGAGCATGGAGAAGCAAGAGCCTTTCTGAACCCCAAGCCTCAGTAGTATCTCTAAACATGGAGCGTTATCACTGCCAGAAGCAGAGACTGTCCGCAAAAATCTGCCATTAACTTCAGAAAGTGCAGTTAATTAGAAGAGACAGCTGAAAATTAAAGTCAGAACAGAATTAGTTCTGTCCTAGTTCAAACCAGGACGTTGGGTCACTCTCTGTGAAAGGTTCACAGATCCACCTGTCTTTGCCAAGAGCTTGGAGCTACTTTCTGCACCAAAACACTCCAGCACTTCTTCCCCCAGCTTCATGAGCACTGCATACAGTGCTGTTCCTTTGGGTGTCCAAGGAAGCCAAGCCTATCCTCTCCCGTCTGCAGAAGCCTTTTCTGGGGTGCAAGGAGAGGAACCCACCCCTCTGAGGAGGGGCTGCAAAATGATAGTGATGGCCAGTGGAAGGAACTGATGGGCAGGACACTGCCTGCTGGTATCTGCATCTCACAATAGCCACGTCCTGTGCTTTGCACAGCCCCCGTGTGAGCCAGAGAGGAGGACTCTGGCGGGGAGGAGAGAGCCTGGCCAAGGAGACACCTCCACTAAGCAGTGATGGCTCAGAGCACGTCCTGACCTGCCCCTCAGAGGCCACCTGCAAATGCTTTTACCTCCAACCGCTGTACGCATACCTGTGGGTACCAGACCTTCGGTTTGTGTTCCATGAGGACGGTGTATGTTGAGACTTGAAGATGCCACAGAAACCAACATTTTGGAGGCCAACCTAAAAATCCTTCCAGAACTTTAAAAAATGAGTCAGACCTGCTGTGCAGACCAGGCAGTGCTTTTGAGGGCTTTCTGGAGTTATGTGAGGCCTGGCGGTCCATGGTGAATGGTAAAAAGTCCGCGGGAGATCTGCAAGAAACTATGAACAAGGTGGCCAGGGTGCAGCCAGCAGTGGGACTGGGAAGGAGCTGCCAAGAGCAAACACGATGCGGCGAGGGCAAGCTGGTGGTGATGGAGAAAGCAAGATGGGCAGGCCAAGTGTACAACCACAGTCTGTCTGTTGGTTAGACATCAGTAACCTGAGACAAATCCCTCCAAAACTGGAAAAAATCCTTGGCTACGGGATAATGGGCCAACTAGGAAAACCAGCCGGGCTGCTGTTCATGGGGAGAACATCCTAAAACAGGGCAGGGGTGAAACAAAACCTGACCAACCTGAGTTGTGCTGAGAGCTCTGCATTGCTAAGCAACCCACCTGCAAGCTCAGGGGCTATCTTTGGTGCAAGTTCTCTTTTTCAACATCTTCCCAGCACCATAAAATAAGCTGTAAAACACACGATAGCCCCAGGGGGTAGGGGTGCGAAATCCCTCCCAAGCCTTTCACCTTTTGTTATCTGTTGTTTGAACACCCTGAAGCTTCGTGGCCCAGTCGGTTTGCCTCCTGATGCTAACAAACACTAGTGTTCAGGAAACCATGAGCTGATAAGCAGTTCTAGCAGCTCCCAAGGGAGTGGTGCAGCACCTCTTGCTTGGGTGGCAGCACCAAGGAGACCTTGGGCTTGTGATTTTTCCCTTCTCAGCACACAAGGGTTGCTCCGAGCAGGTGATTTCTGTCCTCTCAGCCCAACAGGTCACTGCACTCATCTAGGATGTGTGTAAAGTGTCTAGAATAAAGTACACCTGGGGGTTGGAACAAGATGATCTTTAAGGTCCCTTCCAACCCAAACCATTCTATGATTCTAAGCTTTGCCTCTTGGAAGAAAATCAAGCTACATTTCCATGGTTGTAAGTGTGTGTCAGTCGGGAATCACATCCCCGCAGTAGTACTAGATGAGCAGAAAGTTGAAATAAAAGGCATTTTGGAATAGATACGTGATGGTGCACAAAGAGGGAAATTTCCAGATCATGGGAATGACCAGAACAGTTAAAATACACAGCTGGGGCTAAAGAGCACATTTGCCTCACTTACATATTCAGGCAAGAATGGAACATTTCTCATACCTTCACTGGGAAGCCTCTTCAACGCAAGTTTTATAATAATCCAGGGAGCCACTTCTAAGAAGGGAACAGTCAGACAGGAAAGTATTTTTCTACAACTAGGTCATCTTTCAGAGATCTATTTCCTTAAGCACTGATAATCCAAACAGAGGAATTTAGACCTCACGCAACTCACATGAAGAGATTGAACTGAAGAGATGGGTTTGCTCCCTGCTATAAATTCTGTTGCTAGAAGACGTTGAGTTGTCTTGGAAAATGTTGCTATTTTGACATCAATGCCTCAAAACTCTGGAAAATGAGGAGCACTTCTGTTCCTTCTAACAGATGCTGGCTCCATTCCCTTTAATTCACAGAAAATACTCCAAATTACTTTTAAAACACTTTGGAGAGTGTTTTATAACGAAACCAAGCGCTTTCAAAAGTACAGAAGATGTTTGGCCACCGTGGCTCTGGGCTGGGAGCAGTCAGAGGTGCGGGATGCTCGCACCAGAGGCAGCCAGACCCTTGGCAAGGCACCGAAGGACACGCTGAGCCCCAACACGTCCTGCCTGGGGGGTTTCCGGCTCTGCACACTCGTGCCTTTGTGTTGTGTCATTTCTGAAATAGCTTCTGGCCGGGGCGATCACCGTTTTCATTTGCACATCGTGCCCTCTGCTGGGAAAGCAATGGTGTAGGTCAGCCAGGAAGACAATCCTGGTTTGCTCTGGCAGATGCCGTGGCACAGCATGACGCTGGGAGGAGGCCAGCTCCAGACCTGGTCCCACAGTGGCACCTTACACCTCAGCCCCCTGCCACACAACGCCCATTTATTCAGAGCTGGTTTCAGGAGCTCCTGCTCTGGTCAGCTGGGCATCCAAGTGATTAGGAAATTAATATATAGGAAATATTGGAAAAGTAAGTTATTCTATGTAAAAAAGACCTAAATAATGAAAAGTTCAGTAGTAGAAAAATATGCATGCTTGGTTTTGTGATGCACGAGCTTATGTTGAGCGTCTAAGGCTGTGGCCCGCTGCAGCTTCGCTGGGGTCTTATTTTCAGTGAAAAGCTGCATTTTCAACAAAAGAAAGCCTTGCACAACTTAAAAATCCCTGTTTTCATCTGGAACCTGAGACCAAAAGCTGCCACCAAAAAGAAGGAGCTTCCTAGTTGCCAAAAATTCTCTCTCATCAAATTTTCTCAAAATGTCTTTTCCACAGGGGAGAATAACCCCTCTTTGCTCCCATAAAGGTGACCTCTGGGGTGGTGATTTGCTCCCTTCCCTCACACAGGCTTCTGCCAAAGCTGTGAACAGCCGAAACCACACCGACCAACTTCAGAGTATTAGTGCTGGGGGAAATGATCAGTAGCAGGTGTTTGCAGGGACAAAACCAAAGCCCATTCATGATTAATGAACATTACATGCAACAGGGAAGGCAGGAGAAGCCTGTCCGGCTTTGCTCACCCAAGGAGATCGTGCTGGAGCAATGGCAGGTAGCTCATCTCAAAGTGTTCTAACTCCCAGAATCCCAGCTTGGTGGGGGTTGGAAGGGATCTCTGGAGATCATCTCGTCCAACCCCCCTGCTCCAGCAGGTCACCCAGAGCAGGGTGCCCAGGATCATGTCCAGGCACATTTGGAATCTCTCCAGAGAAGGAGACTCCACAACCTCTCTGGGCAGCCTGGGCCAGGCTCCGACACCCTCACACCAAACAAGTTTCTTCTCCTGCTCCCATGGAACCTCCTGGGTTCCAGTTGGTGCCTGTTGTCCCTTGTCCTTTCACTGGGCACCACTGACAAGAGTCTGGCCCCATCCTCTTGCCCCCCATCCTTTAGATATTGATAAATATTGAAAAACGAATACTCTACATGCAAACAACGAGGCCATGCAGGGAAGGGTCGGATGGAATCTCCTTCCTGCACCCCCAGACCCACACTCTGCTTTCACCATGGTGCTGCTGTGAGCAAGCCCCTGCTCAACGTGGCCGCACAGTCAGGGCACAGCCCGCGCAAAGCTCCCTCTGGGACACATGGTTTCCAATTTAACGGGAGCTCACCCGGGTATCAGATGACACCGTGACTTGGAAGTCACCCCGCGGCTTGACATTTGTAAGAAAAAGTACTCGATTCCAGCTGCGTGACCCAGCACTCCCGGTGTCCTGGACATATATCTTACAATACAATCAGGTGGAAACCAGATTGTAGCTACAGATGTGGCACCAGGAGGCTGCACCCAGAGAGCCGCGCGGTGCATTCAGGCACACGAGGCTGTAAGGAAGCGACGGGGATGGGGGTGGACTGTAACTCATCAGAGCTTTAGGGTAATTCCCAAAGATGAGGGCACCATGTACTTGCTCCTGTCCAGTTTCATGTGCTGGTAGGACGCGTATTGAAACGACAAATAATACAACGTTTGAGTCCACAGCAAAGATCTCACATCCTTACTGCAGCTTATCAGGAAGGAAAGATGGGCAGGTGCTGCCCAGAGCTGTGCAGGACTGACTTTCCATGGACATAAAAGCCTCCCAGCTGAGGCTGGCCAGACAGGGGAGGGAGCTGGTGCCACACTGAAGGGATGTTCCTGCAAGACACAGGCACTTTAACCCCATCAGCACTCTGGGGAGGGTGTTTAATGATCTACATCCTGCCAATTGTCTATTCCAACAAGTGGCAGGGCCATGAAGAGGCTGGCTCTTGCCCTGATCCTTTTTTTGGACGCTCTATCATGTCAGCAGCACTGCTCAACGTGTTGCTTCATTTTATTTTTACCTTTTATGGAAACAAAGGCAATTATCCAAGAGAATTCCCTGTGCTGAGGGCCCACCTGAGCTGTGTACAGTGCTCCTGCACCTCCCAGTGTTGTCCCAGGCCGTGCAGAGCAGCTGCTGCAGCACCACTGATGGAGATGCTCCATGGGATTGGCACTTACAGACAGTTCAACCCACAGAGGGACAGAGCCCAGCGTTTGGCAAAGCTGAGCCCATCTCCACGTGCTGCAGCAGCGCACAAATGATTTATAATATTTAAAACTGGAGATGTGACAGACTGTACCTTTCCATTCCTTTTCCCTCCTCCCTCTGATCTCCATGTTTTCCTTAAATTTGGCTGGACAGGCACCCAAAACCAGAAGCATCTGTTTCTCCTTTCAGTGTCGGCAGTGTAAATAAAGTGCAGTTGTGATGTTTTGATTCCATAAACATATTGGTTTTGGCTTTTCTTTGAGTACGCTGTGGAGCTTTGCTGCAGAGCTGGACAGGCCGATTCGCGTGGCTCTGATCCGCCGCCAGCCACACAGAAGCCTGTTTACAGACCATTGGGAAGCGTGCGACCCTGCCTGTCACTTACACGAACTGCAATTTACCCCGTTCCTTTGCTGAAACAGCTCCTGTAATAGCAGCTGCTGAAGGGGAAACAGCGTTTACAAGGAGCTGGGGGTGCTGGTACCCCATGGCCACCTGCCACAGGCCATCCATCACCTTTCCATCCTGCTTCAACCCTCACTGGTCACCCATCACCATTCCACCCTCCTTCAACCGTTGCTGGCCATCCATCACCTTTCTATCCTGCTTCAACCCTCACTGGTCACCCATCACCATTCCATCCTGCTTCAGCCTTTGTTGGCCATCCATCACCTTTCCATCCTGCTTCAACCCCCTTCACATCTGGGCTGCCTTCACTGACACACCAGCTAAAATCGTGCTTGTTGCCACGGTGGGGAGCCAGCATCCTTCCGGAAGGGCTGTCGTGTCTGTCTGGCTGCCAGCCTGCACAGCCGAGTCCCCAGAGTGGGCTAAATCCTTCCTGGTGTTCAGAACCGACAACCTGGGCTCCACCTACCTGGGCACTCACCCTGCTCCGAGCCCTGTGGCTGATCTGGGGCAGAGTAACCAAGCACCTCGACGGTTTAAAACTCAGAACAGATGCGTAACCATTTTTGTAAAGGATTATTTAAATCTGTTTTTAAATTTTTTTAAAATTTTGATTTTTTTAAATAGTGGCATGGGAATATTTATTTGCTGCAGCTTTCCTGGGGCGAGCAATGCTAGCCAGCCTGCTTCTCCCGAAGTGGGTTTTTACTGGGACGAGCTGTGGCCCTGAGAACGCAGAAAACAGGCATTTTCCGTGTAAACACAGCAGTTTGCTGGAATTCACCCCAGACCAGCAAAACTCCCTCAGGTTAAGAGGTCACACTATAAGCAGACACTTTACCATAGTTTATATTTTCAGATCTACAAACACATCAGATTTTCCTTTGCCAGATGGATGTGACTCCAGGTGGACACTGACCTCGGTGCTGCTCGACTGCAGGGCTGGCTTTGGGACCTCCAGAGCTTGCAGACCCCATCCCACCTGACCTCATTCTGCTCCTTGTTTCTCTCCTTGAAACCCCCTGTGACATCAGGCAGAGCCCTGACCTGGCAGCTTTTCCAACCTCCTTTCCTTATGATGGGCTGTTTGCCCAGGTAGCTCACAGGAAGGTGAGGAGGAGAAGGGGATCAAATCCCATTTGTCCTCCAGGCTGGAAGGGTTGGTTATGCTTCAGACCACCCCACCTGAGCGTGGAAGTGCTTTCTGCACTTAGACGAGCTTTGTCCAAGGAGATGAATAACAAAGTATGGGAAAAACATCAAACGGAGAGGGATTTTCTAAGAAGAAAAAGGAGGCTGAGGAGCCTCTGAGGAGGCTGTAGTGACTATTGGAGGGAGGAGGCATCAGTGTCTCTAGCCTATCCAGCTTGTGGAGCTGCAGACCTTCAATGCAGTCAAAAACTCTGCTCCTTGCTGAGGTCAAAAGTTGTATTTGCTTTCTGAGGAATGCCTCGGAGCTGCAGCTGCCTTTATCCAACAGCAACAATCCCGCATTTGCAGGCGGAAACTAGTATGGAATAGCTGCTGAAACACGGACCACCCCTGCAAGTGCAGACCTCCTAATCACAGCCGGGTGGAGCAGAGCTGCCCCAACCCACCATCACAGCTGCTCAGCAACGTTTTCATGCCAACTGATGGCAAAAGCCAAAGAATCAGCTATTGCTGACATTATGGCGAGATGCTTAACCAGAAGAAGCTGCTCACCTAGGAAGCTGGATGCTCTAGACTGAAGAAGGGAGAGGCTGGAGGCTGGAAAAGTGGCTTAAAAGCTGTCAGGTAGAAAGATCTCAACTTGAAAATACAGAATAGACTCAGACTACTTTCAGGTTCTTTGGAAATTTCAGGCTTATCTTACTATTTTATAAAATCATAGAATGGTTTGGGTAGGAAGAGACCTTTAAATGTCATCTAGTGCAGTGAGCAGGGATGTCTGCCACTAGAGCAGGTTGCTCAGAGCCCCGGCCACCCTCACCTGCAATGGTGCCAGGGATGGGGCAGCCACCACCTCTCTGGGCAACCTGCGCCAGGCTCTCACCACCCTCAGCAGCAAAAATTCTTCCTTCTCTCTAGTCTGAATCTCCCTCTCTTAGTTTCAAACCATCCCCCCTTGTCCTGTCCCAACAGGCCCTGCTCAAAAGTCTGTCCCCATCTTTCTGACAGGCCCCTTGAAGTCCTGCAAGGCCACCAGAAGGTCTCCCTGGAGCCTTCTCTTCTCCAGGCTGAACAAGCCCAACTCTCCCAGCCTGGCCTCCCAGCAGAGGGCTTCCAGCCCTCGCATCATTTTTCGTCACCTTCCTTTATGTGGAAGGCAGTTGGCATTACTCCTTTAATTATTTGTTTATAAAATATGCAATAGCCTATTTTAAAATGATTTTTTAATTCAGTTACCTGCATGCTTCATTGACAAGACAGGAGACATGTAAAGCAGCTGAAAGAAGAAAGGCATTTTTGAATACCTCCATGGATAAAGAGCAGAGATGAAAAGCAGATGTTGGAGGCAGCTGTGTAAAGCAAACACTGACTAGGCCAGAAAAGAGATCATAAAGCAATAACATCCCTGGCGTTAGGCTTCTCTAGCACCATCTCCACATTGCCGTTTATAGCAGCCAGGTTTTCAGCGAGCCAGGTCTGAGGACACCTCCCTAAAGCTGGGAGAGGTTGTAGCCAACCCCAAAAGCACAGAGAGCCCCAGAGAGTCATCATCTCAGCTTCTTCTGGGGCTGATAGACCAGCTGATGGACCCTGCGAACCTCACTGCCTCCTCCATCATTTACTGGTTGTACAAATACATGCTTAGATGTAAGATAACATCTAGGGAGCTAAAATACGCTGCCTCCTAACATGGTCACGTACAAACTTATCAGGTAAATGCCTTTGGAACAGCTAAAGCTGTGAGGTTAAAAAGGTTAAAACTATATTAAGACCGTATTAAGACCATACTGCCTTTTTTTATTTCCCCAAGAATCTTCATTTCCAGCTTTAAAAACAATTTCTAAGCTACAGAAGGGGCATCTGAAAAGCAAAGGGGCAACACTTGCCACTTGCTTTCAAAACCAAAGGCACGCACACGTTGTTCTGCAGCAGCCCGAGTGGCTGTGTCCTCACTGCGCGGCCCTGGAAAGTGGGGTGGTGAACTGAGAGCAAGTGCTCACCAATTTCTGAGTGGCCCTGCTCTGCCAGTTGGGCTTTTCTGCCCTCACTCCACGGGATGCGCTTCCTTGAGGTACGGTCTACCTGAGTTTTCATTAAGAGCAAGGAAATGAAAGAAGAAACTCATCACAAGTTCTACTCTCTCCTTCACTTAAATGGGTAAAAAAGCAACAAGGGTTGGGGGGAAGGATTATCCAGCTGCAAAATAAAAGTTTGTTACATCTATAAGGTAAACAACCTTTCATAATCTTTTTCGCCAAATCCTTCAAGATCATTGCTGCCAATAAGTAAATCATGGACAGACATCCCCACGTAGCCTTTTCGCGTCCTGCTGCAAGGCCACCGGCACATGTCCACATGCCCTTCCCTCCCTGCTACAGCTCCTTCCCTCCCTGCTACAGCAGCACCCGTGGGTACCCCGTGGCCAGTGGCCCCTCAGCTCGGGCTCGTTGCCCACTGAACACCAGCCCAGACGCTCACGGGGAAGTGAAGAGTGATGAGTATCGGCCCAGCCCACAGAGCTGTAATGGGGATAAACACCCAACTCTTTCCAGAGATGCTGGAGAATCAATGTCTATCAAGGGCAGAAATCAAAGTGAGGAATCCCTTCCTTTGAAGGAAACAAAAATCACTGTGTTTCACTCAGTCAAGTACAGGTTCATCTATTTTCCAGCTAATTACAGAATCATAGAATGGTTTGGGTGGGAATGGACCTTTAAAGCTCCTCTAGTCCAACCGCCCTGCAGGGAGCAGGGACATCTGAAACTAGAGCAGGTTGCTCAGAGCCCCGGCCAACCTCACCTGGAAAGGTTCCAGGGATGGGGCAGTGACCACCTCTCTGGGCAGCCTGGGCCAGGCTCTCACCACCCTCAGCAGCAACAATTTCTTCCTTCTCTCTAGTCTCAATCTCCCTCTCTTAGTTTCAAACCATCCCCCCTTGTCCTGTCCCAACAGGCCCTGCTCAAAAGTCTGTCCCCACCTTTCTGACAGGCCCCTCGAAGCACTGAAAGGCCACCAGAAGGTCTCCCTGGAGCCTTCTCTTCTCCAGGCTGACCAAGTCCAACTCTCCCAGCCTGGCCTCCCAGCAGAGGGCTTCCAGCCCTCGCATAACTGTTTGTCATGGCAGGCTTCTCTTTGACACAAATGCTGAAGATGCCACATTTCATTGTCTGCAGCAATTCTCTGAGGAGAGAAATTCAGGCAATGAAAATAGTTTGGCACTTGACCAACTATTTAAAATATTTAACAATGACCTTGAGAGTTATGGAGGGATCCATTTAAAGCCCTAGTTTAAGAAAAAAAGAAAGAAAAAAGACAAAAATGTGTTTCCTTGCAGACTCTGGTACTAATGCTTGTTTATGGCAAAGTTTATCTCAGATACGCTCTGTACACAATGAAAATGAGCTTAAATACAAAGGAAAAGGAAACAAGTTTAACTCTGTGTCTTAGAGTTACTCCACGACCCTGCATGTATTTGGAAATTAATTTGATTTCCAGACTACCTGATTGCTTCATTCCAAAGAGCCAAAGCACATCTTCAGCACAATTTTAGGCTTGTTTGGCACGAAGGTTTTCATTTACGAGGTGTGCGGGGACCTGCACGCTGCTGCGATACATCGCCTGTGTGTTAGGACTGTTACTTTCTTCTTCTAGCAACCTGAAAAACAACCTCTGGAGCACCAGGTGTTGCTCTGTTCTTCTTCAGCATGGTTTTTGTGGTCCAACAGACAGGAAAAGGAGCCTTTTGGTGGGGAGATCCTATTTGTCCTTGTAGATCAGTGTGGCTGGCTAGTTAACATGTGTCCCTCTGTCATGATGGGAAGCTGTGTGACCTCTTCTTCCCATGTGATGGGGCTTGCCAGATTTCCTTGGATTTCTTAGCAGGTGTAGCCATGAAGAGAGAACCCATCCTGCTCCAGCAGGACCTATGTTACCCATGCTGCTACTGCAGCACTGCTCAAGGTCAAGTGTTTATAGACCTAGAACTAATCTCCCTCCCAGCTACAGCATAAACATAGCAGGTTTTTCCCCCACAACAGTCCTCTTGGGGGAAAAAAAGAAAACCCTAAACCCGACATGATTTTTTCAATTATCTTCTACCTCTTAGGAGGCTGTAGGAAACCACGTCATGGATCAACACTTCAAAGTATTATTCAAACAAAGATCAAAACCAGCACTCGGAATCTAAGGAGCACGTAGAAAGTTATGCAAACAACCTCAAGGAGAGCCAGCAATGCCACCAGACTGCACAGAGCCTCTGCTGAGGCACAGTGTGCCTTAACAAACTTGAGTGTTTTGGGTAAGTTTGGTCAAAAAGAAGCATCAAGGGAAAAGAAAGGCATGGACCTGTTGGAGCTAGGCCAGAGGAGGCCACGGAGATGATGCGAGGGCTGGAACCCCTCTGCTGGGAGATTTGGGCTTGTTCAGCCTGGACTAGAGAAGGCTCCAGGGAGACCTTCTGGTGGCCTTGCAGGACTTCAAGGGGCCTGTCAGAAAGATGGGGACAGACTTTTGAGCAGGGCCTGTTGGGACAGGACAAGGGGTGAGGGTTTGAAACGAAAAGAGGGAGATTCAGACTAGAGAGAAGGAAGGAATTTTTGCTGCTGAGGGTGGTGAGAGCCTGTCCCGGGTTGCCCAGAGAGGTGGTCGCTGCCCCATCCCTGGCACCATTGCAGGTGAGGTTGGCCGGGGCTCTGAGCAACCTGCTCTAGTTGCAGAGGTCCCTGCTCCCTGCAGGGGGTTGGATGAGATGAGCTTTAAAGGTCCCTTCCCACCCAAACCCTTCTGTGACTCTATGATCTATACGTCCCCATTTTCAATCTTGATTTCCCTAAATTTTCATCAAAGGTATAAATGTCATGTATTGATTTTCTGCAGTAATTCCCATTGTTTTTTAACTCACTCGGTGTGCTAAATGGTTAGTGTTGTGGATAACACAGATTCAAAACCATTGTTTGGATGACTTTTTGAACTGGTTGCCAGCTGGGCAGAATGTGGAACCTCAATCCAACTTTCCATTAAATGTTTTTCAAAGAAAACAAGCTTTCTTTAGTGATATAGACAATTTTTCTAATATTTTAATTGACTTTCCCCTCTATCCTCAGTTTTGGCAATCTGTCATGGATCCACCTGGACTTGCTGATGGATGCCAGGGACAAGGGGGGTCAAAATAGCGTGCTGGAGACAAAACCCACCCCGGCTGCTGTCAGACATCGCCGTTAATGAAGGAGAAGAGAAGCAAAGGCTGTCTCTGTACAGCACAGGCAAAGAACGAGCTTATCTTGAACATGAAGGCCGCAAATTAAAAAAAAAAAGCATTTATCAGCAGAATAAAATAAGGGCTTGCCTCCAACAGTGCGCCCAGTGTAAGGCTGGGGGGTGTGGGAGGAGCTGGGAGCTGTCGCTGCAGCTGCGGTGGGGTGACCGCAGCGTGGCCGGGCTGGCAAAGCCCCTCGTGTACCGAGTGCCAGACACGTCCACCTCGTACTTGGAAGATCAAGCCCATGTTGAGGATT
Organism: Eurystomus gularis; assembly: GCA_013400335.1. Classification (NCBI taxonomy): domain Eukaryota; kingdom Metazoa; phylum Chordata; class Aves; order Coraciiformes; family Coraciidae; genus Eurystomus; species Eurystomus gularis. The sequence continues at coordinate 128,537 of VZZY01017185.1, forward strand.
GCACAAAACAGCACGAAGCAGGCGCACGAGGTCGCGTTAATTGCTTGCATGTGCCTATTATTAGTTTAAAAGCAAGGGAAAGATCAAGCAAGACCAGACTTCATTCCGCGCTTCTCAGCCAGAGATATTTGTTAAATCCTGCGTGCACGAGCTGTGCTGTCCCACGCTCAAGCCCCACTCACCGTGGGGGTGGATGAGCATCCCTGAGCCAGCGAAGGCTCCAGGAAACCCTCCCCCAGCCCTGGAGCACGTGGACAGAGGAAGGAAAGCCGAGGTGAGACCTACAGCCACCCAAGCCACATGAGTTTTCTGCACCCAGAAGGATGTCCCTTGTCCCAGACAACCTGTTATGCTCCAGCACGGCTCTGCCCATGCCCATGAGGACAACCACTGTGGCACGGACCACAGCATCCTTCGTCACCACAGGGCCCAAGCAGTAACACTTCATGCAGCGACATGGGGACAATAGCAGCTGACCAGGACCAATTCAGCGAAGCAAAACCACACCACTGCTGGTTTTCATCACAGCTCCACGCCGGGGTGTGGCTGAGGCTGTGCAAGGTGATGCTCGCTTCAAGCTGTTCCCGCAGCTTACCTCTTAAGAAAAGCCCATCACCCAGATAGCAACCAGCGAGCGTTCGACGCTCGCTGCAGCTGCCGTGCCAGCTATGGGAAGCATTTTACGGGTCTGCCTAAATATTTGGGTTTCTGCTCTCGTGCACATTTCCATCAGCCACCTAGCCATCCTGGAAAAATAGAAATTCCTCTTTTAAGGAGATAATTAACTAATCCTGAGCAGCTGCAAGGAATCAAATGCGGCAAAAGACACTGAACCCAGCAGCGCTCATAGCCAACTGCATAACATCACTGCTTCCTACCAAGGTTTTTCCTCGACATTAGGCTAAAAACCCCCCCAAGTAAATGAAGACATAAATCAGGCAACATCCATTTGCTCTTTTCTGATATAATTTTAACTGCCTTGTGCAGTCTGACTTGACCGAGTGGAGTCAAGTGATGCCTGAGACCTTTTTCCCAGGGGATTGGGGCAGCCCTGCACGCTGGGAGCAGGACACAATCAGCACCCAGATGAGCAGCCGCGGGGACTGTGACCCCAGCAGCTGCACAGCCATGGTCCCTGCATGGGGATTTCACCCCGTCTATGGCTGCATCTCTCACCACGCAGCTCTTCAAGACCTGTCAGCCTGTGCGCAGCCCCTGACCACTGTCCTGGACACGTCCTAGAGCCTGTGAGTGAAAATGCTCATCCAAGAGATGATAAAACCAAAGGGACGCGCTGCCTGGGGCCATCCACGATGGGCCGGACGAGCACCAAGAGGGAGGAATCCCAATCACTGTCTGACGACTGAATAACTTCCCGTGCAATCTGGGTGAGTTCTTTCGCTTTGTCTGTACCTTCTCTGCTGTTAAGCAACAGGTTCCACTCCGCTCTGACATGCTCAGAAACGATCACCCGGAGCACCAGGTGTTGCAGGTAGGAAGCAACAGAGCAGGTGGTGATCTGGGAGAAAGGTTTCCTATTTAAAGCTGGCCCTGGTGACAGCCGGGAGGCTGACCGCTTGCCACAAGCAGCCTCTCCAAATCCAGATTTCAGAGAACCGGGCTGGTTTCTTTGCTCTGGTTTCTGAGAGAAATAATTCACCTCATTTCAGGTAACACTCTGGCAGCACTGCACAGGTTGCTGGAACACTTATTTTTGCAGGGGGAGGTAAGTCTGTGAGAGCAAGCTCTACGTGCACATGAAAAAAGAAAAGCCTCCAAGCTCAGATTGCACGAATAGTTAACGAGTTACACAACCAGAGCTCACTTTCCAGTATTATATGAAAAGCAGAAGGAGAACACATTTGCAGTGACCTTCCGAGACAGAATTTGGCAAAGCCCTAAATGCTCTTGGTGAAATAAAGCAGTTGGGGGAAAGACATGCCCTGCAATCCTCTTGCTTATGGTATCAAGGATCATATTCAACAGCCTTCAGAGACTGAACATGGCTCTGCTGTTTTTGGATTAAAATGAACTGATTCAACTGTAAATTAACAGCAGATGACTGGTGGGAATGTTTGTTCCTGTATTTGTATTTCGGGGCTATTTTTCATTCTTTAAAAGCGTTGGAGCAGGAGGCAGCTTGGGCAGGGCTCACGGGGAGCTCCAGGTACCCGGGCACCCGGTCTTGGCCATCGCTTTGCAATACCACTCCAGCTCTTCCCCTGCAAATATTTAAGTGCAAGCTTAAAAATAAACAGATGTTTAACTCCTGTAACGGGCTGGGGTATGATGGAGCATGTGCTGAACTGTTTTGCTGACTCAGAGCCCAAGCCCTGCCCTGGCAGAGGACGAGTATTTATAAAAAAGAGCGCAGGTGAGCCCCCACCGCAGCTGAACCAGCACTTCATAAACCCACGGAAGAGCAGCAAGAGCTCCTGGGCTTGGCATCAAGGACCAAGGGCCACATCCTGTTCATGTGCACGCTGCTGCACGTCTCTAGGGATGTGCACAGGCCATGGATGTACACAGGCACGGCTCTGAATGCAGGTAAAACGCATCCAATTAAGCTGCGCTTTTAATTAAAGGTCTGCACCACTGTGAGCTGGGATGGATGCCCGTTATTAGGGAAAAACCTCATCATTATCTCATTTCTGACAAATCAGGCCCGGTCTGCCTCATCCTACATCAAGTTTGTCTGTGAACAGTGGTTAGAACTAAGATCTGCATGGAAAGCAGCTGTTGGGGAAGTCTTAGTGCCACAGGTTGCTGGCTGCCCAGAAACCCTGCACTGCCCTCCCGCCCCAAAACCCGTCCATTTGGGTTTGTATCAGCAATCTGAAATCACAATGCTCGTTAAAAAGGGAAATGAATTCTAAGAACTTCTGATAAGTAGACTGGCTGATTATAAGACATTTTTGCTGCTGAGGGCGGTGAGAGCCTGGCGCAGGTTGCCCAGAGAGGTGGTGGCTGCCCCATCCCTGGCACCATTGCAGGTGAGGTTGGCCGGGGCTCTGAGCAACCTGCTCTAGTTGCAGATGTCCCTGCTCTCTGCAGGGGGTTGGACCAGATGCACCAAAACCCTTCCAAGAATCTCTATGAAATGCTCGTACCTCAGCCGGCGGTTGAGGACGGGCAGTACGGGTCAGACTATTCCCTCTCCTGTGCTGCCTTATCTGACCATGCAGTTTTTGCTCCCTGCCCTCAGCATCACGGCTGTAAAAGCAATAAGAGGCAACCCAGAAATAGCAGATGCTCTCCATGGTAACTCCAACAAACTCTGGGACTCGGGGTGTCTGCCAGCGGTCTGCGGGAGCGAGCCGACTTGCACTGCGTGACCTGTGTTTCCGTGCAAGCTTGACCAGCGCCTGCAGCTCCCCAGCAGCTCAACCCGCTGAGCTCCATGCAAGGACACCTGAGCTGAACAAAGTCCCTCAGTCCTGGGAACAGTGCAGGGCTGTCAGCAGGCCCGTCCGCCCCGGCTGGCAGGCTTCGTTTCTCGGCAGAGTTAATTAGCACAGGATGAGCTGCCTCTTCAGCGGGAGCTCAGGTCTCTGCACAGCACGACCTTGTAATGCAGCCACGCGCTGACAGATCCAGGACCTCCCCATCACAGCAGAAAAGTCAGGTATCTCTGGAGTATGTGTTTCTAACGCAAATGCACAAAAAATTGGGTTGTAGACGCCCTGACACTGGGTGTGTTCAAGACCAGGTTGGACAGGGCTTGGAGCAGCCCAGTGGGAGGTGTCCCTGCCATGGCAGGGGGTTGGAACTATATGATCTTTAAGGTCCCTTCCCACCCAAACCATTCTATGATTCTATGAAATACACTAAGACACCCCACAAACACTCATGGAGATGTTTAAAAGGTTCATCACGTTTTGGGGCACCCACTCTGAGCACTCGCTTTCTCAAACTGAGGTCTCTGCAGCACTCACAACCTCCCGCTGACCACCCAAGGCACTGATTCCAGGTATCAACCACTCAGAATCCAAACACGCACAACAGAACAGACCCTGGCACTGCTGCTTCTGCCTTATTTGTAAGCAGGAGGCAGTCAGGTGCAGGAACACAACCTATCAGGTTATTACTAGAGGCAGGAGGAGCACAGATTTACTGCGTGACAGCACGTGTGGTGCAGGGTCACAGAGAAAGCAGCATGAATAGCATCCTAAAAAATGCACATCAGCCATGCTGGATCCTTATTTTGGGAAATAAGTAGATTAGAAGAAGAGAAGAGGAATATCTGTATCAGTCCTCTATGGATGATGGTGTTTGATGCCTCCAGGGCTGAGGAATTCATCAGCAAAGGCAACAAGAGAAAGGCTGTGGGCACTTCTCAGATGAGTTTCTCTAATACTGAAAGGAAGAAAAATAATGGTTTTTATGGTCTGGTGTTTTGGGTTTGGTTTTTTTTTTTAAGAGCTGCAAAAACTGCATATTAGAGATGAGCCCAAGAATGTGAATTACTTGGAGGCATGACCGTGTCCAGAGAGTGCTGGATTTAAACCAGTGTCAAACACCTCTGGTGCTGGCTGCAGGTCCCCAAAGAGTTAAAGTCAGCCAAGGCATGTTTATACTGTTTTGCAGTGATTTTTGGAGTCGTAAAAACACAGAGCTGAGCTTCCTCCAGTTCACGCCTTTGGATCTCATGCTCTTGCTCTTAGTATTTCTACACTATCTCGTAGTATTTCTACGTGCTCATACTTGGCACCAGCTTCAGGTACCTCTTCCAGCGAGCCCAGTTTGTTTGGTTTTAGGAAAAAAAAAAATCTCTCAACTTTACATCGGAAGGGGCTTAGCTGGAAAGTAAAATCCCGGAACAGAATTAGTTCTGTTCTAACTCAAACCAGGACAGGGGTGCCCAGAATTGTGGTAGCTCAGCCTGACACCCAGCAGTTTAATTGGGTCCGCTGCAAGATGTAGACATCATCTCACTAAGCTAACAGATTGTCTGTCATCGAAGACTCCTCAAGGAATTCCCTTGTGACACCAACGTGGAGCTTTGCACCATCCCTGCAGAGCTAAACGCTCCCCTGCAGCTCTTCTACAAACTTTCTGCTCTGCAGAGTATCTTGTTCTGAACCACAGACGTGGGGTTTCTTTATGACCGAGGTGGTTACTGCTTCAGCACATCGAAAATGAGGTTATTTTCCGAGTTACCCACAGAACGGCAAAAACACCGCTACCGTCGTGAGGCTGTGTTACATTATCTGCTTTCCACTAATATAAAGAGCCAGGAAAAAAGCTCATCAAGAAGTCTAAGTTTACCTGAAAATCAAGCCAAACGAGTTTTTCTCTCCTGCCTTCCCTGTGCTTCTGTAACGGAACGAGTTTGAATCTGGAGGGATCAGATTCGCGGCAGTTTAAATGTTAAACGCGGACTGAAAAAGCAGAGCTTTTTAAAAGATTTCATTGAACCTTGTTTTCCCTTGCGCAGTCTCCCTGCTTGTGCAAATCGCACGTAAGCCTTTTTACAAGTGGTCTATTCATGGCGACGCTGGCCACCAGGTCTCCCTCCGCTCCCGGAGCTGTTGGTCCAGCCCCAGCCCCTCGGCTTCATTAAAGGGTTTGTGTTTGGTGGACATGCTGTGGGCTCCTTTCATCTCTCAGCCTCCGTTCGGGCTATTTTTCAATGGCAGGCTCAAGCGCGGTGCCGGGATCGCTGTGCCCAGCGTGTTTTTGGAGAGATGCTCAGCTGGGGGCCAGGGCAACCCCAGCTCCCAACGCAGTGTCCTCGGGCAGGAGCTCAGAGCGTGCTCGGAATCGGTGCAGCTCAAGAAATCCTCCCAGGCAGCTTAAAACTCACCCAAATACACAAACCCAAATGGTGAGTGAGGCACTGACTGACAGAAACCCTCAGGACAGACGGAATCCTGCCTGCTCCCCGCTGTGGGGAGCTTTGGTGAGCAGAGATTTTCCTATATCTATGTTCCAGAGCTCGTTTTGTGGCACTCAGTGGGTTTTTTTATACCGTTTGCGTAGCAGGTCAGTGCAGCATTCCCTTCTGCTCATTCCCCAAGAGCACCAGCTCCTCCCTGGGGGAAAAGCGACCAGAAATGTGCCTTCCTTTCTCCCTTCCCAATCTCAAACCTCTCTTTAGACAAGGGGGAGACCTCCTAGTAGAATGGAGCCTCTGCTCCCTGCAGGCACCCTAGCCGGGTTCTGGCCCTGCTTTCACACATGCAGCTACGCCAGGCTCCGTGCCGGTTGCTTTTTTGCCCCCGGTCCAAAACAAAGCGCGTGCCAGGAGCACAGGTTGAGGTTTGCCAGGCGAGGTGCTGGGTCCAGGCCAGGCTGCAGGGCAGGCTGAGCCTGGGACTGTGCCCAGCAATTCCCTGGGGCTGGAAAGATCTGCAGAGTGCTCGGTGCCGGGATGCACGTCAAACAACTGCCATTTAAGTCAGTAGATTATCCGAGCGCCCACATTTTGAATCTCTTCTTCTCTGTACTATAAAGGCGGGTGATAACAGCTCCCGAACTGCACTTTAAAATTTTCTCCAAAGCTGCCCCAAGATCCCTGTTGCTGTCATTGTTTGAGGAAGCCTTTGAAATCTGGCTTGGGACAAAAAAGGTGCAGATAACTAAAATGGTGGCATTTCTCCACTTTGGAGTGCTCTCTTTGCAGACCACCTTGATGCCACTGCTCCCTCCACACCCGAGGTTCAGACACTAGGCAGGAAGCAAATCCTAAATGACTATGTGGGAAATGGGTTTTATATGTAAGAGCAACTTGGACAAGCCAACAAAAGGGTCTCAAAACCTTGTTCTGCGTCAGTGCTGCCGAGGCAGCCCTGCAAAACACAATCGTTTTTTATAGTAAACCCTTCCTCATCCCTTACTGATGTAAAGAAGGTATCGTCAGGTCCTTCCACAACTGAAACTCCTTCTGCACGGGCTTTGCAAATCTGATAGTCACAGTAAGCGACAGTAAGTCAGGGTAAGGTGTCTGGAGAACTGTCAATCTGAATCATGAAGAGGACAAATAGTTTCCAGCTGTCCTCACCCAGTGTATCTAACCCCTGGATGCTGGTGTAGATAAAGCTATACAATCTGCTGGCAGGGCTTAGCAACACACAGCCAAGCCAGAAAGCCTCTGAGAGTCACCATAAGCCTGGCAAACACACATGTCCACCTGGGAAGGACAAGATTAAAGATCTAGTTGTGATGGCTCCAGGATCACAGAATCATTTAAGTTGGAAAAAACCTCTAAGATCATCAAGTACAATCATCAACACTACCATGACCACTAGACCACGTCCTGAAGTGCCACGTCTAAATTTTTTGATGGATGGTGACTCCACCACTGCCTTGGGCAGCCTGTTCCAATGCTTAATCACTCTTTCAGCAAGAATTTTTTCCTAATATCCAACCTAAACCTCCCCTGGCACAACTTGAGGCCACTTCCTCTTGTCGTATCGCTGGTTACTTGTGAGAAGAGACCAACACCCACCTCCTTTCAGGTGGATATGCTCGTTCTGCAAAGCTTTCTCAGAACATAACTAACACATAAATCAAAGAGAATCACAACAACTACTCGGGAATCTCACAACGTACAAGGCACACTCTTAGAGTCAGGTTTTCCCTTATGTTCTTTAAGCAGACACATGCTGCACATATCAGAAAAGCCGATATAAAATATCCAATCACTTCTTTCAGGACCCCCTGGCATTCTGAACAGCCTGTACAAAGATTTCTGTAAGTCCTCTTCTGGAGGCTGACTACAGGGAGCTGTCTGATGTGTAAAACACTGCTTGTACCTGTCCCCCCTGCAGCAAATTAGGTAGAAGCAGTAAATTTGGATTCCTTGCCAGCCCCTGGCCCATCCTGCTGCAGGCACGCCTGCAGATGACCGACCGCCTAGTTCAACACGGCCACGACGTCGTCATCAGAACAAAGAAAACATCAATAAGTGCTAGAGACCAGCAGCTGGTAAATCTATACGTAGGAAAACAACCATGAGCTTTGATTGTTCAAGTTCACAGCAGAGATTACTTACCTTGGCAGATACATATTCAAGGCATAGGGCTTGTAATTCCTTAGCTAGTGCTAAGCAAAACCATGTGTTCTCCTAAACAAGGGGAAAGTTTAACTCCAGCATCGCACAAGGACAGAGCTATGGTCATAACTTGTGCTCGTACCAAAACTAAACTGAAAAGGGCCAAGCAAAAGGGTTCCAGAGTGGAGCGGAGCGAAGACTGGGCAGCAGCTTTGAGGAGAAGGAAAAGGTGGGTTCCAGCCCTCACTGGGGATAGAGGGAACGTGTCCACTTGAGCACAGATACATCCATGGGTGGGTGGGGTGAAGAACAGGGTATATAATCATGAGCTTCTCCAGCAATGAGAAGTTACGATGCTTCCCAAGACTTCAGCTGGTGAGAGGTCTGGACAATATGTCGTTTGAGGAGCACCTGAGGGAACTGGGATTGGTTAACTTGGAGAAGAGGAGGCTGAAAGGAGACATCATTGTTCTCTACCTAAAGGAGGTTGTGATGAGGCTGGTGTTGGTCTCTTCTCTCATGTAACTAATGACAGAACAAGAGGTAATGGCCGCAAGCTGCACCAGGGAAGGTTTAGATTGGATATTAGGAAGAAGTTATTTACTGAAAGAGTGGTTAGCCATTGGAACAGGCTGCCCAGGGAGATGGTGGAGTCACCATCTCTGGGTGTGTTCAAAAAATGAGTAGATGTGGCGCTTTGAGACATGGTCTAGGGGTCAGGGAGATGTTGGACGAAGGTTGGACTTGATAATCCTAGAAGTCTTTTCCAACCTAAATGATTCTATGATTCAGGTGGGGCAATATCTCCAAAGCTGAAGCAGGGGCCATTTCAGTGGCTCCTTTCCCCTTCTCTCCTTGGGGAGCGAACTGTAGCCGTGGGGCTGGCTGAGCACTCCCCCTTCTCCACTACCAGATGCGCTGCAGCACCACTTAGACAAACTGACTGCTTGATGTCTGAGGATGAGAAATCTAGGATTTTAAAGTCAACTTGCTCTCCTGTGACCCTCACGCAACCCAAACCAGCTGCAGTGGTAGTGAAGCTGAGCCCATGCACTAGGTTTCTCCTCTCATGAGATGGTTTTATTAAGATTCTTCCTCCCTCCTCCTCCAGATGAAGGACCATTATTAAAAAATTATTGCAAAGGTGCTGCAATCACTGTTTACCACCCAAAAAGGCCTCGATTCTGGTTCGTTTCCCACTGCTGGCATTTTGCGGGTGCTGCTGAAAGCTTAGACTGACTTGCCATTTGGCGACACTGTCCTCATTAAGAGGAAAACAGCCAAAAAAACTAAAGAAAAGCCATGAAAAAGGAAGAGATTGGGAAACATGAGCAGCGCGTTGAACCCTGGGCCGTGGTCACCAGCAGCCACTGTTCTCCCTTGGCAGCAGCTCCCCAGGCAGCTGCCAGAGGTACGTGCAAAGTGCTCCTGTGATTAGAGATGCATCAGTCACCGTTATAAATTAGCAGAAGCCACGTTCAAGCGTGAAGAGCCAACAAGAAGTAGTGAAAAAAAAAAATAGGCTACAGTTTTCTATCACTCACATGACGAACAGATGTCCCACCAACACTGGAGCTGGGCACCCCAGCCAAAGAGGTGAAATCATACTTCTCAGGGGATGTTTGGAAATAAGTCATTTACTCCGAGGTGAAGCGGAGGAGCACGTGCTTGGCGGCCAAGGGCAGCGCGTACCAAAGGCTGCGTTGAGAAGAAGGGGGGGCCAAGAGGAGTTTGGAAGCAGTTTCGGCAGGATTCGGGGTAGGAGAGGTGGTTTGGGAAAGCTAAAGAAAACAAAACGAGGAAAAAATGTTTACAGAAGAGGTGTAACGGAGAGGGGAGAGTCGCTGGCAACTATTTCTGGTCAGAAAAATGTTAGTAGGATCAAAGCGGCGCTTAGGGAGGCTCTGCTCCTTCTCCAACTGCTTTGAATGAACGGCACTCAGGGAAAGCGATAGTGGTAAACGCTTCAAACAGGGAACCTTCTAATGCAACCATGCTATTTAAAGACGTGTCAGCATTAGGATAAATATAGCACCGGCTAGTAACGGTCCGAGACGTCGCTTCAAATTCACATGGGAATATAGACCACAAGCCGCAGCAGAGCCCGGCCACAGCAAGAGGTCCCAAAGCCAAACCTCCCAGTGCCGCTGCAGAAACTGGGCAGCAACGGCTGGAGCTGGAGCTTGGTCTGAAACCAGGACCGAGGAAACACTTCACACCGCTCTGCTTCTCTCAGAGGAGACGTACCACAGAGCCCCAGGCCACGCGTGGTCCTTAAAGTGTGGTAGGAGATGGGGTGACATCCCCAAGGACCTGGAAAGATTCCAGGCTATTTATTTGCTTTCCATCTCCCTGGATTCCTCCGGCACTTCCCTTTGGGTGTGCTGGTCTCCGCTTCCTGAATCACAGCAGCTGGAGCTGGATCCCCCCAGGCGTGGAGCTCAGAGCCTGCTGGAAGATGCTTGTTTGATTGAAAACTTATTGTTATCCAGGCCTGTGAGGAAACGGCATCTGCAGCTCCCGCAGAAGAGCTGCCTCTCCTGGGGCTGGGCTCTGCCTCTTGCAGCCCAGCTCAGCGCTGCACAGCAAAAGCTACTTCACTGTGAGCAGGGAAACCGCACACACCAAGCCCGCAGACAAGGGAGGAGCATTAGGCCTTTTATCTTCCATAAGAAGACTGTCTACAATGAAATGAGTAGGGAGATGTCCATGCAGAGAGTCACAGGATTGTTTATGATAGAATCATAGAATGGTTTTGGTTGGAAAAGACCTTTCAGATCATCGAGTCCACCCGTTCCCCCAGCACTGCCAGGGCACCACTAACCCCTGGCCCTCAGCAGCACATCTCCACAGCTTGGAAACCCCTCCAGGGATGGGGACTCCATCACTGCCCTGCCCAGCCTGGCACAGCCCTTCACAGCCCTTCTGAAGAAGACATTTTTCATCGTGTCCAAGCTAAACCTCCCTGGTGCAACTTGAGGCTGTTTCCTCTTGTTCTATCACTTGTTCCTCAGGAGAAGAGACTGACCCCCACCTGGCTCCAACCTCCTTTCAGGGAGTTGTTGAGAGCCAGAACATCTCCCCTGAACCTCCTTTTTTCCAGGCTGAACACCTCCAGGTCCCTCACCTGCTCCTCACCAGACTTGTGCTCTAGACCCTTCCCCAGCTTCGTTGCCCTTCTCTGATCATGCTCCAGCCCCTCAAGGTCCTTCTTGGAGTGAGGGCCCAAAACTGACCCCAGGATTCAAGGGGCAGCCTCCCCAGTGCTGAGTCCAGGGGGACAATCCCTGCCCTAGTCCTGCTGACCACTAGTGCTGACACAAGCCAGGATGCTGGAGGTCTTCCTGGCCACCTGGGCACAGGCTGGCTCATCTTCAGCCAGTTCCAATGCTTGACAACGTGTTTGATGAAGAAATTTTTCCTAAGAAGGTGATCAATGAGGAAAGGACTGCCCTATGTTGTAGGTTATGTGGAGGCTGGCAGGGCTGGGGTGACACTGCTGGTGACACAGACTCTTCTCCTGGCCTTTGCCGTGGACAGCATGCCATGGCAGCAGCAATACGCTCCCTGGCCTGCCCCAGCCTTGCAGGCAGAGCTCAAAAAGGGTGATCTGCAGAGAGAAGGGCGTGGGGAGAGCCCAGGGCACACTGTAGGTCCACGCACCTTGGTGGCCTCAACACATTGTCCTACTCTGAACATACACTGCTGTCACACTGGGCACCGCAGTCTCTCATAGCCCACTGAGCACTCTGCTCCCCAACGTTCCCAGCCCTCCCCGGGACAGGCAGTGCAGAGCCAAGCCCAGGGGTGAAGGAGTCTGGAACGGGGCCATTTGGAAGCTTTTTGGCTGCACGACATCAATAAAAGCCTTTTCCAACAAATACAGACTAGCTCCATCAAAGCCTCAGCAAAGCCACCGGCCGCGGCTGCATCAAAATCAATGAAAATCTTCCCCGCTTTCTTTTTGCTGAGCATCCAATCTGTGGCTCTGAGAAGGGCAGCGACGGGGACAGGATGGGTTGTCTAACCTCCAAGCACTCGAGGGCAAAGCATCCCATGTCCCCCCATTTCACAGCCTTGGAGGAGCCCGTGGTGGTGACTAATTAGTGAAATGACATTGCAAGAAACAAGAGACTACTTAGCGACCGGCAGGAAAGACTTTCAACCAGCCTGTGTAACACTATCGGGGTTTATCTGGTTTGGTCTATTCCCTGCAGTCAGTACCACTCAGCGTTAAATGTTAAGTAAAATCCTTCCTTGAAGTAAATCCTCTCCCACAGGAGAAGGAGGACAGTGAAGGAGGGAAGATATGAACCCAAGAACGAATCCTGTCTTTTGCTCCAAACCACAGGAGATACATTTGTCCTTCCCTGTTCACTTAGCGATGGTAAAAGAGGAAGCCCATGAATTATGAGCGAGGGTCTCACATTTCCTGGAGAGCTGGTCCCTGGAGCAGCGCGGTGGGTGTGTGACGGGGTTGCCCCGTGCTCCCGCGGGAGCTGAGCTGGCAGCACCGGCATCAGCCAAGGGGAATTTTACAAGGTGAAAACCCTCCAGTGCAAACTCTCAGGATGCTATTTGAATTCTGAATCTGAGAAATTCCACGTTAAACATGGCTTTTGGACAAAGGAGAAACAAAATGGCAAATTCAAATCCAGATGCTCTTCAGCCTTCCCGAGTGTTACATGTAACCCCTGTTGTGGTGGTACAGGCTAAAGCACAAACCCAGAAGAGAAGGGATCATCTGAGTCTGGTTAAATCTCAGAGGAGCGGCTGGTTTCACAAGGGCTCTGGAACCTTGGCAACTAAATCCCAGGGCACTGAGCAGCAAGAAAACGTCAGTCAAAATTCTGAGCATCTTATAGAAGAGGGATGCAGGCTGGTGTGAAGCCTGTTCTGATCCAGACCCAGCAGAGCATCAGCTCTGCTCAGGGAACAAACTAGCTAACATTTAGCCCTGGTAACAAGCAGGACAGTAGTGAAGGGTGGTTTGAAGATGGCTTGGAAGTCCATCATGAGTCAACAGAGAAAAGGTAAAAGAAAAGAAGTCATCGCCCTGTTGAGTTTGCTTTCCTCTGCAAAAACAATGTTTAAAAAAGTGCTTCTTCCTCTCTGATGACAAAGGGAAACGTTACACAAGGGTTTCCTTTCTTATCTAGGGAGCTCCTACACAGGGTGGCCTTTCCCCTGACATGGCAAGCTGCCTCTCCAAGCTCCTCCTCCTTCAGGAGGAAAAACATTTTCAGAAAAGCAGCTTTTATTTGGTGTACCTTCTGTATTTATTTGTCCCAGTGCTCTTTTTTTCAACCTGATGGCACTGCAGAAACACCATCTCCTCTAAAAGGAACGCTGGTCTCAGTCATTGTGTGACTTGGGCACCAGGTCCTTCCATGTGGTGAGCAGCTGAGAGCTGCAAATCTGTCTCAGAAAATCGTTAGTATTGGAACTAATTCTCCACCTGTGCTGAAGTGCCCCACAGCAGCCTCGTACCAGAAACCAAATCTTCAACAAGACGGGCACCCCACAGCGCCGCTGGCGCTGTACCCGCAGACCTCAGAGCATGGCAGGAGCCAGGATGTGACATCTGCGTTCTCTGTGCCACAACCTGTTGGCAGCAGCCAAGCGGTGTCCAGGTGTCATACCCTGAGCCTCTCCACAGCCCTCCTCGGGCACTCCAAGGAAGAGAACAGAGACCATCTGTCGTTATTTCCTCACAGCACCCCTCTCTCTCTTAAACCACAGCACTGGTGGTACCGTTTTCATGGGGGCTCAGGCCAAGATGTGCACCCTGCGCACCCCACATCTGCAGGGAAGTGCAGTTCAAAACTCTGGGCCTTGGACTCCTCCATATTTCTGAAGTTCACAAGCAGCACAGTGTGTCCTGGATCAGTGACATGCTGTTAAGATAAGCCCTGACCAATACATCACTGGTATCACTCTGAGGGTGGTGAGACACTGGCCCAGGTTGCCCAGGGAAGCTGTGGATGCTCCATCCCTGGAGGTGTTCACGCCCAGGCTGGACGGGGCTTCGAGCTACCTGGTCTAGTGGGAGGTGTCCCTGCCGTGGCAGGGGGTTGGAACTAGATGATCTTTGAGGTCGCTTCCAACGCAAACTATTCTATGATTTTATGATCTGTAATGAGATATTTGCTGTTGCCTTCTCGCTGGTGGAAGCTATCACTGAGGAGTGTGTTTGGCTCATTAATAACTTCTAGAGAAATGACTCCATGAAAAACGAGTTGACTTCACTTTCTAGAGGACACGGGGCAACATGCAGCATCAGTACAGCTTCTATCAGCCATGGTTCTTCACTGCTAACCTGGGCATGGACTTTGGGTTGTAAACTAGAAGCTTTAGGATTAATTTGTAACTTCAGGCTGGATTTCTAGTGGATGCCAAGAGTTTGCTATTGGCTATCATGGTCCTGATGAAAGGGAGAGTCGGTAGGATGAAGGTCAGGTCCTGGTGCACCAGGAGGGGCTTCTGAGAGCTCCCTGATGGGCACTTTGGAGGCATTCTGGGGCCATCTGAAAGGAATTGCAGGCTTCCAAGGAGAAAATGTGCTCTCTGACAGGAGCTGGGACCTGTCCTCTGTACATGAGGCTTTTCAATCAAATGGAGGAGGGATCTTGTCTCACGTCAGGGAAACCTGGCTACGCTCAGCTCGCACTAAATTACTGCAAGTTGCCTTGAGTTTAAAATAAAAGGAAATTGGCCAGTGCCTACATTTGCATACCTGATGTTTATTTTATGTTGCTTTAGCCCAGATGCAAATAGCAGCTCATACATTTATGGAGTGAAATAAAACAGTCCAGGACAAAGTGGAGAGAAACAAGAAGCGCTGGAGAGAGCCTGGAAAAAGCAACTCCTGTGCTAGGTCAAACAGCCAAATGTTAAAGAAATACCTTTTTCCTGTCGCTTCTGGGTTAGGTGGGCTGCTAAGCAGAGGAGAACCTCAGAATCTCTGAGCACAGTAGAGAGAAAAATTCTATATCCTCTATAAGCTGATGTAAAATAGAGACGTGACCAGCCTAATTCCTGTGCACTGAGCTCATTTGGAGAAGAAAACACACACTCACACACATATCCCAAATGCAAGAATAATGCCCTGAGACAGAAAAGGATGAAAGAATATAATGGGAAATAAACCTCCCAAGTTTAAACCTAACAAACCAGCCTCCTCTCTGTGAGGAGGGAGGACCCGGGTCATGGACCTTCTCCAAATAGGACATTCACTGGTTGGATGCTGCTGCTGTCCCACGCTTGCTCACAAGCGGAGGGATTATTTGCTCCACAGCCATAACTGCTGCCTTGCAGGCTCTGCTGAACCAAGGCAATAGGTTTCAGCTGGAAATACGGTTTATTTCCAAAACGAAACACGGGTTCCTTTCTATTTGTACACCTAGGCCTTGATATCTGTATCGGATTTTTTCCTTTTTACTGCTCTTTTACACATAGCATCCTATTTTCATTAGGAACACAGCTTTTTTTTGGAGTCTCTGGTAGAAGGAACCTTTAAGAAGTCTTCTGTGGCTAAAGAAAGGCTTCAGGAAAAAAAATGCTTAAGCCTAGAGCATTAAATATGTACTTTTCTCCCCTTGGAAACCACTTTTCAAACAGAAAAACAAAAATTCATACCAAAATAGCCTCCATGAGTCAGAAAAAATTATCAGAACTATCAGACAAGGGCATTACCAACACAGCTGGAAGCACATTCCCTAGAAGAGCCATTGTGGAGAACCTTTCAGAGCACGAACAATCAAAACCAGAGCAGACAGCCTTGAACGATGCTTTGTAAAAAGCTTAATTGCAATCAGATTGACGCGATGCCAAAGTCCCATCAACAATGGGCTGGTAGAGAGCGGGAGTTAAGTGGTGGTGCAACACGAATAATACCCCTTGGATTTGCATAACGTTGCCCGAGCATAAGTTTGTGCAACAGAAAAGCAAGATTAGCTCCGTTAATACGCTTTACTAACACAGTCCCTCAGAGAGAAGTTCAGGGCAAAGGTTTGGGCTGCGGACCTGGGCATTAGTCATGCTCAAAACAGGGTTGAGATACTCCAAAGGGTCACCCACTTAGAAGGCAGGGGGGAGTCACAGGCTGTACCAGCTCCCAGGTACTTCAGTGGCTGGGATATTTATGAAAAATAATGAAATATTTAATTTTTCATCCATTCTAGCATCATAGAATTGTTTCGGTTGGAAAAGCCTTTTCAGATCATCGAGTCCAACCATTCCCCCAGCACTGCCAGGGCACCACTAAACCACGTCCCTCAGCACCACATCTCCATGGCTTGGAAACCCCTCCAGGGATGGGGACTCCACCACTGCCCTGCCCAGCCTGGCACAGCCCTTCACAGCAAGAAATTGTTCCTCATGTCCAACCTAAACCTCCCCTGGTGCAACTTGAGGCCATTTCCTCTTGTCCTATCGCTTGTTCCTCAGGAGAAGAGACCAACCCCACCTGGCTCCAGCCTCCTTTCAGGGAGTTGTCAAGAGCAAGAAGGTCTCCCTTGAGCCTCCTTTTCTTCAGGCTTAACAGCCCCAGATCCCTTAGCCACTCCTCACTAAACTTGAGCTCTAGACCCTTCCTCAGCTTCATTGCCCTTCTCTGGACACTCTCCAGCCCCTCAATGTCCTTCTTGGATTGAGGGGCCCAAAACTGACCCCAGGATTTGAGGTTGGGCCTCCCCAGTGCTGCATCCAGGGGGACAAATCCCTGCCCTAGTCCTGCTGGCCACGCTATTGCTGGTACAAACCAAGATAGCTTTGCTTCTGTTCTCCTCCAGGGTCACAGCCATGGAAGCTGGCACACTGCTGAAAGATGGGGGAGACCAGTGGAGTGGGGAATCACCTGGCATCACCCTATGGTCTGCTTTACAGCCAAAATCCTGCAAGCCCCAAAAACTCACTGCTCATAAAGTGGGAACCAGAACACGCTGGTGGGGAGATCCTCTCCAACGCAGTTCTAAGGGAAGCAGGTGCCCTCTAGAGGGAGTGGGACCTGGGTTAATTGAGATTTCTTATGAAAATGCCAAAAACAGGCTTCCTCCGAGGGACAGGGACAGCCCAGGCAACTGCTCTGTGTTGTTGGGACATGCAGAGCTGTGATGGCAGTGTGTTCCTTCTCCCCTTTCTCGCCTTTGCCTTACATGGAGAGAACCTGCACAGAAAGCTCACGGAACTCCTCTAGGTCTGTGTATCAAAAATGCATCTTAAACATGTTATTAATAATAGCAAGCTCCGTTCACTAAATATCGTGAATTATGTATCACTGGACCAAAGGATTTTTTTCCAGTCTATATCCACTACGGTTTTGTCTGGTTTTCTATGATTCAGCCCATGTGGGCTTTCACCACTTCCCTCGGGAGCCTCCACCGAAGCCGAATATTCCTCATTGTTAGAAAACGTTTCCTGATATTCAGCTGCTTCTTCCTTCTATTCATGCCCGGCAGAATTGTGAGCCCCTGCCCGTTTTGCGCCTGCAATTGTTTTAGGTGCTCCAGGCTCCTCTTAAATGGATTTTTCCTGTCAGGACACAGGCTATATTCACTGGCTTCTCGTGTCCTTTGGGTTTGTTTTGTTGAAATTCAATATCCCTGCGGTGCCGTGCTCCAAGATGCCATCCCAGCTACGGCGTGGGGAAGTTGGCCAGCGCTGGCCTGCATTGCCTGCTGATCTCTGCTCGCTTCGTTAGCTGCTCTGCAGCCTCTCTTCCTGGCACCACAGCTCTTCCCCCTTCCCAAGACATTTGGGGAAACTAATTTCCTCCAGGAAAACTGATGCCACTTTGCGGGCTGAGTCCAGAGCCTCAGCCCAGGGTAAGTTGCGCTGTATGAAATACGGGCATGGTACCTCCTGGTGACACCGACAGCCAAACAGGGCTAGCCCTGCTGAAAAAAATAGGATCCACCATGCCTGGAATAGGAGCCACTGGTTGGCTGTCACTGGGATTCAGAAAAATCATAGAATCATGGAATGGTTTGGGTGGGAAGGGAGCTTTAAAGCTCATCTGGTCCAACCCCCTGCAGGGAGCAGGGACATCTGCAACTAGAGCAGGTTGCTCAGAGCCCCGGCCAACCTCACCTGCAATGGTGCCAGGGATGGGGCAGCCACCACGCTCTCTGTGAGAGCGCCAGGCTCTCACAACCCTCAGCAGCAACAATTTCTTCCTTCTCTCTAGTCTCAATCTCCCTCTTTTAGTTTCAAATCCTCACCCCTTGTCCTGTCCCGACAGTACTTTCAGAAAAAAAAAGAACAAAACTATTTCACCCACTTTTTGTTAAAACCCGCTCTGCTCCCCACCACGTGAAGACCAAGGCAGCCATTTCAGCTTCCCCTTGGGCACGTTCAGGCATCATCCTGCCCGTGACAGGAGCAACGTCGCTTCACCCTGACACCAGGCTCCTCCTCAGCTGGTGCTGGTGGGGCTCACACCAGCAGCCCAGCAGCTTTGCTGGAAAACACCTGCTCCGTTTTCCAGGAGATAGGGTTTCGGCACAACCGGTGCCTCTTGTCAAAACACTGGTGTCCGTTACCGCCTGGTTATTAAAGCGGTGACTCTGAAGCAAGCAGAACTGAAAAGCAGTCCCTTTGAACTGGGTAAAAAGAATCCACGAGCCCAGATCCCGCATGGAATTAGGGCAGAACGAGCTTCTGAGCTCAGTGTGGAGGAGAGAATAATCAGGGGTTTCTTTCTTGCCTGGAGGAACTCCTGGATGCGGTTTCTGAAGGGAGACATCATGGGCTAGATCTAGTTGCACAAAATTGGAAATTGTGCCAATTATGGGGAAAATTCCTAATGAGCGGGGAGTCTGCAAAATTAATCCCTTCTCCATTGACAGGAAAAATTAAAGCCTCTGAAACTACCAAGACACTCTTGGAAGAGCCTGATTAAATTACTGCAAAACACAGAAAGCAGAGGGAGAGGGGTGCCTCAAGGCACTGCCCACAGGACTGGTGTTCTTCCAGTTTATCGACGATGCTACACAGCAAAACAAACGTTCAGGAAAAAATGCATGGTCTGGAGAAATGCTCGGGCACCTGGTGCCACCAGCGGTTTCTGTTTGCCTGACCCAGCAAACAGGACGAGCTGTTGGTTTACTTTTTACACAACAAAACCCATTTCAGCAGCTCATAATCTAACATCTCTGCTTAAGTGTGCTTCGTAAAGGCAGGCCCCTAGGACTTGGGAGAATACAAATAGTTGCTGTTGGATGAGTCTAGGTACCAGAGACGCTCATCACAGGTTAATCTGGTCCTTCCCCTGCTGGACTCCAGCCTGTGTTCACTAGAAGACTGTCAGCATCGAGAGCAGCAGGGACTTTCTGGACACTCTCATTCCGCTGCCACGAGCGGCACTTTCCCCCACCCCGAAAAGCTTCAATTTGACTAAACATTTGGAGAATCATAGAATCATAATGGTTGGAAAGGACCACTAGGATCATCAAGTCCAACCTTCATCCTAACATCTCTCTAGCCACGAGACCATCGCCTCAAGTGCCACATCTACTCATTTTTTAAACACCTCCAGGGATGGTGACTCCACCACCTCCCTGGGCAGCCTTTTCCAGTGCCCAACCAAGAAGAAGCATCCTGTCATTTATTAGCAAAAAGTCCTGTTGCATTGGAAAGTAACGGGGCTTGAAGCGCTGGTAAATTAACAAACCAGGGTTTTCAAATGAAGCCTTCTTCAAGGATGCCGATTCAAAGCGGCACCTGCTTCTACCCCCTCCCCATCCCTCTACAGCATTTAAAATGATTAAAAAGGTCTTTCTAAATGCATATCTAAACTAAAAAAACAAGCAGGATAAGGCTTTGCCTTTCCATTCAATTTCAAAGTGATTTTTTTTGCAGTTTTGTTATAAAGCTTCTCAAAAAGGATTTCAGTCAGGATGTCAGAAGCTCTGACAAACCTTCCAGCATTAGTGAGTGAGCTCCTGAAGGGTTCTGCTACATCTGCCCAGGAATTTTCCTTCAAAATCCTTCCTAGCAGAGACCGTGGTTTCTGTAAAGTGACTTTTTTTTTTTTTCCCTCTACCCCCAGGAAAAAGTCAGTATTAGTGATTTTTCTTCCTTTAGCGTTCTTGAGGAACATCTCCATGAATTACTCCAATCTAACAGAACTGAACCTGTTGGTTTAATCATGTTTCCTTTGGAGTCACTCAGACACTAACCTTATTCCTAACGTAGCAGTCCTAAAGCTGGTCCTTAAAAAGCATGAGACCCCAGGAAGCTCTGGATGAGCAAACGATTGAGGACACCACATGGATGCATCGCAGACAGACAAAATTTCTGAATTTGTAAGCTCAGGGCATTGGCATTTTGGCAACATGGGGTTACCTGCTTCCACAAGTGGGTCCCTAAACCACTCTGGTGCCATGAAGCCACTCCTGGATGGTCCATATGGACCACTCAGCTTGTTCACAGGCTCTTCTCTACAGGAGGGAGGGCTCCCTGGGGCCGCTGAGTTCCTGACCCATGCTGCCGTACCAGGATGATCTAACGCCGTGCAATATTTAGCTCCCCAACGACAAGTAGGGTCAGAAGCAAAGGAAGGAAATGAGCCTTGCCAACGAACAGAGGAGGAAAGGGAAACGCTGATGTCTCTGTCATATATATTCTAGCGGCCTTTAAAAGGCAATTTTGATTTGGTTTCTGCTCTTTGGCTTGAGTGCTCCTAAGTGCCCTGAAATGGGAAGCTAAAGCATCACTTGACTGAAAACGGCCAGGACGTTGGACGGCAGAAGAATTGAGCATTCATCACCCGGAGACGCAATACGGCAAAACCCTCCCTTAAATTCAGATATTCCTGCCTGGCTGAAATCCATGGAAATTTCATATGCCGCTCCAAAAGCCACCAGAGCACTGACACAATAGACGAGCAAAACCACAACACAAGTGTCGCACCAGGAGGGTTTCTGTGCATAAGCAGAAAATCCGAGTACCATAAACAGGGGGTGAAACTTCTGCTTCAACGCGTTCCGCCTTCTCAGCAGCTGCGGTTTCCAATACGACCACAGTCCAGTTTCCCTTGTTTTCCAAAATAACTAGGGATTATTGATGTGCTGCCAATGTTTTAACAAGGAGAGCTCGCTAGATCCCACCCTGTCCCAAGTCTAAGATGAACACCATGGGATCGGGGTGGGGACAGCAGAAGAGTTGTGCAGGGAGGAGAGATGAAGAGCCGAGGAGTCTCTTCTTTGTTTTTCCATTTTAAAGAAAACACTTGCCTGTAACCGTACCCAAGAAGAGAGGCAGCCACCTCCTCCTTTTTTAATGTTTGGCAAATAAACCTATGTTAAGGGTACTTTGCTGGAAATGTTTGTACTTTGTCTAAAAAAAACACATATATACATATATAGAGTACACAGATAGGAGAGCATTTGGCCTATTGAAACTGGCGTGGAGAAGGGTAAAGGCGTATGTGCATCGCTTTGTGAAATGTGTCTTGGAGGGGAGCAGGAACAGATTGCTCTGGGGACATTTTCTTTCTCATTAATACCAGAATCTTTTTATGTCTGATAGGGGAAAACGCAGGGATTTTTTTAATGATCTCCAGAGGCTGGAGAGTAGCATCATGGGTCAACCCAGAGGTTCTAGCTTCTAGTTTGGGCTGTAGCTAGTAGAAAAACATGCTCCTTTTTAAGGAAAAAATCCAAAGTAGCGGGTGGCTGAACAACCTGCTCACTAGAGATGCTTCTGAGTTCAGTGGCAACCACGGATGGACATGAATCTGGAATTACTACAATGGTTTAGGGGGATGGACTCCATAAAGGGCAAAAATACCATCCCCAGCCTCCTGTTAGGTTAGAGGTAACATCATGAGGGAGTTCCCTGAGAGCCCTTGAAGTTCACAACAGCTGAAGACTTTTGTTGGGAGGGTTTAAATAAACCAATAACTCTAGAGGGAAGGCAAACATCCCAGATAGGTACAGCTGCCTCCTTCAATTCCACCGGTGTTGGCACAAGGGCCACCTTCTGTCTAGACACCATAAGAAGCACAGCGGTCCTGTTTCATTTTAAGATTGATGCTGTGTTTAATCTTCAAGGAGCAATCCCTCTCTGTAAGGGCTTTGCAGGTCGTTGGGAAGGGTGAGACACAAGATGTTAATCTGCAAAGGGTTTCGGTGTGCTCATCCTATTCCCTATCAGCACACCCAGCTGCAAAACCAACCAACACACTGGGCTTTCCCTAAAAAGGGCGATTTCACATGCAGAGGTGGTGTTTAATGGGTCCCCACCGAGAGCACTCCCACTCGCATAAGAAAGGGCCCTGGGGGGTGAAAAGCAGTTTCCTTACACCCCAGGGATCGGGATTTCCAGGCTGGGAAATGCCCACAAGCCATCAAGGGCCAAAGCTGATTTCTGTACGCGACTTTGCTGGTGACACTGGGTGGATTTTGCACCTTGAGCCTTCTGCCAGCCCCTAAACCCCTACATCTCTACACAAGGCACTTTGGCCAGCCCTGCATAATTGACCCAGGTTGTCAGTCATCTTTAGCAGCTTAAAAAAGGGACCACTGCGAGCAGGAAACCTCCGCACCGCGTTCTCTCCACAGCCACGCTCTCGTTTCTATGTTTTATGACACCGAGAGCCCGCCGAGGACGGGGCTTTGCAGCCTTGGAGTTCAGGCTGTTATATGAGATATTCAGGAAGTTATTTGCGTCGAAGGGATAAAAAGGCTGGGGCAGCCGGGCGCGCTGCAGAAGAGGCAGACGCCCACTGCTTCAGCCACCAGCCCAAGGAATCCCAGCAGCTCCAGCTTCACAATGGGTTGTTTACTGGCCTTGGCTGCCTGTGGGAACAGCCGAGAAGAGCGGAGGAAAAGGAGAGACAAACACAATGCGAGCGAGAGGCGTTAGGTTGGAGGCTGGGCTTTAGAGGCAGACTGGGGATTTCAAACCTATGGAAGTGGAGAGGGCTGAGGAAAAAAAAAAAAGGAAAAAGGAATAAAAGAGGCACCGGCTGCTCCACAGCATAAACAGGCCAAAAAAAAGCCATCTGCTGCATCGCTCCTGCTGCCAGAGGATCCTCGACCCCAGCGGAAGGGCTGATGATATTAAAGGTAAGAGATAAAAAGCAGCTTTTTTAGGTCGTGGCTCTGCTGGGAGGCAGGTTCCCTGGGAGGCAGCAGCAGCGGCTGGCAGGGTGAGCTACCCGCGCTTCCCTGGACTGTTGGTAATTATGTCCCGGAACATTTGAAAGCCTACAGGTTTTCCAGCAGGAACCCAGGGCTTTCAGAGAAAACTGCTGGGGAAATGAGTCCGTGCTGCTCTAGTCAGCTCCTTTGAGAAGATTTTTAAAGAACTCAACAAATCTCAACCTAGAAACCGAGCCGTTGTAAATCTGTTCAGAAA
Organism: Eurystomus gularis; assembly: GCA_013400335.1. Classification (NCBI taxonomy): domain Eukaryota; kingdom Metazoa; phylum Chordata; class Aves; order Coraciiformes; family Coraciidae; genus Eurystomus; species Eurystomus gularis. Next base: position 151,896 of record VZZY01017185.1, read on the forward strand.
GATATCTCATTTTTATGGCCAGCTTTGCTTTGCAGCTTCCTACTTTTACTGAGCGCTCCCCAGCTCCCCCCCTCGCCCCCTCGCTTCTTTAATTGGGAGGAAAAACAATTACAGCCCTGCGAAGGAAAATCCGAGATTTAACCAGCTTTTCCCTGCTTGTTAGCATCCCCAGCGTGGGGCAGGCTGCGTTCGCCAGCTGATTGCTCAGGAAATCCACATCCCCCATTGTCGGGCTGTCCTTAAGCTGCTGATTCTGTACTGGGAGCTGCTGGGCAATGCCCTGGAAGGGAATACAGCCCTGGAAGGGAATTCAGCCCTGGAAGGGAATACAGCCCCGCGAGAGGGACCCAGCGGAGACCCGGGGCGGGCTCAGCGCTAATAATACATCCCTGGCCCAATGGAAAGCGATTCCAAGCGAGACCCCCAAGAGTTCCCCCTGCCCACAGACCCTGCCCAGACATCAGGCCCATTCTCGTGTCCCGTTTCCCAAGCCACGAGTGTCGGGCAGGTTTTGTCTCCTCTCCAAACAAAGGAAAGCAGACCGCTGCCAGCCGCGTTGGCTTGGAAAGGCGAACGGGTAAAACTTTGGTTCATCTTGGAAAGATGAACGGGTAAAACTCGCTCAAGTCGAGCGCGCAGATCTTCCGCGCGGGATTCGCCCGGCCGGCATCCCACGCTCTTGGAAAGGATAAATGTGGGCTGTCAGGGAGGCATCGGGCTGAAATCCGCCGTGGCTCTCAGCCCTGGCTGCTCTGCCCTGGTAAGTTCCTATTTCCTCCCTTTCTAACTCAGCAGAAAAAAAACATCCAGGTTTAGCGTCAGCTCTGAGAAAAGGATCGTCGCGTTCTCGGAAAAAACGCTCCGGCAAATCTGTGGGGTAAAACTAGCCGGGGACAGGCTCGAGTTGTGCGTTTCAATGGCGATTAGCAATGTTTTTTCTATGCAGGCAGCTCTCATTCCTCTTACCCGAGCTATGCTCAGGCTGGGAGCGGCGAATGTTTCTGCTTAAAGCGAGAGAAAGACGATCGCCAAGTCTTTTTGGAAAGTAATTACTATGCGAGCTGCTCCTCCAAACTGTTGCCGTGGAAATCGTTATAATTCACATTGTCATTCTCATTGTGCGGCTGTGGATGACAAGTTAAGGGCCTTTCTGTCCCTGTTGTTTGTTCCAGGGTTGGGAAAGATATCCCTCGCTGAGGGACTTTTGTACTTGAAGTCAGTATCATAAAGACACTTTAATATAAGCTTCAGAAAGAGCTGTACATAGCTATGGCATAAACTTGGACTTTCAGCTCACAATGATACGTGCTTTCAGCTTCATGTAATGTGAGGTCTGGCTCCTACAGACTGTATTAAAAATTAGGAATACATATAGTATATATAAAGGTGTTTATATATACAGATAGCAGTATACATTTCATACTGTAGAGCTTAAAAAAAAATTATTTAGCGCCTTAGCTTTCATTTATGGCTAGAACCTACTCCTCTTAAGCTCAGTGGCAAAATTCCACAAGAAAAATTCAAGCACAGCTCTAAGCAGATAGAAAAACTGGCATCAGAAGTAAAACGAATGATGAACAACACACTTAATCTAAAGTGGCGGCTGTTTGGAAGAAATAGGATTTAACAGGAAGAATTTGCAAGAAAAGTTGGTTGTTTTTGTTTTTCCTTAATCTTTGTTTGAGAGGAGACAATTGTGTGGTTTTGCATTGTTCCCCTCTATGAACAGAGCAGTAAAATCCAGAGGATGGGAAGTGCAAAGTTCACAGGTCGGCGATAAGGATATTCTGCCCTCGTAGCACTTTTCCATCTCCTTTCCCTTCCTAGCTAAAATAAAGCTAAAGTAAAATGGGTAGGAAACTAACCTTGGTAACTTCAGGGGGCTCAAAGCCTCTGAATTTTTAAAGCAAGTCCTCAAAAACATGGGAGGGAGGGGGAGGCTGAGCATACATTTCACTTTAATCCTTTGAGACTATAAATGAGACTCTTCCTTAACTGGGGTTAGGTCATTGATAAAAATCAGTGTCTTTCAAATTCTGGAGTTAGGAGCTCAGCTCGACACAGGCAGCCAAACAGAACGAACGCCTGAACGCAACTCCCCGTTACCTTCATTCAGAGTAATGAGATAAAAACTGTGAAAACCTGAGGTGGAAACATTCATAGAGTCACAGGACGGTTTGGGTTGGAAGGGACCTTTAAGGATCATCCTGTTCCAGCCCCCTGCCATTCACTGTGCCCGAGCGAGGATGCGCTCCCAGCTGTGAGATGGTTGCCCTGGTCCAGCCTGTCACCTCCCAGCTGGAGCACAAGAGCAGGAATTCAGGTGATTTTACCCAAACCTTAGGGAAAGGGTGCACTGTAGGAGGGTACGTTACTTCTGGAACAGAGGGTGAGAGAAGATTGCTCCCCCAGGGAGAGCAGAACACGGCAAAACCACATGGGACTCGGTTTTGTGGCACTGCCTTGGCACTTACACTGTTTATGACGCATCTGTGCAGGCGGCAGCTAACCTGGTTAAAGCACGTTTGAGTATCGGGGCTCTATTTCCCCATGTCTGGGTGGTGCTGGCCGGGTGCACATGGATGATGTGGTGGTCCCACCCCGATGGCACACACAGCGCTCCAGGATCACGCTGGGGATCCATCCCACCCACAGGCTGGGGAGGGTGAGGGTGGCTCCTGGAGCACACATCCAGCCTCAGTAGGTCTTTCCAGGTCAAGTGTGCGTGCAGAGGCTCACTCTGCTCCTGCACTCGTCGCTCCACCTCCGTAAATAAGGATCTGATTTAGTCTCAGGGAAGGGGAGCCACCACCTCTCACAAAAGGCAAATTCTCTCCTTGAAGAGAGAAGCTCTTTATTCCCAAGAACAGAGACTCTGCAAGGCTTCCTCTAATGCACCATCTTCTCAGTCCAGTCCCATCAAAGGGGGTAAAGATCCACATCGCTTGGGAGCCAGACTAGCCTCAGCTGACCCCAGCTGCAAGGCAAGTTTCCCAAATAATTTGTAATGTTTTGGTTTGGTTTTGTAGGAAAAGGCAGGTCTCTTTATCTTGGCAAGTGAAATGGAGGGACATTGACCAGTCCCTAAGCCGCAGACAAAGTGGATGCTAGCAACAGAGCGGACTGTTTTCTCCCTACATAACATCATCTCATAATATTTAGAGTACCTATTACGCCTGTAAATAGATAGCCACGACGGAAGCTCTTCTTTTCCTCTAATAACATTCCCATTTTAATTTCTTGAGCCTGCAGATAATGCACCATCTTCCGCCCCAGCACCCACTGGCTTTCACAGGGTAAATGGAAATTACCACATGTAGCAGTAAAAGCAGCAGCCCTTATACGATGCCACAAATGTCATTCCCCTTCTCATCTCATTACTGGAAACCTGATTTCTAAGAAACTTCACGGCAGAAACATCTCTCACTAGCTGGGATTTGAGATTTTTGCATTGCAGAGGAAATTTTAGTATTTTTTTTTGAGCGCCTTAGTGCAGATTTACCCCCTGTAGCTCTCACCGAAGAGCAGCGTTGCTCTGTGCTGCCTCGCGCATCCTTTCATTACACGCCACTGAATATTTGTCAGGACCTTAACGGTTTCTCCCCAGAGGGGAGGTGAAGGAGGTGACATGAAAACCCCAGAAACACCTCCAAATTTCTTGCTGAGAAATGTGCATCAGGGTGCCCAGCAGCTGTGGGAGAGGACTGGGCGTCTCCAGCTCTCAGACCCCTGGAGCACATGAACCTGAGGCTGACTATACCCACCCGGTCCATGAAGAGAGTCCTCAAACCTTCCCCTTTTCCCCCCAGGATAACGCAACAAGAGAACAAAGCCACGTTCTATCAACTCACTCCAGTCCCTAAACGCAGGGCGCAGACCCTTCGAGGTCCTGAGCACCTTCTGTCCCACTGAAGGACATTGCGCAGTACCCACAAGGAAACCAGCAGCACCTCCTTGCACCCAATTTAGCCTCCAAAAGCTGAAGTAGGTGTTTGTGCTGTGGTGCTGGTGGCTGGCTGGAAGCTTGTCTGTGCCAATGTATGCAAGGGAGGGGAAAAAAAAGAAAAACAAAAGCTGTAATTTTTGGATAAACAGAGGTGAAAGTTCAGCTCTCCTGCTTCAGCTGCAGAGGAACCAGCTGGAGACAAGGCTTGGGTGAAAGGAGGGCTTCATGAGGAGCTGAGTAAAGGCAACAAGGAGCCCAAAAGCTGAGCAATCACCAAGGAACTACTGGAAATTGTGTCAGCAAAGGCAAAGAAAGGAAGCTTTTTGGGCAGGATGCTGACTGGAAAGCGCTTTGGAACTGTAAGCAAATAAACTGAGTCCTGTTGTTGGATCCCCCAGTGGCTCAGGGAAACAGGACTCCCTTATTTTTGGTTTGGTTTTTTTTTTTTCTTCTTTTTCTTAACCACTGCTTTGTAAATAAACAGGACTACATCAAAGACACAGCTACCTCCATCACCAGCTTCTGCTCCTGGGTGAAAACAACCTGGCCCAACAGTGGAACTTTGCTTTTCATCAGTTTTTTCTTTGCATCTAAATCTTCTCTTCTCAGGATCTCTACTGAATCTAGCCATGCTATTATAAAATTATTTCCCCTTAGAGAGGGACCTGAGGGTCAAAAAAAGCAGCATTCTCACAGCTGTCCATCACCAGACTGAGGATGCTCTGCAAGAAAATAAGTCCCTCTTACAAGCGTAAAATTATGCAAACTTTGCTGTGAAGTTTGGGATGAATTCTGTCATTCCTGGGCTGCGGAGCAGCCCCTCTGAAAGCAGCAGTGGATGGGGAAGGCCAAAGCACGTCAAGGGTTAAAGGGGTGATGTAAATGGAGAGAGACATTCCCAGTGAAAACAAAAAGAGAGTCATGCCCTGAGGATCAGTGTCTGAATATGGGGTAAGTCAGTTCACTATTCTCTTCAGAAGGAAACATTTTAATTAGCTCAATACAAAACAGATACAGCACAGAGAAGTCGCCATGAGCAGGAAATGCTTTGTAAGTCTCAGAGGACAGTTAGGAGACAACAGCAGTGCTGACCAATTAACAAGAAAAAAAAAGAAAAGGAGGGGGAAAGAAAAAAGGAGAGCGCCTTTAGGATTAGGTCCTATAGGCTCAGGTTTCCAATTCCCTGCACTGTCTTGGAGAAGAATTAAATTGTGGTCCTGCTGCAATTCATCCACGGCTTTCAGGCAACAGGACTTGTTGACCTTGGAGGGTTTGCAAGGTACCTGGAGAGCCAAAGCCACCCTGGGCAGGGAGGAAAGGAGTGGCTGGAGTGTTCCCACCTTGGTCCCAGGACCTGAGTGAAGGACAATGCCTCACGGGTTCCCATGTTTTGTTTTTCTCCTGTCAAAAAGGACTGGAAAAGCAGATGGTGAAACCTGACAGATCAGGAGTGACTCCAGATCCCACCTTCCTACCAGGTGCGGGAGAAGTTATTACACCACAGCAAATACCGGGGAATGAAAGTACCAATGATACCGAAGATGCCATGAATAAAGAGCCTTCCTGCTTCATCTTTTATGTTAGTCATCAGCAAACGTCCCCATTTTGCCCAGCATACCATGATAAAACCCAGGGAAGAATGGCCCTTTGAAACTACAGGAACCTTTGCTGGACTTCAAAGCCACCCTTCTGTCTACTTCGTTCCTACTGTTCTCAAATACATCACTTTGGATTAGTAAATGGAAGAGATTAAAAGCATTTCTCCTTTCCATCGCATCACGCAGTCAATAGTGCTTTGTTTACAGGCAGCTGCCATTCCCCACTGCCTAATCCCACCCTTCCTCCTGCTCCTACCACACCAGGGAAGACGCACGGGCGAAGGTAACTGCAAGAAGCTCTGGGCAGGATGGAGAGCTCACAGCAAGCTGGCCGGTTTAAAAGCCAACCCCAGACTCGGTGTCCCGAGCCGTTTCCCATCCCTGGCCGTTTCCCTGTTGCCGGTACAGCTTCCCACAAGCCCACGCTGCTGACGCTGGGAAAAACGGAGCGAGCATCGCTCCACAGCACAGTCACCGCCCTGCCAGCCTCAAAGAGGGGAAAGCCCACGCCCAAATTCCCCCACACCAGAGACCTGTTCTTATAACCGCTTCCAGTTAATGCCATCAGAGGTCTTCGCAACCAAAAAACAACCAGTGAAACTTTTACTGAAGAGGGAAAGCATTAGTAAGTGGAGATGCCGCTGCAGGCGCTGAGGCATCGCAGGAGAAGCAGAGCCGCGGGGAACTCGGTGGCGAGACGGTTTTGTTGCGTGTTCCACCACTACCACACTTCCTTTGAATGCACATTTTGTGGCTTTTAAGCGAGCATGCATAAGCCTTTAGAAATGAAATTCATAGAATTACAGAGTGCATGGGGCTGGAAGGGACCTCCCAAGGTCACCCAGGCCAACCACCCTGCAGGCAGGTCTCTAGAGCAGGTTGCTCAGAGCCCCATCGGTTGCTTGGCCATGTTACGATTGCTCCTTAGCACTGCCGTAGAATTGTCACAAATGTTTACGTTTCAGGTGGAAAAAGTTCCTTCCTTATCCATTAAGTCCATGTCCAAACCGTTGCAGTATATCTCACCTTACCTATCACACTTCATCTGGAAGAATCCAACTCCTACAGCCCCATCTAGAATGGTCTGTGCAAAAAAATCTTCCAAAAACCCAAACAACTCCCCTTGCCCAAACCAACAAAACCTTTTCTGAGCCTTCTGCATAATTAAAGTGGAATGGAGGAGGGAAATAAACCCCAAGAAATGGAAGAAATGATAGTTTGTGGTTGTAAAGCTGTAACCTTGGGCTCAGTGGTGTGAGTTACCCTCATACGATCGTTGTACCAACGGGGTGAGTAGCAGGAAGCGAAAACCCTCTAATGAGTGTCATTCTTGTAAAAAGAAGGCATAAAGCACATGCTGTGCCCAAGGAAAATTCGTATTTCCAAGGTCAGGGTCTGAGACCATATCAATACACAAGTGCTGCCATAACCTAGAGACATTTTTGGACAAAACCCAGACACAAACCCTCAGGATCCCCACCCTTTGATCCATCAGGTTTTGGCTTCTGTGCCTACAAAATCTCTGCCTCACAAGAATTAGAGATGACCTGGGTACACATTGTGATAATCTAGATGGAGATCCTTCAGATCTGAAAGGTTTTCACGGTTATCTGTATCAGATTTCACAAGAAAAGGCTTTGCAGCGTTCAGTTACATAAATGAACGCACACAGGATGTTCTACATATTCAGACTGATAAAGTTACATCCATCTCACATGAGGAAAAAATGCAAAGATGCAAAAGTGTCACTCCTGAACTTCACGCTGTTTTTTTTCTGACCTCAGTTTTTTAGGCTTGAGGAGAATGGGACGGGTATGGAGCAGAAAGTGGGCTTAGCGGAATGATGGAATCTGATTTTAAATCAGTGATTTTCTGTACTAACAAATAGCTGGTCTGAATTAAGCTGCAAACTGGATGCAGTGAAGGTTTCTTGGGGTGCCAGGAGGAGGAAATAAAAGAATTGTAAACAGGATACTCGTGCGCTGTAGGAAGCAACACGTCGAGGTTTTCCTTTGTTTTCAGTACACGGAAGATGGGGGAAATCTCTACAGCAAAAGGCAAATGGGAGCAAACCCTGTCAGCTGCTCTGCTGAGCCCCACTTTGTAACTCTGAGAACAAGATTTTGAGTCTCGGCCTGCCTGAAATACAGAACGGTAAAGTAGGTTTCTTGATATTCAATAATTCAGCATTTTAAAATGCACTGCTGGGTTTCCCCCCCCTCCCCAGCAAGGCAACAGCAGTGGTGGACATGGTGGACCTGAAGGATTAAACCCTCCTGCTTTAATCCTTAGCCGAGAGGAAGGAAAGCCAATTTTACATTCAGAAAACTAAATCTGTAGACTCACGCTGCAGAATTTAAAGCACATGGCTGGGCTTCAAAGCAGCTCGTCGGCTTGTTTAAACACCTCAGTGCTGGATAAGTAAACAACACCGGCCTATATTTTAAAGACCATAACTTTGCTAGACAATTGCTGGCAGGCAAGTCTCACAGACACATGCACCAGAAAAACTGGTGTCTGACCTCGTGGCTGTCTGAGGCAGAGCAGGGAGAAAAGAATCAAGTAGTCAAGCATATTTTCTCCTGTGTAACAAGGATCTGGGTCAGGCTGCTGGCAAGGCAGTCAAGGTGAGCATCTCAAAGCCGCCTTTCAAACCTGCTGCGTCAGGCTGAGGCACGGCCAAACCCCGGGACTGTGTGCACAGATTGGAAAGCAGGGCTTCCATCCACTCCCAGGCGCATGGCTATGGAAGGTTTCACAGGACACCCAATCCCTCCCAAACCTCCCCACGTAGGACTCAGACTCGAAGCCTGGACCAGGAGAAATCTGGCACACCTGGTTTTTCCATGCTGCAGAAGGAAAGGATCTCCTCACGGAGGCTACATTTCAGCACAAACAAAGACTGCTCCTGATGGAGATAACACGCAGTCTCTTTTCGCCAAAGGGGAGTCGCAAGCCAAGAATTTAACGCCTTAGGCTGAGGGTTAAGCCAAGAGGCACCGCTGTTCTGTTAGAGCGCATGTGTGCTTTTGAATCTAACTCTTGCTTAAAGTCCTTTCAACTTGTAGACGAGACCTTTACTTCTTTAGATGACCGTCTATTCAAAGAAAGTGCACCTTTGAGATCATACTACTACCCTTTGCGTAGGCTTAAAATGCTTATCTTTACCATTTCACAACAATTCTGCTCCCCCATGCAGCCCGCTCCCTGCTCTGCTGTCTGTCCCCAGAGCACCACAGGGTTTGCAGGACAAAGTGCCTGCTCGTGTACACTATAGAGAAAGCCCCAGCGTGGGACTGGTCTCCTCCACTATTGTCACACAACAGCGATCAGATAAGGGCAGATCTGCTTCTGCTCTGAAGGTTTGATAACACAGGATGTCATTGCAGACACATGACTCAAAATGCAACTAAGGGAAAGGATGATGTTCACCTAGAAAAGTGCACTCTGGATAAGGGCAATCCCCAGTATGGATTCAGGCTGGGGGATGAAGAGGAACCCCGGGGAGGAGGACTTGGGGGTGCTGGAGGGGTGCAAAGCTGGAGCTGAGCTGGCCCCATGCGCTCGCAGCCCAGAGCCAATGTCCGCCTGGGCTGCATCCCCAGCAGCGTGGGCAGCAGGGCAGGGAGGGGATCCTG